>CM077241.1:30415663-30500663 GCA_039654775.1 Spinibarbus caldwelli | reverse complement strand
AATATATGCAAGTATGTGAATGCAAAAAGCTTCTAACTATGCAAGCTCGATATCATGCACAGTTGCATTGCAAAATGTGTTAGACCGTAATTACACTGCAAAATACTATGAGTTAGTTAAAGTTAAAATATCAACATTTTCATAGCATCAAAGGAAACCCAGTTTAAGAAGAAGTGAGCAAAGCATGCATAAACTTAATAAGATGTATACCTTGAATGCAATGTAAGTTGCAACTGCATAGCAACACCCTTGCAACCATATAGCAATGCCCTAGAACCTACCTACTGTAGAAAACCATAACAACTGCATAGCAACAAGCTCGGAACACAAAAGCAATCACATAGTAACACCTTAACAACTGCATAGCAGCACACTAAAAACCACTAAGAACATGCTAGTACCTGCATAGCAACACCTTGGTAACTGGTAATGCCCTAGAACCTGCCTATAATACCATAGGAACTGTACAACAATACATGCTGCTCAGAACACATAAGCAATCACTTAGCAACACCCTAGCAACTGCATAGCAGCACACTAAAAACCACTAAGAACACACTAGTACCTCCATAGCAACACAATGGCAAGCATAAAGCAATGCCCTAGAACCTACCTATTGTAGAAAATCATAGCAACATTATATATACCAATTAGAACATACCAGTATTCATATAGCAACACCCTAGCAACTGCATTACAACACCCTGGCAACCATATAGCAAAGCCCTAGAACCCACCTTCTGTAGAACACCATAGCAACTGCATAGCAACATGATATACTGTACGAAGCCTGGAAAACATAAACATTCACACTGCAACACCTTGGCAACTGTCTAGAACACCCTAACAACTGCATAGAAACGCACTAAAAAACCGTTCAGAACACCTTAGCAACTGTGTGTCTTCATGTCAAAAACTTCAAGTTAGTTTAACTATCAGCATATTTGCAGCTTTGAAGGAAGCCCAGAAATGCATAAATGTAAATACAACATACAGTTTGCATCATACTTGCGTAAAGTATGTTTTTTTCTCTTTAAATGCTACAGAGTCAGGACTGTAGGTTTGCAAGCAGAATGATGGTGATATTTATTAGTTCACATTCCACCATTTTGATTTTCCATCTTGCAACACGTTCAGTTCTCCAACAAACACACACTCCCCCCACAGTCAGTCTCATCTATACTATCTGTCGTTTCTCCCCGTCTCTGCCTCTATCTGCTCTCGTCTTCATCACCAAACACCTCGTTCATACTCGCTCTGACAGTGGTCTGGCCCCGAACGAATTACACAGGCGCTTCTGAGCCCAACGTTCAGATAATTCGCACATACCTCACACAAACACACGCACGCACGCACGCACACATTCATAGACATCTCTTCTAACAATAAAGAGATTAGACATTAACAATAAAAAGATTGGACCTTAACTCCAGCAACACCCTAGAAACTGCATTGCAATACATTAAAAATTACTTGGAGAATCTTAGAAACTGCATAGTAACGCTCTGGCAACCACCAAGAACACTGTGGCAACATTGTAAAAACACCATTTAGAACCATTTAGCAAATGCATAGCAACAACTTGACTCCCACAACAACCTAAAAACGACATAGCAACACATTAAATATGATTTGAAACATCTTTGCAACTGCATAGCAACACCTTGACAACTACCCAGAACTCAGAATAGTATGGCAACCACATAGCGGCACACTAAATGCCATTCAGAACACTTTAGCAACTGCATAGCAACACCTCAACTTCCACAACATCCTAAATATAGCATAGGAACACATTAAAAATAACTCTAGACATTTTAGCAACTGCATAGCAACACCCTGGCAACCACCAAGAACACTGTGGCAACATTGTAAAAACACTCAAAACACTTTTTCAATTGCATAGCATACCTTGACTCCCAAATTACCCTGGCAACTGCATAGCAACACATTTAAATGGCTTGGAACAACTTTGCAACTGCATAGCAACACCCTGGCAACTGCCCACAACACCCAAGCATTGTGCTTGTTGCAATGCCACTTACATTTTATATAAAATGTGTAAATGCACCACTAAGTCTGATAAATATAAAATTATAGACCTCTGAACCATTTCTGTTTTTTGTAACATAATGGTCTTCTTTTGTAAATTGATTTAAATGTTATTGTTTAAGGAGATGATGCATATTCTCAACAATTTCTGCCTTCTGCTTTATTAAGGTTGTTCATCAGCCATTTCACCTAACAGCATCACATATGTTAGTTTTATTATATTATTATATCAATGTACTTGTGAATTAGTTTTGTGTGATGCTGCAAAGGGACAATACATTCTAATAGTCAGCAGTGAAATGAAATCATCTTCTAGATCTCAGAGCCTCTCTGATATAATGCTTGTATTGTAGAGGAGCAGAGGATTTTCATGTTGACCAGAGACTCGTTTATCAGACGTGTGATTGGGATCACAGGCCAGCAGCAGCGGCAGCAGTGGTGGAAAGCGTCCCATTGAGGATGGAGACGGAGCCGCTGAGGAAACAAGGAGCGATATGGAGGAGATCTGCTGATTTTCCAAGTATTCCAGAACCTGCTTAACTCAGACTGCATCCTGCCCTGCTTTAGACTCACTATCAATAATGAGTTACTGATGTGTGTGAGACTATTATCTACAATACAGAAATCCAATTCATTTACTCATTTTACACTAACAAATATCAGAAAATCCTTAAAATAAATTAGTTTTTCCATTTATTTTTGTTTATCTTTAAGTAAATATGAAGACTTCCACAAAGTGTATCTTAAGTAGCCTATATGTGCATATTGTCTTTTTATATTAGCAGTTTTGTACATTTTGTAACACTTAAAGCCTTTATGTATAATGCATTATAAGCATATTCATAATGTGTGTTTTAATGCATTGTATGTTTTCATAAGTAATTGTAACCAAAGTTAAAATGCATTAAAATATTTGAAGATTTGCCATGTGTTTTAAGAAAGCATTATGCTTTCTAAAGGTGGAACAATGAATAGATTAGTATAACTGTGGTTACAATTATTGAGGAGATCATACAATGCATTAAAAGGTGCATTACAAGGCATAATTAATGCATTAAAAATACTTCTATAATGCATTACATATAAAGGCTTTCAGTGTCACATATGTTTTTTATTGTTAATCAAAGATACTGATTCAGAATGATATTTTTTTTGTTTGTTTGTTTTTTTTTTTGTTGTTTTTGTTTTGTTTTTTTGCATTGCATTGCATTGCACTGCACCAAAACCCAACAACTCTAAACTCTGATTTTGCATTTAGATTAAAAAAAAATAAAAAATTAAAAATTAAAAAAAGTTTTAAAGTTTTTAAAAGAAAACAACATAAACTTATGTCCTCACACTGATAGCGGATGTTCTGTGTGAAAGTGGTCTGGATATCTTTGCGGAAGGCGCATATCGAGACGCATCATTGTAAAACGAAGGAAATGGACAGCATGAAAGTATCAGTTTGTTTATAAAAACAGCGAAATGACAGTAAAAAATGTGTCATTGAAAACAACAACAGCGAGACTTCCGACAACCGCGAGCTGCGGACGCGCGTGACGTCAGTGATGCGCGGAACATCAATCATATCCATCACTCTTACTGCACATCAGAAACTACTATATAAACACAATATTAATACATAGAATATTTTTAAATATTACTTGCATACTATTATAATACTAATATATCAAATATGCGAATTAGTTATGTGAAACATGATTTTTGTTTTACTTTTATAAGTGAGAGACATAATGGAAGTTATGCTTCATAATGAAATATGCATCATAATGCTTTTAGATACAATTTGACATTATATTAACAAAACTATTAAAAAATAAAGGTAAAGGGGGCTTATGCCATAGAAGAACCAGTTTTGTTTCCCCAAAGAACCTTTCAGTGAACAGTTCTTAAAAGAACCATTTTTTTCTTAGTGTGAATAACATTTTAATAATCTAAAGAACCTTTAAAGAACCTTTTGTGGAATGAAAAGGTTCCATGGATGGTAAAGGTCCTTTGTGGAGCCATTGATGCCAATAAAGAACCTTCATATTTAAGAGTGTAAGGTAGTGTGTTGTTTATTTGCATGCATGGCGCAGACATGATAATATTCTGCTCCTGTAAACGAGTTCGGTGACCCGATCAGGAATGAGATGCGCTTTACTGGAGGCGGAGAAACAGGGAGGAGTGCTGAGACAGACTTCAGAAAGACTATCCACTCTCATCATTCTCCACTGCAGTCAAGCCAAGTGAAGCAGAAAATGCTCCCCGCGGCCGCAGGGTGAAGATTACGCCCGATCGATGCTCCTCCGGTCCCCGCGATTGGAGAGACGGCTCACCTGTGGATATGTATCAAGGTGTAACCATGACCGCAAACCACGCGTCTTACGAGCCCGGTTTCCTCCATAACGCCGCCTCCGCCGCCGCTTCGCCGGTGTACGTGACGCCCACCCGGGTCACCCCGATGATCCCCGCGCTGCCGTACCTCCAGACGCCACAGCAGAGCAGTCCGGTGTCCGCGGGATGGGCGCATGCGGGCGCGGATACGACCGCCTCTTACAGCTCCACCGGCGGGCACCATCATTCTCATTCTCCGGTCTCCCGGTTCTCGTTCTCCACGAACCCTCCGTTAACCACGGCCCGGGAGACAGCGAGCTACAGCAGCCCGCTGAACATCAACGCTGGCGGGCGAGAGCACTATGGGTCCCGCGGTCTGAGCGGATCCTATCACAGCGGGTACCCAGCCTATGTCAGCCCGAATATCGGAGGCTCTTGGGCGGCTTCGCACTTCGACAGCACCGTGCTGCACAGCCTCCAGAGCGGAGGAGCGGCCGGTGCCGCAAGACACCCGAATTTAGGTGAGATTTTTATTAAACGTCTCGAGAAATTATAAATAAAGTAAAATAAAGTTCACTGAATAAAAAAAAAATGGTATAGAAACAATTTTCACTCAGAAATTGCTAGTAAATTTCACAAATGTGACTCTGGACCACAAACCAGTATAAGGGTCAATTTTTTTTTAAAATTGAGATTTATACATCATCTGAAAGCTGAATAAATAAGCTTGTTAGGATAGGACAATATTTGGCGGAGATACAACTATTTGAAAATCTGGAATCTGAGGGTGCAAAAAATCAAAATATTGAGAAAACTGCCTTTAAAGTTGTCCAAATGAAGTTCTTTGCAATGCATATTACTACAAAAATTAAGTTTTGATATATTTACGGTAGGAAATTTACAAAATATTTTCATGGATCATGATCTTTATTTAATATCCTACTGATTTTTTGACATAAAAGAAAAATCGATCATTTTGACTCATACAATGTATTTTTGGCTATTGCTACAAATATACCTGTGCTACTTAAGACTGCTTTTGTGCTCCAGGGTCATAAATAACCATAAAGAAACGGCAGACTGATTGAATAAACATGAAATTTTGTAGCAGAAAGACTAAAAATGTTTTTCTTTGTAAAGCTTAGTCCAATAATTTTTATTTGGAGCTTTGAAAAATATTTTTTGCAGTGATGTATTTTTAGAAAAAGGGATATTTAAGATCTTAAGATTAGGTAGAAAATATAGTAAGAAATTGTCGTTGATCGTTTGAGCCTGATGTGCATTTGGGGTTGCATTTGTCATTTAACGAAGTTAATGAGAATTTGCAGGACAAAATTTAGGATTTATCATCTGATACGAGAATAGGATTAAAATAAAACGAAAGTTAAACAGTTGATTTAACGCTTATAAATGTACTGCTAATTTTGCTTGTTTCTTGCGTGAATGTATTTTACTGATAATGAAAATTTAAAAGCGTCGAAACCCCGCTTATAAACAGTAATAAATAAATAAATAAAAAAGTGTATTATTTTTTCAAGGTTGCATCGCGTTTTGAGAGTATGTTGGTGAAAAACTACAAAATAAATATTATTTTCTATAATAATTAAATGTATTTTCTGTCTCTTTAGAATAACAGTTATCATTAATAATTCAGTCTGTTTTGTCAGGTAACCTCCTTCACGTGGTGAAATCTAAATTAAGTTTGGGCATTTATGGGTATAAACATCAGCTTTTGGAAAAATATGTTGTCTTTTGGTCATTTGGGCCTTATATGTTGGCCTAGATTTTTTTTTTTTTTAATTATTATTATTATTAATAATATTAAGAAAGATTACGGAGTTGACATGCTTATAATAAACAGTTTTGTACATAATACACAATGATGTGTCCGAGAATTTATATAATTTCACTCGACTTCTGAAAGTAGACCAATACAGAGCTATTCTACATGTGAAAATGTGCAGCTGTCACTTTAAATGACTTTCATTGTGTGCAATATAATCTAAAGATTGAATTGATGTTATATTGAATAGATTGAATTGGCTTTACTCAATTATATTATTAGCAGGGCCTGATACCTGTCCAGCACCGCAT
The DNA here is from genome assembly GCA_039654775.1 of Spinibarbus caldwelli. Taxonomy (NCBI): domain Eukaryota; kingdom Metazoa; phylum Chordata; class Actinopteri; order Cypriniformes; family Cyprinidae; genus Spinibarbus; species Spinibarbus caldwelli. The sequence continues at coordinate 30,494,198 of CM077241.1, read as the reverse complement.
GAAACTGTTTTGCATTTATGAAAATTTTGGTCTTAAGTTTACTAACGATGCTTTATTGTGTTTTTCACGCTCACCTAACACTTCATAATGAAGTTAGTCACAGTTTATCAGAGAGACTTTGTGTTGATTTATCGCCTGGACATTTACTGCTAATCATTTTGCTCGTTTAATATGTTTAATATGAATTGTCTTGTTGCTTAAACTTTAAAATCGACAAAACACATTATAAATAGCCAATAAGAATATTTTTTGAGAGCATGTGGATGAAAAACTACGAAATATGTCTTTAAGGTTGATGTGAAAGTGCTTTTATGAGACACTATATACAGTCGAGACAGAGAAAAGGGGAAAAAAGTTTTAGTTCGTCTTTTGGGTTCGTTTATTTTTAAGACATAATGTGATTATTATAATACACTGAAAAACATGCAAAAACTACATGCTATTTTAAGCTTTAATAGCCTACGTGAAATTGTTCCATTTTTGAAACATTTTGGGTTTACATTTCATGAAGTCGAAAATATGTCAATCAATGGTAATCAGTCACTTGACTAAATATATGATAGATTTATTTATTTATTTATTTATTTATTTATTTATTTATTTATTTTTAAAGCATGCTCTGTTTATTTTACGGCTAAATGAATGTTATTGTTTTAACTGACTTGAGAGAATCATTTCAAATATTTAATTAACAATAGAATAATTCACTTTAAATCTGTAAGCGATGCTTTCATTCTGATAAAAGAATTTACCTGTTCGAAAAAATACCGGAATAAGAACTGATCCAAAAAAATGAAAAATAAATCTAAAAGAAATACGGATAAATGAGGTTTCTGATAAAATAGGCTGCATTAGCGATTTTTTAAATACATAATACATAAAGGATTAATATGGGTTAGGATTAAGAATATTATTTTATAGATTCGTTTTAGAAGATTGTTAAAGAATCGCTATATCGAAAGTTTGACAAGCTTGTTTTTGTGTCTTGTTCTAACGATCAAATTCAGCATAACATGAGTATAATTCATTCTGATAAAAAAAAAAACGAAGTGTAAGTTAAAAAAAATTGTGGTCATGTTTTTAATTTTGCTGGTTAAAATCCTGTTAATAAACTCATTTATTATTTGGCCACTTTTATGTATTATATAGATGACGGTGAACTGAGGAAATCATGTAATAATGAGAATCAGTCATCTGTGCCACGTGAGGTTTTATTTATATCAATAATTCTACACTCATTAGTATGATCAAGATTTGATCACTAATCATTTCTTTCATGTTATTATTATATTGTGTCCTTCATATAATCATGAATCTGTGTGTGCAATAAATGATGTTTGCCTAAGAAATAAAATAAATTATAGAAGCAGATTTTTCATTAAACCTAATAACTGATAGGAATAATGTGACCTTTGTCTGGTCATGTGCTATTAATAGTGTGTTGTAAATGAACCCAGAGATGGACTTTAACATGCAGTTGAAAGAGGCTTCAGTTGGTTTTGTTACTTTTTGGTGCCTTTCACCTGTTTTTGCAGCTTATAATTAGCTAATAAGCAGTTTCCCATTGGTCAGTGCTGTAAAAGACTCTCCCATAGTGAAACTGTGCTCATGTAAAGGTGTGTTTTGCAGTGCTGAATGTGTGTTGTGTAAGTGTTTGACCTCTGGTCATTAAAGTTGAAGTGATTGTCTCAAACAACTTGTTATTTGCTAATTGAGTGGGCTGATTTGTGAGGCCTTTGACAGGCTTTTGTTGGCTTTTCCTGTCCTGTGGGTTGAAATCTCAAGGTAAGAGCTGCTGTCAGCCTGGAATAACAAAAATATGTTCTGAAAATGTTGTGCTAATGTTCCCATTCAGTTATGCAAACGTTCTATTTTATAACTGTGCAAACATTATGGCAACGTTACTTTGAAATGTTCTCAGATTGTTCAGAAACATGAAGTAACATTTAAAAAATGTTACATGAATGTCAAACTGAAATGTTTCAGAAAAAAACAAACATTCCATGTATTATACCATTTTTGTGCAAACATTTTGAGAACATTTATTTTGAACATTATTTCTGGATGTTCTCTGAACGTTCAAAATCTACAGTTTTCTTATGTTTTAAAATGCAAACATTAAGGGAACATTCCATTTTATAATTTTACACTATTTTTGACTGTTCTTCAAATGTTCTATTCAGAAAAAAACATTCACAATGTATAAATAATGATTTTGTGCATTTTGAGAACATTATTAAAGACCAGAGAACTCTGAATGTATATTTTATTATTATTATTATTATTATTATTATTATTGCATTAATTATATTTATCTATTTTATTTTTCACTGTTTTATCATTGCAGTGTTCATTTTTATTTTTATTTTGGACTATATTTTATTGTTGCAGCCTTTTCAGTTTGTACAGAAAGGTTTTTTTTGCATTATTTTTTATTATTATTGCAGTGTGCGTTATTTTTATTTTGCACTTTTTTATTATTGCATTAAGTATATTTATTTATCTTAATCTTCACTGTTTTATTATTGCAGAAAGTTTATTTTCTTTATTTTGCATTATTGTTTATTATTGCAGTGTGTATTTTTATTTTTTATTTTGCACTATTATTATTGCATTGATTATATTTATATATATATATATATATATATATATATATATGTTTATTTTTCACGATTTTATTATTTAATCTTTAATTGTGTTTAATAATGTAGTTTTTTTAGCATTGAAAAATAAGTTGTAAAACTTGTGTTGTCAAAGCATTTGCAACATGCTGTAAAAACTGAAAAAAACTGCAATAAAAAAATAGTGCAAAATATATAAAAAAATATATATATTGCTAGCTCTTTTATATATATCTCATAATCTCTGTAATTAGTATTTCTGATGTGTGCTGTGTTCATAAAGAAGTGGATCAGAAAGGTTTTTGTGTCCATGTTGATATGTGACAGATGATTTATGATGCTGAATGACTGTGACAGTAAAGCTAACAGCTTGTTAAAGGTGTTTGAAAGCCTGAAGGATGGTTTAGTGAGAGAGACGAATGATTATGGTCTGTCTCATTTGTCCACATTGGTCCGTCGCTCAGTGTTGTAGTTAAGGGCCCCTCAGGGGCCGTCTGTCATGTGTTTCCATTTATAAAGATTAGCTGAGTTTGTGCAGGACAGGCTCTTATGTCTGACAGAGACACTGCAGACCTTCACACACTGAATGAGCAACAGCGCCTCCTGCTGACCAGGAGCCTTCAACTTAAACTCAGCTCTTCTGATTCACAATGCAAAAGCTAAAAAAAAAAAAAAAACCTAGACTTCACATTTTGTGGTCAAAAGTTTGTTTGTTGCAATATTTATATTTACTTTCCACTTTTTTATTATTGCATTGATTATTTTTATCTATTTTTATTTTGCACTTTTTATTATTGCAGTGTTTGTTTTATTTTATTTTTTTATTTTTCACTGTTTTTATTATTGCAGCCTTTTCAGTGTTTGCATAAAGTTTTTTTTTTTAATTTTGCATTTTTTTTTTACTACCGCAGTGTATCTTTTTAGCTTTTATTTTGCATTTTAGTATTATTGCATTGATTACATATTACATCTATTTTATTTTTCATTGTTTTATTATTTCAGTGTTTATTTATTTTATTATTGCAGTCTTTTCGGTTCAGTGTTTGCAGAAAGTTTTTTTATTATTATTTTGCATTAACTTTTATTATTGGAGTGTTTTTTGTTTGTTTTTTAGCGCTATTTTTTATTCTTGCAGTCTTTTCTGTGTTTGCAGTAATAATACAGTCATACAATACAGTAATAATACAATAAGTATTTGTTTTATTTACCATTTTTTTATTATTCCAGTGTTTTTATTTTTCAGTGTTTGCAGTAAGTTTATTGTTTTCTTATTGTGCATTCATTTTTATTATTGCAGTGATTATTTTTCTTTTTTATTTTGGACTATTTTTATTATTATCATTTTTTTCTGTGTTTGCAGAAAGTATATTTATTGTTTTGCATTATTTTTAGTATTGCAGTGTTTGTTTGTTTGTTTGTTTGTTTTTATTTGGCACTTTTTTAATTATTGCAATCTTTTAATGTCTGCATCAAGTTGCAGATGATTTGGCAACACAAGTTTTACAATTTTTTTTCTTTTTGCTTAATGAATAAAATATAGATCAGTGTATTAAAGCTCCAGATGCTTTTCTATAAAACTACAGAATAAAAAGGTCTTTGTGAAATATTTTGTGAATGTCACGTATGAGTGTGTTTGTCTCTCCTCAGAGCTGCTGGATGATTTCGCTGAGGGTCGTGAGTGTGTGAACTGCGGGGCGATGTCCACTCCTCTGTGGCGGCGGGACGGGACGGGTCATTACCTGTGTAACGCCTGCGGTCTTTACCACAAGATGAATGGGATCAACCGGCCGCTCATTAAACCGCAGAGACGACTGGTGCGTTTCACAATGTCATTCACGTGAAAATCACATGATCAGGGAAACTGATGCTTTTCAATTTCATCCTTAAAATCTACGCATGTATAATAAGTAAGTATCAACGTATAGCACAAATAATGAGTAATAGTAAGTATAGTACAGTACAGTTCATTAAACATGTTTTTCATGTTGTTGACCTATCATAATTAATAAGTGGTATAAAATGACATCATTTGGAGCATGTGAGAACTTGGCTTCAACATTATTCATTGTCTATTTTTATTTTTTAATTATTGCATTTTTTAGCACTTTTTATTATTGCAGGGTTATTTTTTGCACCATTATTGTTGCAGTATTTGCAGCAAATTTTTTTTTTTTTTGCATTACTTTTAATTATTGCAATGTTGTTGTTTTTTATCATTGCACTGTTTGTTTTTTTATTTTGCATTGCGTTTTATTGTTACAGAGTTGACTTTTGTTTTGCACTTTTTAATTTTCCATTACTTTTCATTATTCCAGGGTTATGCTTCTATTTTGCACTTTTTTATAAGTTTCTCTTTTTTGGCATAACTTTTTATTGTCGCAGTGTTTTGAAGGTTTGATTCATATTTGTGGACTATCACTAACCTGCTGGTTTCTGTCTGTCTCTCGGTCAGTCTGCATCCAGACGGGTTGGTTTGTCCTGCACTAACTGTCAGACGACCACAACCACTCTCTGGAGACGTAATGCAGAAGGAGAGCCGGTCTGCAATGCCTGCGGACTCTACATGAAACTCCATGGGGTGAGAAAGACTTAATAAGATACATAAACGTACTCTGTTTGCTCTGTTATTAATTTACTTCATCCTTTGGCAATGCAAATGTACAGTTTTTTGTGCCAAAAACTCTGGAGTAAAGCTGTGTAACCAGCAGAGAATGAACAAAACTACAGATCTCAACAGTGTTTCAAACTTCTGCTGTTCTGTTCAGGTTCCTCGTCCTCTCGCCATGAAGAAAGAGGGAATTCAGACCCGCAAACGCAAACCAAAAAATATCAACAAGTCCAAACCTGGTGAGTGCAGATGCTTCAATAGAAAACTCTTCATTCATCTCACTCACTATAGGATGTCAAGTCAGAATCATCATGAGTGTGGAGTCAGTGATCATGACCTTTGACCTGTGTGTGATCTGTAGGGTCATCTGAGGGTCAGACGCCGTCCAGCGCTGTGAACTCCAGTCCCACAGAAGAACTGCGGCCCATAAAGACAGAGCCGGACACACCATCACTCTACACACACCACAACATGAACACACCGGTCAGACAACGAAACACACACACTCTTACTGCAGTGCTGCTTCATTACCATTTTCTAATGCATGTAATTTACATTGTACTATAAATATTCATTTACAAGGTTTATGAATAAATATTAATTCACAAGTATTATAAACTGTAATTGAAATATAATAAAATATATAAGTGCTGTCAAACGAATAATCCTGATTAATCGCATCCAAAATAAAATTTGTATTTACATAATATGTGTATATTTATTATGTATATAAAGACACACACAAACATGCATATATTTTAAAAATATTTACATGTATACATATTTATATTTATATATAAATATACATTTTTTCTTAAATATATAAATGGATGTGTTTATATTTATATATAGATAATAAATATACACAGTACACACACATATATTATGTAAATACAAACTTTTATTTTGTATACGATTAATCACTTGACAGCACTAAAATAGATATTTCTTTGATTTAATTAATTAATTAATACTATATATATATATATATAATTTGTATTTATAAATCTAATTAATTTAAATATGAAATATAATAAATATTTTTAATCAGCATTTTTTCTCTTTTATAATTATTTATTATTATTATTATTATTATTATTATTATTATTATTATTATTATTATTATTATTATTATTATTATTATTATTATTATTTCCATGTAGTTCATATTAATTATGTATTTCCGTGACTTCATATTAATTAAGATAGTATATTGAATATATATAATTTGTAGTTATAAATATTATAAATAGTAATATTAAATATATTAAATATTTTATATTCACATTCAGGCAGTGTTTCATTTCTTTTATAATTGTTGTGCAGTTTATGAGTGTATATTCATTTAAATAGTGCATGAATAAAATAAATATTTGTATTCATAAATATTATAAATATTAATTAAAATATTCAATATAAATACTTTATATTTAACAGTTTATGTCCATATTCATTTAAAGAGTGATTGAAAAACTTGAAAAACTATATAGTTCCAATTGTTATTTATAATATTTGTAAACATAATATTATGAATAACAATTGTAACATTAAATATAATATATACATTTAGATTAAAATTAAAGTTTTTGTTTTTTTTATTTAAACTCTCAATGTAGAAAACTAAATCCATGTTATTAATCAGAAGCTTATTAAACGCTTTTGTCTAAAGTAATTCGGACAGTAACACAAAATCTTTCCTCGGTCCATCCAGGTCTCTGCGTTTCCGTCTTATATGGGAACTCCTGGCTCAAGTTCAGCTCTCAAACTTTCTCCAAGTGGATCTTCCAGCTCCAAAAGTGAAGTGTGGAACAGCCTGATTCTGGCATAAGAAACCAAGATACTCCTGCTGAAAGCGCCACTCCTCAGAACCGTCCGAGTCCAGAAGAACTGGCCAGAACTAGTGAGCTTCAACGATGAAATGAAGATGCCAGAAATATCTCTGATGTGTAGACAATCATCAAAAGATACTGTATGTACAATGGGACCTGAATGCTGGGCTGGATTCACATCAACAGATCAGCAGCAGAAAACCCTGGACCTGATTGTAAACATGCTGCAAATCACAGAAACCAAAGACCCTTCAGTTCCTACAGATCATGACAACTTTTTATAACCTGAATGTTCAAGATCACAGCCTGATGGACTCATAGCATGTACTTTATTCATTTAAACCATTTGAGTCGCATTCAGTTACAATATATAAACATGTTGATGGAATAGTTCACCCAAAAATGAAAATATGCTCCATCCAAAATGAAGATGAGTTTGTTTCTTCATCAGGTTTGGAGAAATGTAGCATTGCATCACTGTTTCAGCAATGAATGCTCTGCAGTGAATGGGTGCCGTCAGAATGAGAGTCCAAACAGCTGATAAAAACATCACAATAATCCACAAGTAATCCACACCACTCCAGTCCATCAGTTAACATCTGGAGAAGACAAAAGCTGAAACAAATCCAGCATTAAGACGTTTTTTCTTCAAACCGTCAATTCCGGCCATAAGTCCATAATCCATAATAACTCTTCCTCCGGTGAAAAAGTCCATCTCCTGTTGTCTCTCACATCAAAATCCAGCCACATATTTGTTCAGAGCTGTTTTGTCTTGTAAACGCTGCTTGATCTGCAGATTTCTCTCCTGATTCAGACCAGAACACTTTTTCACTGGAGGAAGCTTTATTATGGATTATGGACTCGGATTTGAGTTAAAAACATCTTAATGATGGATTTGTTTCAGCTTTTGTCTTCTCAAGATCTTCTTCTCGGGTGGCATGAGGGTGAGAACAATTTCAGCAATTTTTCATTTTTGGGTGAACTGTTCCTTTAAAAAGGGAAGGGCCAACAGCATGGCAAGTTTTGCACAGGCAAACAACACTTTTCTTATGAAAATGTAGCTATTTTAGTGGTTTGTTGCAACACTTTTAAAACAGAACTCTTCAGAAACAATATTTAAATGAAGCTCAAAGCACTCCTGCTTTATTTTAATAGATAATTCTTTATTTCCTTAACGCTATATCTGCAGGGAAATATTTATTTTCTTTTTTATTGTCATGATAAACATTATTAATCATGTCTATGAGCAGATATATTCCAAAGAACTTGCAATGTGTTAATTCTGCTCAATTTGGACTCCAAACTTTGTGTTTTGTTCACAAAGAAAATTCAGATTTGATGCAATTTAGGCTTTTATTTTCAGTGGCATCTACTGTTGAGTCGAGCTGAAATCCTTGCATTAGCAGCCAAACCCATCAGCATTGGTTCACCAACTTCCTGTCTAGAAAGCCACTTCCTGTCTAGAAAGCCACTTCCTTGAAACTTTTTTTTTTTAAAAAATAACCCTCACCACACATTTTACTTCCTTTTCAAATCTAAGAAAATCCCCTTTGCTGCAGCTGAGCTCCTTTAATTTTATCTAATTTTTAAATAACTTCTTCTATTTATTTCTATAAAGAAAACAGGGTTACAGTTTGCCAAACTGACAAACTGCTTGTAAAGTCAATCTGAACTTGTGATCTCTCATTATAGATTAAACATTGTTAGCGATTCTCATTAGTCTGTAAAGAAATTAGAAAGTGCACGTGTAATTCTTTTCTTGTAGTAACATTCTATAATATTAAATGTATATAACTGTATGTACGTGAAACAACTCACTCCATGTTTAACTGTTGTTGTGCTACACAACATCTATGTGAAAATTAGATTAAACTGCTTGTAATTTTAGATTCATCTTTTTTCTTTCACAGAGAACAAGGTTTTCCATGTCTTTAAGTGCCCAGTAAATCAAATTAATAATAAACTCAAATAATAATTTAAACGATTAAAAATTAAAAACTGCCCTAATCATTTTTATTTGTCAAAAACTAAAGGCCCGTTCACACTAGGAACGATAACAGTAACAATAACTATATAAGTGAACAATTAAGTTCTGTTGCAGTTTTGTGCTTTGCCTCTTTAAATACTGTTTAAAACAGGATGGATTCTGATTGGCTATCAATGTTTTATCGGTAATCAGTTGGGGGAAAAAATCGTTCTGAAAGTGATTCCAACAAAATTGTTCCTCTGTGTTGTTATTGTTATAGTTGTGGTGTGCTATTCTTTTAAATTTAGAACGATTATCATTATCGTCATAATTATCATGTAATTTTTTGGTGTGAATGGGCCTTAATAAACATAGGAGAAAAGTGGTTTCAGAAATTTATCTTTTAAAGCACATGTAAAAAAAATTATTATTGTAGCCTATATAACAATGTGTTTTATTTTACATTTTTATTGTATTGAAACGCTAGGGCGTAGGTTTAATTCTGACATTGGTGGGGACAGCAGACGACAGCAGAGTTGTTTTGATTATTTGACAACTCAAAAGAGAATAAAGTATAACTTAATTCATTTGTGTTCCCTTCTAGCTAAATTTCACATGCATATACAAAAATCTGGCTCTAAACCTCTCTTTTCTTGATTCAGAGTTGATCTAGACAAGTAGCCTACATGGAAACTATACAAAGCTCTATTAATCCTAAAGCAATCAAAACTGTATTTCTATATTCTTAAGGTGTAATTTTTTTTTTTTACTTCTTTGTTAACCTGTCAGCACATCCCTTCTGAAAATTAACCATGGTTTTACAAAAAAAAAAAAAAAAAACCACCATGGTAACCACAAATTAACCGTGGTTTTGCTACACTAACCAGCATTTAACCATGTATTTGTAATAAAACTGTAAAGATTCGTGATACGCGCTCCGAAGTTCCGATCTGAATAAAAAGATTTGCGAACCTGCTCTGAAGTCCTGATCTGAATCAAATGATTCGTGATATGCGCTCCGAAGTTCCAATTTGATTCAAAATATTCACGAACCCGCTCCGAAGTTCCAATCTAAATCAAATTATATGTGCTCCGAAGTTCCGAACTGAATCGAAAGATTTGCGAACCTGCTCCGAAGTGCCGATCTAAATCAAATAATTTGCGATACGTGCTTCGAAGTTCCGATCTAAATAATGATTCGCAAACCATCATTTCAGATGGGCACTTCGGAGCGCGGATCACAAATATTTCAATTTGCGAAAAGATTTGCGAACCCGCTCCAAAGTCCTGATCTGAATCAAATGATTCGCGATACGCGCTTTGAAGTCCTGATCTGAATCAAATAATTTGTGAACCGTGATCCGATTGGAGCACTTCGGAATAATGATTCTAATAATTTTGCGACGCAGTGGTTTGATTCAGAGTTAGTAAAAGCTCTGTTTCAAGGACATACATTTCTAGCGTATTTACTTTAACTTCTCAGGTAATATCAATGGTATGACCTATTTCAGATTTGGTCGAAATTACAACAACATTGTTTACATACACATATATTTAATTGTCTGATCAAAATTATTGCTAGGGACAATTTAGCGTCTCTACTAAATTCTACACCTTTGTTGAAACGTAGTAAGAACACATGCAATTCCTATCCTAAACAATATGTGCATACACATTGTGCACAAAAATAGTGTTAAATTACAGTGGTTTTATAGCCTATCATATAAAACTATATTAGTCTTATAAGTAATACAGTTAATTATTTTAATGCTTCAGCTCTAATGTGCAGTTTAGGTGAATCCGATTCCTTTTCTTTTTCTTTGTGTTTACACCATCCCGGTGTTCCTAACACTCCCCAACGTCATCACCAATCTGACCAATCAGCGCCTCGCATGAGCTCTGCGTCCTTCCTACTGGTTACTGGGCGGGCCATCACGCCAGTCGCTCTCGCCGCTCATTGGTCGACGCGCTCTAAACCCATGACGCCTCAGCCAATCAGAGAGGAGTCAGTCGATCGTGTGAGTGAGGGATTGTCTCTGCGCAGGTTAGCTGATGCCGTTCTGGATCTCTATAGAGTTTGAATGGAAATAGCAGCGCGTGAATTTCAGCTCACCTATAAAGAAAAGCATCCTCTTAAACACACAGGGGAAAATGGACATCCTCAAATCTCTAGGACACCCGGAAGAAATAATCAACCTCTTTAAATACAAAATAGGAGGCTGTCGTTCTGTTATGCCTAAACTGGATTATGTAAGTAAATGCATTTTGAGCGTTCATCTCTAACATTCATTCCCTGTGCATGCATGTCCATGCACAATACATGCTTTGCATTTATCTGTCATTATGCATGTCAGATTTTATTAATGAACACCAAAAACACTTATTTTAAGAAGATTAAGCAGAGATTAAATAAAATTGCATCAGTTGCACTTCTAAAGATGTGACATTATTTATGATTTTCAAGCATAAAGAGAGTGTCAGCATCAAATGGATTTGATTTAATCCTGGATTGGAGGGGAAGGTTAGTTTTAACAGACAGGAGACCCGAGGATTCGTCTTATATAATGAGCTTTGAGGACTGGAGGGTCAGACAGGGCTGATGATGCTCTGCGCATGTTTGACAGCTAATCCACATCATCCTCACTCCACACTGACACACAGAACGATAGATAGATAGATAGATAGATAGATAGATAGATAGATAGATAGATAGATAGAGTTGTTCTCTGTACCACTAGATGTCACTGCATCTTTATAGCCTACCTTTATTTTCCGTGTTACTTTATAACTGTTAATGTAAACGGTAATTCTTAATGACACACATATGCTTTTAAATCTACATTACAGTATTTAAAAATATATTGCGTCAACAATTATGTGTTTAAATGTTGTTTGGTTTGCTTGGTTAACCTTTCATTATACGAATATAAAAGAGTGTATGCAAAGGTTTAAATAATAATCTACCTGTATATTAGTTTGTATAAATACAATTCGACGATCCAGTATTAATACATGCCTATACTAGCCAAAAGTTTGGACACACGTGACTGAATTAAATGCTTGAAATGAAATTTGTAGAAAAAAATATAAGAACATTCCATGTATGAATTTCATTAAAATCAACTTTTTAAAATGTATTTTTGATGCAGGCTATTTTTTAACTTGCATAAGTTGTAGCGGATAGTGAAGAAAAACAGCAACACGTGTCCATCTGGATAATCTAAAAGAAAATCAAATGAGTTTTTATTTATTTTTATTATTTTATTGTGATTTTATTTTTATGTTTTGGGCTTTACATATGCCCCACACACAGTTCTGATGACTTTGCTGTTATTTTAAATTATGTAAAAATAGTCCTAAAGTTTGAGGAGGTGTGTCCATGCTTGACTCTCTGGTAGTGCGCACTTGGCAAGCGGCCTCGGTGTTTTGCAGTCAGTCTAAAAACATGCTCGTGTTTTATTGTTTAAAACGGGGAGGAGAATCAAATCCTAGCCAATACTAAAGCCTCAGTATGAGTTGAAATGCTCTAATACTCTGTTTACATATCAGATTACCGAGTCGTGCGTAAAAACGCGCCCCTCTGACGCTCCGCGGAGCGAAGGCCGTTTCACTTCCTTTACGAACAGGTTAAATAAAGGAAAAGTTCGCAGTGCTTGTAAACAAAATCAGGAGTTGCATGGCTGGAGTCTGCGGTAAGAGCGCTGCGTCGTTCTCGGTGCTCAAGCGGTCTTTGTCGCTCCGCGGCTCCCCGCGTTCGGTGCTCTCCGGCGGGCGGCGCAGCGCGCAGGAGGCGCGGCTGATGGCCCGTTCTCCTCAGCCGCTCCGCACTCACCCACACCCCGCTTATGTGTGCTTCTCCTGCCAGGACTCCATGAGCGAAACCCTGCGGACCTGCTACGCCTATCTGAACCAGACCAGCAGGAGCTTCGCGGCGGTGATCCAGGCTTTGGATGGAGAGCTGCGGTAAGATCTGCGGGAGAGGCGAGACCTCCGCCGCTTCAGAAGCGCTGCGCTGCGCGGGGGTGGATTAGAGAAGCGTATGCATGTTTAAAACGCGTTTAGGTGTGTTTTACTTGATTGCAAGATTTGTGGTTATTTATAAATGACCTTGAGGAACATGCGGTTTCTTAAGAAGTTGCTTGAGATCGCATGGACGTGAGGAACTTCTGTGCAGTTTATGCTATATGCTAATCAATCATGCATATTAAACAAACTGACAGTTTATATGCTCTATAATTTACATTCTATAAGGTAGAAGTACATACATTCTCTAAGTACATACTCCAGTGCATATTCAGTGTATTTATGAACATGTGTGCGTGTGTTTGTGTGCAAAACGGCCGATTTCTATAGTTTCTAAATTATAACATATAATAGAAGGCATAGAAATCTCACATTATGCATACATTTCTATATATATATATATATATATATATATATATATATATATATATATACACATACATACATAAGAGTGTATGTTAATATATAGGGGTAGATGAATATATGATATGTGATACGAATTTCTGTAGTTTAATAGAAGATATAGAAATATGTAAGTTACAGTACAGAATACACACACAAACACACATATAATATATTGGTGCTGGTCATATAATTAGAATATCATCAAAAAGTTGATTTCACTAATTCCATTCAAAAAGTGAAACTTGTATATTATATTCATTCATTACACACAAACTGATATATTTCAAATGTTTATTTCTTTTAATTTTGATGATTATAACTGACCGCTAAGGAAAATCCCAAATTCAGTATCTCAGAAAATTAGAATATTACTTAAGACCAATACAAAGAAAGGATTTTTAGAAATCTTTGCCAACTGAAAAGTATGAACATGAAAAGTATGAGCATGTACAGCACTCAATACTTAGTTGGGGCTCCTTTTGCCTGAATTACTGCAGCAATGCGGCGTGGCATGGAGTCGATCAGTCTGTGGCACTGCTCAGGTGTTATGAGAGCCCAGGTTGCTCTGATAGTGGCCTTCAGCTCTTCTGCATTGTTGGGTCTGGCATATTGCATCTTCCTCTTCACAATACCCCATAGATTTTCTATGTGGTTAAGGTCAGGCGAGTTTGCTGGCCAATTAAGAACAGGGATACCATGGTCCTTAAACCATATACTGGATGCTTTGGCACTGTGTGCAGGTGCCAAGTCCTGTTGGAAAATGAAATCTGCATCTCCATAAAGTTGGTCAGCAGCAGGAAGCATGAAGTGCTCCAAAACTTCCTGGTATACGGCTGCGTTGACCTTGGACCTCAGAAAACACAGTGGACCAACACCAGCAGATGACATGGCACCCCAAACCATCACTGACTGTGGAAACTTTACACTGGAGCTCAGGCAACGTGGATTGTGTGCCTCTCCTCTCTTCCTCCAGACTCTGGGACCCTGATTTCCAAAGGAAATGCAAAATTTACTTTCATCAGAGAACATAACTTTGGACCACTCAGCAGCAGTCCAGTCCTTTTTGTCTTTAGCCCAGGCAAGACGCTTCTGACGCTGTCTGTTGTTCAAGAGTGGCTTGACACAAGGAATGCGACAGCTGAAACCCATGTCTTGTATACGTCTGTGCGTAGTGGTTCTTGAAGCACTGACTCCACCTGCAGTCCACTCTTTGTGAATCTCCCCCACATTTTTGAATGGGTTTTGTTTCACAATCCTCTCCAGGGTGCGGTTATCCCTATTGCTTGTACACTTTTTTTCTACCACATCTTTTCCTTCCCTTCGCCTCTCTATTAATGTGCTTGGACACAGAGCTCTGTGAACAGCCAGCCTCTTTTTCAATGACCTTTTGTGTCTTGCCCTCCTTGTGCAACGTGTCAATGGTCATCTTTTGGACAACTGTCAAGTCAGCAGTCTTCCCCATGATTGTGTAGCCTACAGAACTAGACTGAGAGACCATTTAAAGGCCTTTGCAGGTGTTTTGCGTTAATTAGCTGATTAGAGTGTGGCACCAGGTGTCTTCAATATTGAACCTTTTCACAATATTCTAATTTTCTGAGATACTGAATTTAGGATTTTCCTTAGTTGTCAGTTATAATCATCAAAATAAAAAAAGAAATAAACATTTGAAATATATCAGTCTGTGTGTAAAGAATGAATATAATATACAAGTTTCACTTTTTGAATGGAATTAGTGAAATCAACTTTTTGATGATATTCTAATTACATGACCAGCACCTGTGTGTGTGTGTGTGTGTGTGTATATATATATATATATATATACACACACACACACTAGTGCTGTCAAACGATTAATCGCATCCAAAATAAAAAATGTATTTAATATACAAACATAAGTTTTCTTAAATATATACATGCTTGTATTTATATATACATCATAAATATAAACAGTACACACACACATTATGTAAACACAAACTTTTTTGGATACGATTAATCGTTTGACAGAGCAAATATATACACACACACAAATTAATATATATGCACAAACATACATATATAATGCATAATGCAATCTATTTTATAACAGAAAATAGAAAAAAAAATCTGTTGTTTTACGTATTGTATACACAATGTCCTATATGTATACACACACACATATATGAAAAATTGCAAAATTTATATAGTTTTTAAATTTACATTATAGAAATTATTGAAATCTGATATACATATACAGGGTTTTTCCTGCATAGAGAATTATGTGCCGTCTCTGGTTGTCGACAAAACTCAGGCAGGCAGTCACGTGCAAGCGTCACTGAACAGCGTCCATTAGAGCTTTTAGTTCAAAACTGCACATATTTGGAAAATACTGATATCTTTACTTGATATTTCTTTACACAGAATCATCATTTCTGTTCATTTTCCACTGATTTAAGTGATCTGATGAGCATTAACTCATATTGCACGATCATATCTCTTTATGAATAAATGGCGGAGACGCTGGGTTTGATTACTACACACACACTGAAGCGTGCGTGACGCTCGCAGGGATTTCATCGTCTCAATGAGGACATAAATACATAAACAACATCTCCAGAACTGCTCTGAGAGCCACTTCATGAGCATTTCACCGTTTCATTTGAGTAAAACTAGCATCATATCATATACACAGAAATTTAAAGGTATTCACGGCAACCCATCAAAATAAAAGTTCGGTTTAACTTGAAAATATTGCAGCAGAAATATATTACTATTGTTCAGCAGAATGTACATACTACTACTAAAATTATTAAAACTTTATTTTTTAAGGAATGATCACACAACATTTCTTACATGCTTCAATTTGAATAGTAAATCCCCTTTGTGTGCGCAAAAGAAAATAAAATAAATAAATAAATAAAGTTTAATTTTCAATAATTTAAACATAAATGAAATTAATGTTTTATGCCTTCATTTGATAACCAGATACACAACACAGAATTTCTGGGGGAAAAGAAAACATTTCATAAGGCTATTTTAAGAATAAATTTGAGTAAATTTTGTTTTTATGCATTCAAATAATTAGACATGCTACAACACAGAATTTGGTGTTAAAATAAAACATATTGTGAGAGAAAATAAAACATAACTTTATAATTGTCATTTTCTTCAATCATATAATTATTATAACACCTAAAATATGTTGCGTGTAAAAGTGTGTGTGTGTGTGTGTCTATATATATATAGTGTGTGTGTGTGTATGCATGTAAAATGCAACATTTCTGTAAATTCTATAACAAAACTTATACTCTATAACTTATGAACTATATCAGTCTGCTATTTTGAATTTATCTTTCTAAAAATTGCACACTGTCTTCATATTTTTAGGATAATATTAAAGTAAAACATGTAAAGCATTCGTTCAGTCATGTGTGGCATGCTTCTGGATCTGTAGGGTCACAGATGTTGTGTTGTATTTATATCAGCTGCTCAATATAGATGGTGTTTTTTTCACTCTGTGTTGTTCAGAAATGCACTGCAGATGTTCATGGATGTTAAATCATTAGCGTCTCTCACTCAGGCATGCGGTGTGTATTTTCTACCTGGTTCTGCGAGCTCTGGACACAGTGGAGGACGACATGAGCATCCCGCTGGAGAAGAAGGTCCCGTTACTGCACGACTTCCACACGTTTCTCTATCAGCCCGAATGGAGCTTCAGCGAGAGCAGAGAGAAGGACCGGCGGGTGCTGGAGGATTTCCCCACGGTCAGTCCAACACACCATCAAAATCAAACATTAAAGAATGAAATATATATATATATATATATGTGTGTGTGTGTGTGTGTGCGCACGTTTAATAATTGTTTAATAATATATAATTTTTTTATTTTTGTAAATCAAAATGAAACATTTTTCATTATGAATTATGCATTTATTAGTATAACTGTAATTATTCTTAGTGTTTTTTTATTACTGTAATGAACATTACACACACAACACTTTTTCACACAGGGCCATGTGGGTTTGGATTTTGTTTTCCCTTCATAAAAAAAAAACCTTCATTTAAAAACTGCATGTTGTGTTTACTTGTGTTATATTTGATTAATATTTAAATTTGTTTGATGATCTGAAACATTAAAGTGTGACAAACATGCAAAAAAATAAAAAAATCAGGAAGGGGGCCAACAATTTTTCACACCACTGTGTGTGTGTGTGTGTATATATATATATATATGCATATATAATTTATTCATATATATATATATATATATATATATATATATATATATATATATATATATATATATATATATATATATATATATATATATATATAATATAATGCAATACAATATAATGTTTAATACATTTTTAGAATAATGCAGCATTTTTGTAAATCACCATGCATTTAATTTATTATAAAAATGGCAATTTATTTATAAATATATTAAAATTTAAATAATAATAAAAAAAACATGAATTTAAAAAATAAATAAATTATTTAAATTTTTAATAACTTATTTACATTTTGAACTTTAAAAAAAAGCCTTCATTTTGTCAAATATATGTTTTTTATTTTGATTTTGGGGTGAAAAAAACCTTGATATAAACCCCCAGTTTCATGTGACTCAAAAAACAGCAAAAAAGCAGAAAAACCCCCCTTTTTTTTTTTTTTTTATTTTAAAGTAAACCAACTTGAACTTGTTGAGAGACATTTTTCTTCATTTTGAAGTTTGCTGCTTTTGTAAAATGCTTAATTTTTAATTACACTTCTGTGTTCAATAGCTTCTTTGTTGTTTCTTATTTTATGTTTTTTTTAATGCTTTTTTAATACCCACTTTTGTCCTGTTGTCCTCAGATTTCAGTAGAGTTCAGGAATTTGGGCCAGGAGTATCGAGACGTGATTTCAGACATTTGTCACCGGATGGGTGTAGGAATGGCCGAATTCCTGGAGAAGAAGGTTTCCTCCATGAAGGAATGGGACAAGGTAAACTTTACACTCATGTTTGATGCGTTGGTTAGATGTTTATCTATTTGCATGTAGATTTATGTGCATATAACTTCTCAAACCAATGCAGAAGTGCTCTCATTGCATTTGAAAGCATTTCTGACGTTCTGCATGAGACGTTTGTCATGCATAATGTTGTAAACACCTGTTTGGCTCTGTATAAACGCTTTGGGCGTGTTTTTCTCTCAGTACTGTCATTATGTGGCGGGTCTGGTGGGAATCGGCCTCTCGCGTCTGTTTTCGGCGTCCCAGCTGGAGGATGCTGAGGTGGGCCGCGACACAGAGCTGGCCAACTCCATGGGTCTGTTCCTCCAGAAGACCAACATCATCAGGGACTATCTGGAGGACCAGCAGGAGGGACGGGCCTTCTGGCCGCAGGAGGTATGAAGCTTCAACCCTGCTCTCGTCCCATTCCTCATGCCTTTCCGTGACTGTGTTGAATCTACACTGTAAATTTACAGTAAAAATGCAGCTTTTGTTGCCAGAACCTTACCATACAAAATACAGTAGCAATATTTTAGGTTTTACAGGACTGAACTTAAATTTACAGTATTTCATATTTCATACGGTATTTAATATTCCATTTAGAGTAGTAAAACTTGTTTTGCACCAGTGTTATTTTAGTATCATTGAAATACTATTATAATTTTTGTTAATATTTTGAATTATTGTTATATTTCATTTTAATTCTAGTTAAGATTTTAGGAATTTTGTTGTATGCTTTTGTCATTTTTGCTTTTTTTAAAAAAAAATAAGCCTATGTATATTTAAAAATTATTATTATTTTTTTTTAGTTTTAGTTATTTTAGTACTTAAACTAAACAAAAATGAGAAATGTTGCTTTGACAACTAGCTGAAGTAAAATAATTCAGTGTTTATTTTATTTCAAGTAATGAAAATTATTTTTTTCATCATTTTATTTTGTTTTTATTTTATATTTTAATTTTTGTTACAATTTTAGTAATTTTGTTGTGTGTTTTTCATATTTTTATGTGTCTTTATATTTTTTATTAAGTTGTGTCTTTGTCATTTTATTAATTAATTAATCAATTAATTTGTTTAAATATATCCATTTTATTAAGTTTCAGTTTTGAGTTTTAGTTTATTTAGTTTGAATTACTGTAGTATTTCAACTTTAACTAAATGAAAAAATTAAAAGTATTGTTAGAAATATTGACATGCCAACTAGGGGAAATAAAATAAAAGTTTTTAAAATATATATTTTTTTTATTTCAGTTCTCATTTTTATTTCAAGTAATGGCATTTTTTATAGTTTTAATTTTTTAATTTTAGTTACAGTTTTAGTAATTTTGTTGTGTGTTTTTGTCTTTTTTTCTATGTCTATACATTTTATTTTTTGTTATCATTTATTTAGTTTTAGTTATTTAGTTATTTTAGTTATTTATATTTTAGGCAACTAGCTAAGTTTTTAAAAATATTTATTTTAGTTAATGTATATTTTATTTCACGACATTTTTTATGGTTTTAGTTTTAGCTAAATGTAAAGTGTCACGCAGGGAATTGTGGGAATGTCAGTTTGTGTTTTTTTTTTTTTTTTCACTGTAAATTATAAGATGACTCTTTGTTTTTGCTTCCAAAATCTGTACATTTAACAGTGTTTTACTATAAAATTACATAAAGTGTCCCGTTAGATGTATTACAGGTTTTTATCGCAGTATCTTTACACTCTTTTGCTGTTGAGATTGTGATCAGTGTGAATGACGTTTGCGTGCCGCAGGCCTGGAGTCAGTTTGCGGCCCGTCTGGAGGATTTGGCTCATCCTCAGCACCTGAGCTCCGCTCTGTCCTGCCTCAACCTGCTGGTGACCGATGCCCTCCGTCACGTCCCGGACGTCATCGCATACCTGTCGCGTCTGCGCAACCAGAGCGTCTTCAACTTCTGTGCCATTCCTCAGGTCTGATCCATTCTCACACTGAGCCTTCATCTGTTAATGTGGAGTTTAATAACACTAGAGCGCTTTCAGTGGGTTCAGGTCTCACACAGCGATAGTGAGCGCACGTCTTACATTGCAAAATTATCTAATGCTGTAAGGGTGTAGATTATAGAAATACATATACACTCTTAAAAATAAAGGTGCTTCACGATGCCATAGAAGAACCTTTTTTGTCTAAATGGTTCCATAAAGAACCTTCAACATTTAAAGAACCTTTCTGATTCACAAAAGGTTGTTTGTGGTGAAAGAAGGTTCTTCAGATTCTAAAAAGGTAAGAAAGAGATGGTTCTTTAAAGAACTTTTAACCGAATGGTTCTTTGTGGAACCAAAAATGGTTCTCCTATGGTATCGCTGTGAAGAACCTTTTAAGCACCTTTATTTTTAGAGTGTAGAGAATATAGAAATTACACACAGATGAATGCATGGTTTTAAAAAAAACACGTTCCATTGTGCTGCTTTACCATAGTTTTTCTATGCAAACATATGCTAGATGCAGTGTTGTTATCATTAACTAAACCTAAAAATACTAAAAAGATTTACATTCATTGAAATAAAAAAAAGTTAACAGAAATTAAATTAATTATGAAAACTTGTTTCAGTTAGTTGTGAAGGCAAAATTTCAAATTTTCGAAATGCCTAAAAATAAAAGTGAATTAAAAATAATAGACATAAAAAAGAAACTAATGAAAAATTGATAAAACTTTTAAGGTCCCATGGCATGAAAATTTCACTTTATGAGGTTTTTTAACATTAATATGAGTTCCCCTAGCCTGCCTATGGTCCCCCAGTGGCTAGAAATGGCGATAGGTGTAAACCGAGCCCTGGGTATCCTGCTTCACCTTTGAGAAAATGACAGCTCAGATGGCCCAATCTGGAATCTTCCCTTTATGTCGTCATACGGGGAAAGGTTACCTCCCCTTTCTCTGCTTTGCCCGCCCAGAGAATTTGGCCCGCCCATGAGAAAATGAGCTATTACCGTGCGAGGCGAGCACAATATTTTTTTTTTCCTCGAGAGACATCATGGCTTGCAAACGAGCGAAGCATGGCAGCTGCTCAGTGTTTGGATGTACAAATGGTAGCACATTTTCCACAACGGCACCTATCCAAAAAGGTAGATGTAATAATGTCAGAGGTCTGACTAATATAGTAGCGCTGGTTAGTGACTATAGCTGATAATTTATATATATATATATATATATATATATATATATATAAGTGGGTCGCGGGACCGTTCTGAGTGGGTCGCGGAGTGTACGGCCAAAGAAACGACATCAATAACAAAAAAACGTAATTCTAAATGTTTTTTTCTGATGCGAGACTTTTATTTTAAAAGACGTGCATGAAAGCTGTTGACACTTCTGTCAGATGCAGTAATAATTCCTGAGAAAAACGCGCTGTCCAGATTCAGTAGCTGCGGTCAGATGAGATGTAAACAGATTTATTGTCAGTGGCATTATTCTATCGTTATTTTCGTAACTTGCTATGAAAAAAAAAAAAGAGTCTCTCACCTCAGAAAAGCAAACTATCCTGTCCTGTCAGACGTTATTCAGTGTTCTATAGCACGCGCGGACGCGGCGCCGCGCTGTATATCACTTCACTAAAGCGCAGAAACTACGAGCATGCAACGCGTGAAATAAAAGTACAGTACCAATAAATCACATAACTGGTACTGTGTGTGTTAGCTGGGAAGGATTTGCATGAAGGTATGATATTCATTCTATTCAGGAGCAGTTTTCACGTGTTATTAACAGTTCATGTTATTCATGGTAAAGATTGTTTCCATAACCCAAAAATATCATGTTATTTCCACTTTGTTTTATTTTGTATATGCTTAAATGACTGTGGTGTCTCATACCAACTTAACTGTATTAACAAAAACTAGTTTGGGACTGCTATTTAATAGCCTTACCTTATAGGCTGTTTATTCAGTATTAATAATATTCTCAACAGTCTTAACTTAATTTTTTTTAAATAAATTTGCTTTGTTTTTATTTTTTAACAAATTATATATATATATATATATATATATATATATATAATATATAAATATCGCGGCTATATATATAGTGGGTCGCGGCTTGATGACCATGGGAAAACGTGGGTCCCAAGGCCAAACCAGTTCAGAACCACTGCTCTAAACTACAAAGATTACTGATATGGATGCTAATACAGCTTTAGAACGATAGCAAATCAGAGCAACATGAAAAGCCAACAACGTAGGCTAGCATTAGCTACATGATAATAACTGTAACAGCATACATAAACAAACCAACTAAATTACCGTATCCAGACACAATATATTAAACTAACCATTCGGAGACGTCCTGCTGTAGCCGCTGAGTTGCAACTTCTTCATCCGGTGCTTCTCCATCCGGATCAGATTCTGGGTCAAACTGAAAAGCTTAAATGACTGCGTGTCTACGAGCCATTGCGATACATCCACTGTCAACATTAGCGCATGGCACCGTGTCCGCAAGCTGGTTAAGGCCACACACCCACCCTCCACCTTGCCCCGCCTCTCTCCTCCTCATTAGCATTTAAAGCTACAGACACAGAAATGGCACGTCCTAAGGAAAGCTCATTGTGGGACTGGCTCGTAGTGGCTGAAATTCTGCACCAAGGCTGAATTTCGGGAAAGAGACTTCAGATACAGTACTAGAGACTACTTAGGCCTATATAAAAGCATCCAAAAACCAGCATGTCATGGGACCTTTAAAATACAAAAAACTTACAAATACAAACTAATTAAAAATAGAATCAAAAACGGTTGTGAAAGCAGAATTTCTAGTTTAGTTTGTTGAAGTACTAAAATGACTAAATCTGTCATAAAACGAATGAATACTAAATAGACATTCTAAAAAATTAATGAGAACAAAATTATTGAAACTTAAACTAAAAACAAAATAAAATTGGAAAATATAAAAATAAAAAATAATTAATAAAACAAAATAGACAAAAAAACTAATAATAACAAAATTGCTAAAACTAATTCAAAATAGAACAGATAAAAACTTAAAATTTATTTATCTTACAAAAGCAGAATTTTTAATGTTTTGTCTAGTTTAAGTTGAAGTTACTAAAATTTAAATAAAGAATAAAAACTAAATAGACATTAAAAACACTAAAACTAATAAAAATGACAAACACAAAAAAAAATTCTAAGACTTGAACTAAAATGAAAATGAAAATGGAAAATCTAAAATTTTATTAAATATAGAATATTAAAAACTAACACATTTTATTTCAGTTATTAAGGCAGAAGTTTTAATTATTGTTTAGTTTAAATGCTAAAATCACTAAAACTAAAACAAAAATTTAATAAAAACTAAAGACATTAAAAACAAATATTAATAAAAATGACTAAAACGGTCAACAAAATTACTAAAATTAAAATGAAAATGGAAAATATAAAAATAAAAACTCAAAATTCAAAACAGGCATAAATACTTACACTTAAACCTACAAATGCTAAATTTCTTATTTTTGTTTAGTTCTAGTCAAACTTCTAAATTGATTAAAACTGAAATTATAAAAACAAAATATACATATTTAAACAAAAACAACTAATAAAAACACATACTAAGATAATAATGATACTAAAATAACACAGATGGGTGTTTTTGACCAGGTTTTTGGTGGTATTATTTTGAATTAAACAAACCATTGTTAGTTTTGTCATGCTGACTGTGATTGTGTTGTTCCTCCTGCGGTCAGGTGATGGCGATAGCGA
This sequence comes from Spinibarbus caldwelli, assembly GCA_039654775.1. Classification (NCBI taxonomy): domain Eukaryota; kingdom Metazoa; phylum Chordata; class Actinopteri; order Cypriniformes; family Cyprinidae; genus Spinibarbus; species Spinibarbus caldwelli. The sequence continues at coordinate 30,470,076 of CM077241.1, read as the reverse complement.
CTCTGTCGGCGTGTTACAACAATCCTCAGGTGTTTCAGGGTGTGGTGAAGATCCGGAAAGGTCAGGCGGTGACCCTCATGATGCAGGCCACAAACATGGGCGCCGTCCAGAGCATTATCGCGCAGTACAGTCAGGAGGTGCGTCCTAAAACACGCTTCACTGTCCTCTGTATTTACATCTTTTTACTCTGGTAATCCTAATTAGGGATGTCACAATTCTCAATATAATATCGAACCGTTCGGGACGACATCCACGGTTCAATACGCGCTTGTGATTTGCGGTTTTGTGTTTAAATAATTTCCGTGTGTTTTATTTCTCTTTTAGAATTGGCTGCTTGTGTCCGTAGTTCAATGAGGAAACACTTCCCCGCTAATAATGTGCATTTTTTTTAAAAGCAACATACGCCGAGCATCTTCCCTTGTAATGACATGCAATCATAAGCCTTTCTAAACCTGTTGTCCAACAATAGAGGACATTATAACTTGTTTTTGTTTCACAACATTAGTCGAGTGTTTGAAATAACTTACTTTTGTGATCTGATGGCTTCTTATCACAGAATGAGGCAGACAATATATTCTATACTGTAATAAAGGCTATATTTCCCTTTGCCTATTGATTAGAAATGGGTTACAAATATACTTAATCATTATGAAAATACCCGAGATGGCTTGAAGAACACAGATAAACCATATATTGTCGCAGGCAAGTGTTTATTGCCCTTACATATCATCATTCAAAACGTTTAACGTTATATCTTCTTTTTAATCAGTTACAGCGATTGCGATCCCTTTATCCATATTAGGGATTTCCTGTAACGTCATCAATGTTACTTCTGTGACGCATATGTGGATTTTCTGCACAAGGGCGCCCTCTGGTGTCCAGTATGAATGAAACACACAGTACATGCATCTATAGTGCTCAATAATGACCAATCCATCCTGTTTTTGCAGTGACCGAGAGAGCTCAACGCCCTGCACTTAGAAAAAAACACCTGCAAAGAAAACAACTTCATCAGTTTGACAACACATGCGCTGCAAATGCTCATAACACAACCAAACAAATAAACACACTGCAAATAAAATTCTTTGCGTTGTGAGCATTTGCAGCACCTGCTGTCAAACTGATGGTGTTTTCTTGATTTGCTGGTGCTTTTTCTGTTTGCATGTGTTTTCTGAAGTTGCAGTCGCGTTGAGCTCTCTCGGCCACCGTAAATTTTGGGTAAAAATCTGAAAGATAATTCCTCTCTCAAAAGAAATGTTAAACAGACATATAATAATCCACGCTTTTTCCAGTGTACAGAGGTTCACAGGGGTTTTTTGTTTTTAATATGTTGCAAAAAAACACTCTGATGTGCCAAGCTGTCAGAACCGAAAACCGTGGTTAAAAACAGAGGTGTGTATTGAACCGTGGACTAACTGTATTGTTGCATCCCTAATCCTAATCCTAATCCGGTCCTCTCCTCACAGATCCTGCAGAAGGTGTCCGTCACAGACCCGTCGCGAGAGAAGACTCTGCGTATCCTGAGTCTGATCCGCGAGAAGAGCCTGTCTCCAGCTGCTCTTTCGACCCGCGCGCACCACATCTCTCCGGTCTGCGTCTCTGCTGCGATGCTGCTGGCGGCGCTCAGCTGGCAGTACCTGAACGCCACGACCGGACCGCCAACAGGGGGCGCCGACATGCAGGGACACTGAGACCCGACCGACGGCAGCCTCTGACCGCCCCAATACTGCCAAACCAAAGCACGAGTTTGGGATTTTTAGGTTTTTTTCTATTTCACTAAAAGTTGTTCAGGTCATTTTCACCTCATCAACAAAAGAGAAAAAAAATAAGAAAAATCAATCAATCAATTTTGATTTTATATATATATATATATATATATAAAACATTAGTTTTTATACATGTAATATATAGAAAAGTAAATGTGTGTGTGTGTGTGTGTGTATAAGTATATATACACATTTTTATATATGTCTATAAAAATATCCGTGTAATATATAGTTTGTAATATGTAATATATAGAAAAGTAAATATATAAAAACTTATGCTTTTCTGTATATTTCATGTACAAAAACTAATTAAATATATAAAACTATATATGCAAGCAACCATCCATATATATATATATATATATATATATATATATATATATATATATATATATATAAGAAAGCAAATTAAATCTATGTAAATCATTAAAAACTAATTCAGTATAGAAAAATATGCATGTAGTTTTTATATATTTAATTAGTTTTTATTAAAACATAAAATGAATTAAATCCACTAAATTTCTATATTGTATTAGTCTATATATATGTAATATATAGAAAAGTGTATATATATATATATATATATATATATATATATATATATATATATATACTTTTCTATATATTTAATGTATAAAAATGAATTCAAAATATAAAACTATATGTAGTTTATATGTATGTATGAACTATATTGAAAACAAATGAGATCTGTTATTTTTATATACTGAATTAGTTTTGAATTAGTTTTTATAGAAAAAAAATCTAAAAACGTGTGTGTGTGTGTGTATATATATATATATATATATATATATATATATATATATATATGTATATATTATTATTATTATTATTATTTTTTTTTTTTTTTATTATTATTGTTTTTTTTTTTTACATATATAAAACTAATTCAATATTTAAAATGATTGTTTTCTCTGTTGTTTTTGTGGTGAAATCTGATCTGATGACTTGTTTGTGAGTTTCACCCAGTTGTTCTGTGTTCAGTTGTGCGTCTTTGATGGATGTTTATGTAGCAGCATTTGAGACGCTCAGATGTTAATTATTCTAAAGTTATTTTCTGTAACACTGAGGTTTTTCCGTTGATTTTTTTCTGTTCTGTTCCATCAAATCATCCTAAACGTCAAGCACACGTGCAGAAGAAGTTTTCATTCCAGTATAAAATAATCACAGTCTGTCATTTGGACAGACATTTGTTTGGTTCTACCTTAAATCAAGCAGTTGCAGTCTGATGATTTAAAACCATTCGTCACATGTTAGTTTTGTTGAGAGAAATGTGCGAAGTTTGTCAAGAAGATGTCTAGATCATATTTATCCCCCCACCCCAAAAAAAGCCTAATTTTTGACCCATTATTATTTTTTTCATTGGAATTTATAATATTAATATATATTATAATACTTCACAATGCAAAAAACAATAATGGAATTATTTAAAAATAAAAATAATTATGAAAATAATGTCACTTTTGCACAAACTTTTAATCGGCCAAAAAAAATTGATTATGGGGTGTAAAATGACCTGGACATGTTCTTCTTGACTGGTTTCATCAGATTGACTCGTGTGGTTTGAATGTTTGTCGCTCGTCGTGTTTTCAGAGCAAAAGTGTGCAAACGTCAAAGGAGCTTCTCATCTCAACACTGTGAAACACTGGATCAGAGTCAGCTTTTGCACATGAATTGGTCCATTTTCATTGGGTCAGTTTGAGTATTTCGTCACTGCGGAGTAAAGAACCAAATATCTGACGACTGTAAAGTGCCCTTAATATTCAGCTTTTATGTGGAAAAGCTAGCAAGAACTTTGTACATATCAAAGATCGGTTTAATTAGCATTGCTATGTAAAGTGGGAGTTTGATTTGTAAATACATTTAGAGATAATAAATATATTAAAAATGTATTTCATTGGATCCATTGAATGTTGATGTGTATTGTAGCATTTAGGAACTTAGCAAAACCCTAGCAACCATCTGGAACACTGTAACAACATTCTAGCAATGCTCCCAACAACCATTACATTATAAAAACCATTTAGCAACACCCTGGCAACCACACAGATTACCTTAGCAACACTCTAGCAATCACCTGGAACACTGTAACAACACTCAACAACATCCTAGCAACGCTCTAGCAACTATAACACTATAGCAACCACTTAGCAACACCCTTGTAACCACCCAGATTACCTTAGCAACACTCTAGCAATCACCTGAAACACTGTAACAACATAGCAACATACAAACAATGTACCAGCAACCATTTAGCAACCTCATGGCAACCATCCAGATTGCCTTAGAAACACTCTAGCAATCACCTGGAACACTGTAACAACATAGCAACATCCTAGCAACGCTCCAGTAAGTATAACCACATAGCAACACCCTGAGAATCCCCAGATTACCTTAGCAACACTCTAGCAATCACCTGAAACACTGTAACAACACTCAACAACTTCATAGCAACTAGAACAACATGGCAACCACTTAGCGACACCCTGGCAACCATCCATATTGCCTTAGGAACTTTCTAGCAATCACCTGGAACACTGTAACAACACTCAACAACTTCCTAGCATCACTCCAGCAACTGTAACACCATAGCAACCACTTCGCAACACCCTGGCAACCACCTGGAACAACACTCAACAACATCCTAGCAATGCTCCAACAACCATTACATTATAAATACCACTTAGCAACACCCTGGCAACCCCCCAGTTTACTCCAGCAGCATGAAGGCGGTGTGTTTTGTATAAATGTGAGATTTTTGGCTGTTGTTGTTGTGGTGAGAGTAAACACAGCTCTGAATCACATGTTCATACCTGCAGACATAAACACTTTTAAAGACCTTTGCTTGTCTTGTGACGCTGTAAAAGCCACCTGACAGGCCGTCACATGATGTTTTACTGCACAAGGGTTTTTAACAGAGCTAATTTCACATTTTGTCACTTTGTGACTCTTCAGTTTCAAAGACAGAGGAACAGAATTTGATGCTCAGGTAAAGTCTGCTTTTTGCAATGTAAATGTACAGGATATCAGTGTTTAAAATGAATGATTTGAAATAACGTGGCATGAAATGTTTCCAGTTGATTTTAATTCTCTCATTATTGCAAGTGTAGCATAATCCTTCACAAATGTTTTAGAGACTTAAAAACATGGTTAATCAAATGTTTCTAATAATAAACTATATTTCTATTATTTCCTTTTAATATTTTATTAAGATTTGATCTCTTTTATATCTGTAATTATTTAGTCTCATTTTATTTTCTATTTTTATAAATATTTGTCTTTTTTTATACCAATAAATATTACAAACATTGGTTAATGAAATACTTCAATGACATTGTAACAGGTTTTAATAAAAAAAATCAAAATAATGGTTTTGATTTTGCATTTTAATTTTTTCTTTTTTATTTAGATTTCATCTCATTTAAATATATTTTATATTTTAACGATTAATAGTCTTTATTAATAGTATTAGCCTTTATTCTTAAATATAATCAGTTTTAATTTTAAAAAATCTAAATTAGTGTATGTATTTTATTTTTAATTAAGACTTTATCAAATTTAAATATATTTTTTATTATTAATAGTCTTCATGTTTTTATAGTTTCTTGTTTATTCACCTGAACATTACAAACATTAAGCTAATATTTCAATAAAATTGAATAAATTTTTTAAATACTTATTTTGTACATATTTTATTTTCTTCATTTAGATTTTATCTATTTTAAATATATTTAATATTTTTTTATTATTAATAATCAGAATTTTATTAGTCTTAATTCGTCTTTTTGAATATTAAATGTTAATTATCAGCTGTAAATCTAAGTAATAATAATAATAAATCTCCTGTCCTCCTCTGTCAGGATGTGGCGTCTCTGTTTGTTGTTTGCGCTGCTGTCTTTCACCTGCGGCCGTCCGCAGATCTCCACACACTCACAAGACATAATCGACTTCATCAACACAGCCAAGACCACATGGACAGTGAGGGTTTTACTGTGTTTTACTGTGCTGTTTGGAGGTGATGATATAACTGCTGCTCATCGCTCTCTTCCTCTTTCTTATTCCTCTCTCTCTCTTGTTTCTTCACAGGCGGGAGTGAACTTCCAGAACGTGAAGTACGAACATCTGAAGTCTCTCTGCGGGACGATGCTGAAGGGCCCTCGACTGCCTGATACGTGAGTGACCGTAATCAGATCACATTATCTTATGATATATATGAGGTTTCAGTAGAAGATTGAAACCTAAACTGGTTGCAAACGAGTTTGTTTTAGCATTCCTTCAAGAAATCCATTTATTAATGCAATGAATGTGCATACAGATTCTTTGACTGATGTTCATATAGTTCAGTCGGTAGATCACGACGCTTGCAACACCAGGGTCACGGGTTTGATTCTCAGAGAATTTGATAAAAAATGCAATGCAATGTAAGTCGCTTCAGATAAAAACGTCTGTTAAATGTGTATTGGTTTTTATTGCAGCAATGCCTGGATTTCACATGATTGATCATATAATGTTATTTTACTGGAAACCATAAACAGAAATCAAACCATATCTGTGTCTCACTGTCAGGGTAAATACACTGTAAAATACAACACAATAATTGAAGTATTAATTAAAAAACTAAATATTTATTATTATTTCACTTACTATGTTCATGTGAGAAAAAATCAAAACATATCATTTTCATTTTAAAGTATTAATATATTATTGTAATATTGAACAAATAATGTGATTGGACATTCATTGTATTAATTTATGATGATTTTCTTTACACAAACAAACAATAAATAAATGAATGTAATTTACATTGAAAAGTATTTATATATTATGGTAATACTGTAACAATGAATTGATTGTACATTTATTGTATTTATGCTGATTTTCACTACAAGCAAACAAACATTTACATTATAAGTGTTAATATATTATTTTAATATTGTACAAATAAATTGATTGTACATTTATTGTATTATTGTATTGCTGATTTTCTCTACACAATAAATAAACAAATAAATAAATAAATAAAAGCCATTTTATATTATTAATGGTATTATGGTTTATTGTTTTATTTTATGCTGAATTTGACTACAATAGATAGATAGACAGACAAAGACAGAAATATAAATATAAATATAAATATATATATATATGACCAAAACCATCCAGACACATTGCAGCAAAAACAATTTGGGGTGTAAATGTGCTTAATTTTCATGCAAATAATGTCACAATGAAAACTGTCCTAAAATAGGCTTCATTTTCTTTACATAAAATATATAGGTGCATCTCAATAAATTAGAATGTCGTGGAAAAGTTCATTTATTTCACTAACTCAACTCAAATTGTGAAACTCATGTATTAAATGAATTCAATGCACACAGACTGAAGTAGTTTAAGTCTTTGGTTCTTTTAATTGTGATGATTTTGGCTCACATTTAACAAAACCCACCAATTCACTATCTCAACAAATTAGAATATGGTGATATGCCAATCAGCTAATCAACTCAAAACACCTGCAAAGGTTTCTTGAGCCTTCAAAATGGTCTCTCAGTTTGGTTCACTAGGCTACACAATCATGGGGAAGACTGCTGATCTGACAGTTGTCCAGAAGACAATCATTGACACCCTTCACAAGGAGGGTAACCCACAAACATTCATTGACAAAGAAGCTGGCTGTTCACAGAGTGCTGTATCCAAGCATGTTAACAGAAAGTTGAGTGGAAGGAAAAAGTGTGGAAGCAAAATATGTACAACCAACCGATAAAACCGCAGCCTTATGAGGATTGTCAAGCAAAATCGATTCAAGAATTTGGGTGAACTTCACAAGGAATGGACTGAGGCTGGGGTCAAGGCATCAAGAGCCACCACACACAGACGTGTCAAGGAATTTGGCTACAGTTGTCGTATTCCTCTTGTTAAGCCACTCCTGAACCACAGACAACGTCAGAGGCGTCTTACCTGGGCTAAGGAGAAGAAGAACTGGACTGTTGCCCAGTGGTCCAAAGTCCTCTTTTCAGATGAGAGCAAGTTTTATATTTCATTTGGAAACCAAGGTCCTAGAGTCTGGAGGAAGGGTGGAGAAGCTCATAGCCCAAGTTGCTTGAAGTCCAGTGTTAAGTTTCCACAGTCTGTGATGATTTGGGGTGCAATGTCATCTGCTGGTGTTGGTCCATTGTGTTTTCTGAAAACCAAAGTCACTGCACCCGTTTACCAAGAAATTTTGGAGCACTTCATGCTTCCTTCTGCTGACCAGCTTTTTAAAGATGCTGATTTCATTTTCCAGCAGGATTTGGCACCTGCCCACACTGCCAAAAGCACCAAAAGTTGGTTAAATGACCATGGTGTTGGTGTGCTTGACTGGCCAGCAAACTCACCAGACCTGAACCCCATAGAGAATCTATGGAGTATTGTCAAGAGGAAAATGAGAAACAAGAGATCAAAAAATGCAGATGAGCAGAAGGCCACTGTCAAAGAAACCTGGGCTTCCATACCACCTCAGCAGTGCCACAGACTGATCACCTCCATGCCACGCCGAATTGAGGCAGTAATTAAAGCAAAAGGAGCCTCTACCAAGTATTGAGTACATATACAGTAAATGAACATACTTTCCAGAAGGCCAACAATTCACTAAAAATGTTTTTTTATTGGTCTTATGAAGTATTCTAATTTGTTGAGATAGTGAATTGGTGGGTTTTTGTTAAATGTGAGCCAAAATCATCACAATTAAAAGAACCAAAGACTTAAACTACATCAGTCTGTGTGCATTGAATTTATTTAATACACGAGTTTCACAATTTGAGTTGAATTACTGAAATAAATGAACTTTTCCACGACATTCTTATTTATTGAGATGCACCTGTAATTTCTTCATTAATTTACATTTATGCATTTAGCAGATGCTTCTATCCAAAGCTACTTATAAAAGAGGAACAAAATCAGTCCGTCAACGACCAAACATTATTCATAATATACAATGCCAGGTTTATTAGACAACTAGATTAGGAATAAACAAGAGAAGAGGAGAAATGCTATGTTTTTTAAAAGTAATATTTTCAACAATGTTTTTTGTGGAAAGTGTTTTTGAAAGTGCATGTTGTGCAACAGAATAATCCATGCGGAGTTATTTATTGCATTGACAAACATATAGAAAGTTTTTTGAAATAATTACATAAAATAATATTTATTTATTTATTTTAAGTTAATTAATAAATTTAAAATAATAAATTAAAATTAAAATTAAAAATAATAAATGTTGTGTTTTCTCCATCTGTAGGGTGAAACATGGCACCAACATGAAGCTTCCTGACAGTTTTGACGCGCGGACGGAGTGGCCTTACTGTCAGACTCTCAATCAGATCCGTGATCAGGGCTCCTGCGGCTCCTGCTGGGTAAAACACACAAGCACTGAAGACACTCATACACAGGGGCGGATTAAGGTGTTCAGGGGCCCCTAGGCTGCTCTTTGTGTGAGGCCCCCCCCCCTTAATCATTATGCTTTACTGGAGAAATGCATTTAGTGCCACACATGGTCCACATGCAAATAGTAAGGTGAACTGGCACATACACACACACACACACACATTGAGAGCCAATCCTACAATGTTTCATCTACATTCCCAGTGTCCCTGCAGGATTTTTGAGACTCTGGTTGGTGCACATTGGTTCCTCTAGAGGGTTCCAAGGGTATGCCCCTCGTAAGAAAATTTTGTTCACTTTAAATTTAAATACATTAATCAATTAATAAAATAGTCTGGTCAATCTGAGGCCCCTGCACATGTGGGGCCCCTAGGCTGCAGCCTAGGCAAGCCTGTGCGTTAATCCACGCCTGCTCGTACAGTCATAATGTGTGTGTGTGTATGTGAGTGAGTGTGTGTTTGTGTCTCGCAGGCGTTCGGTGCAGTCGAGGCCATCTCTGATCGCATCTGCATCCACAGCAAAGGAAACATGTCTGTGGAGATCTCAGCTGAAGACCTGCTGTCCTGCTGCGACCAGTGCGGATTCGGGTGCGTCTGACTGCATTAATGCATCAAAACTGAGAACACATGCATCAAAAGTCAGAGAGATTTCAGTATTAGATGATTTGAGCTGCTCCCACCATTGTTATAGTTAACATAAACTAAAACACATTTTTGTTATTTGAAATAAAATACTTTAAATGAAATAAAATATGAAAAAAACTTATTTTATTTATTTCTAATTTGTCTAATTTTCATGTAGCATAACGTGATGTACTGAAATAAGTAAAACTAAAAAATAATAAAAATAAATAATAAAAATATTTTAAAAAATTAAAAATGACAAAAACACAGAATTTTTTTTTAAATTTAAAATAAAATTAAAGTGACAACAGAAAATATGCAAATAAAACCTAATTTAAAATATTAACAAAATCTATAAAGGTATATAAAAAATACTAAAATAAAATATTAAAATAAAATAGTTGTAGTATATATTAGTTCTGTGATCGTTTTGAATGTTTTTAGGTTGCAGGAAAAATAAAATAAAATAGTTGTAGAATTTCTGAGTTCTGTGATCTTTTTGAATGTTTCTATTTTTAGGAATTTTAGTAGAAACATCTGAGACAAACTCCTGTGTGTCTCCTGAGCTACAAAAGAGCAACATCTGAGAAGTAAAATCTGAATTAATCCTCATGAAACGCTGTGAAATGACTCTTGCTTTGTTTTTCCTGAGGCAGATGTTCTGGAGGTTTTCCATCAGAAGCGTGGGATTACTGGACTAAATCCGGTCTGGTGACTGGAGGACTTTATGGCTCTAATGTGGGTGAGTCTGGATCAGAACAGAGATATCATTGCAGGAAGCTGCGTGTTGATCTCATCTGGATCTTTTCAGCCTTTCAACAAGAATGAATGAACTGAAGCTCTTCAAAAATAATAAAAAGTTTAATTTCTCAATAGCATGGAGGCATGAACATTATGCTAAATATCTCCACTGTTCCAAATAATAATAATAATAATAATAATAATAATAATCTCTCATACGAGTTTGATATGGCATGAGTAAACAACTTCAACAAATAAAAAATATATAGAAATAATTTTAAAAACCATTAGAATAAAATAGTATTTCTGAGTTCTGAGATATTTTTGAATGTTTATATATTGCAGACATAAAATAAAATAAAATAAAATAAAATAAAATGTTAGAATAAAATAGTTGTAGAATTGTGGAGGTATTCTTGAAAGTTTTTAGGTTGCAGTCAAAATAAAATTTAAATTCAAAATAATAAAATAAATAAAGATTTTTAAACGTTTCTAGGTTGAGACCTAGAATAAAATAATAATAATATTAAAATTTTATTAAAAAGTTCTAAACTCTCTAAGTTCTGGGATCTTTTTAAATGCTACTAGGTTGCAGACATATAAATAAAATAAAATAAAATAAAATAAAATAAAATAAAATAAAACAGTTGTAGAATTTATGAGGCTTTTATACATTTCTAGGTTGCAGACCTAGAATAAAATAGCATGCAATATAAGATAAATAAAATATAAATGAACTAAAAATATCTTAAAATAAAATAAAACATTAAATTTGAATAAAAAATAGTTGTAAAATTTCTGTGTTCTGAGATCTTTTTGGCTGTTTCCAGGTTGCAGACCGTACACTATCGCGCCCTGCGAGCATCATGTGAATGGGACGCGGCCGCCGTGTTCAGGAGAGCAGGACACTCCTGAGTGTAACGCCGCCTGTATTCCTCAGTACAGCGTCCCCTACAAACAGGACAAACACTTCGGTCAGTTTGGTCTTTAAAGGAGTAGTTCACTTTCAGGACGTTCGTGTCTTTCTTTCTTCTGTTGTGAAGTAATTGTGTTTTTTGAAACATAATTTCTTCACAACAGAAGAAAGAAACATGAACGTCTTGGATGACAAGGGGGTGAGTACATAATCTGTAATTTTTTGTTCTGAAAGTGAACTACTCCTTTAAGCTTTAAATTCTCAGGTGTATTTCCTGGACTAACTCATGTTTCGTGTCTCTGTCTCCTCCTGCAGGCTATAAAGCGTATAACCTTCCGTCAGACCAGCAGCAGATCATGACTGAACTCTACAGCAATGGACCGGTGGAGGCCGCATTCACTGTTTATGAGGACTTTCTGCTCTACAAGAGCGGTCAGAAAACACACACATTAATCATGTGACCCTGGACCACAAAACCAGTCATAAGGGTCCATTTTTTGAAATTGAAGATGAATAAATAATCTTTCCATTGATGTATGGTTTGTTAGGATCGGACAATATTTGGCTGAGATACAACTATTTGAAAATCTGGAATCTGAGGGTGCAAAAAATCAAAATACTGAGAAAATTGCCTTTAAAGTTGTCCAAATGAAGTTCTTAGCAGTATTACTAATCAAAAATTAAGTTTTGATATATAGTAGTCAACTTTTGAAGTGGATCAAAACCTTTCATCAAAGTTGTCCTAAAACACAAACAATACCTGTTCTTGTCTTAGGACAAGTTTGATTAACTTTTTTGATCCACTTCAAATGTTGACTACTGTATTTACGGTTGGAAATTTACAAAATATCTTCATGGAACATGATCTTTACTTAATATCCTAATGATTTTTGGCATAAAAGAAAAAAATTATAATTTTGACCCATACAATGTATTTTTGGCTATTGCTACAAATATACCTGTGCTACTTAAGACTGCTTTTGTGCTCCAGGGTCACATGTGTGTTTCTAACAATCTTCTGATCAGAGCTACAGATCATCAGTTATCTGCTCTCATCTCTCAGGTGTTTATCAGCATGTGAGCGGCTCTGAACTGGGCGGACACGCAGTGAAGGTGCTGGGATGGGGAGAAGAGAACGGGACGCCCTTCTGGCTCGTGGCAAACTCCTGGAACTCTGACTGGGGTGACAACGGTGAATAATTTATTATAATTTATTATAAAATAAATACAATACAATTATTTGATACAATGTATCATAATTTATTATTTAAAATTATTTAATAATTCATTTTGGATAGTAAATTATTATAATTATTATAATTAATTAATCATGCATTAATTAATAAACAAAATAATAATGTATTATTATTATGCACAGGCGGGAAGTTATTCTTATTCTTATTATTTATTAAATCATTTATAATAATTTATTATAAAATAAATACAATATAATTATTTTATATAATGTATCATATTTTATTATTAAAATTATTTAATAATTCATCTTGGATAGTAAATTATTATAATGAATTAATCATGCATTAATTAATAAAAATTAATAATGTATTATTATTATTATTATTATTATTATTATTATTATAGAAAATGTTTGTTTTTCCATACAATACAGATGTTAATAATTCATTATTTAATAATACATTTTTTATAATTAATTATTAATGTATCAATTAATAATAAAATTATTTAATTATATATTTAATTATCATTATATAATTATATAATTATATATTTATTTAATTAGTATTAATATTGTAGAAAATGTTCATTCTTCCATATGCAGATTTTGTGGAAAATGATTATACAGGTGTATGATTAAATAACTACTAATAATTATAATATATTAAAATGTATTATTAAATCAATACATTATTACTTACAATACATTAAATAATAAATTAATAATTCATTATTTGATATAAAATTATTGTAATTAATTTCTAATATATAAATAATGAATTATTATTATTATTATTAATATTGTTAATATTGTGTTCACAAAAAGTGTTTGTTTTTCCATACAATACAAACCTTAATAATTTGTTATTAATATAAACTATTATAATGAAGTAATAATGTATTAATAATAAATAATTATAATAATATATTGTTAAAATTGTTACAAATATTGTGGAAAACATGTTTGTTTTTCCATATAATATAGATTTTTTTTTTCAAATTATTCTTAGAATTTATTATGAAATAATTCATAATTAGAATCTATATTTACTTATAATAATGTATAATTTCTCATTTGATAATAGGTTATTATAATTAATAATATATGAATAAATATAAAATTACAATAATTATTATTATTAATATTATATCTTAATAACTCATTATTTGATAAATTATTATAAATAATTAATACTGTTTTAATTCATTTAAAAAAATCATAATATATTGTTAAAATTATTATTGTTATAAATATTATGGAAAATATGTTTGTTATTATATAACACACATCTTATGTCTGGGACTGTTTTGTGAGTGTAAATCTGTGTGTTTTGCAGGTTATTTTAAGATCCTGAGAGGCCGTGATGAATGTGGGATTGAGAGTGAGATGGTGGCTGGTGTTCCTCAGATCTGATCTCAACACATCATTAACTGAGCTCAAGATCTAGATTTACACTGGAAACCATCAACAGAATAAAACTCTATCTCTGTCTCATTATTGTGGTTAATACATTTGAAAATCATATACAACAATTTAATTAAAAGCAAAAATAAAGATATGTCATTTACATTTTACATTATGGTATTTTTTATTGTATATCCTTTAATTTATGGAAAAAAAAACAATATTACAGTGATCAGAATTTAGAATAATTAATTAATTAAAGGAATAGTTCACCCAAAAATTAAAATTAGCTGAAAATATCCTCACCCTCAGATCATCCAAGATTAGGATGACTTTGTTTCTTCATCAGATTTGTAGAAATGTGTCACTGCATCAGTGTCTCAGCAATGGATGCTCTGCAGTGAATGGGTGCCGTCAGAATGAGAGTTCAAACAGCTGATAAAAACATCACAATAATCCACAAGTAATCCACAGCACTCCAGTCCATCAGTTAACATCTGGAGAAGACAAAAGCTGAAACAAATCCAGCATTAAGACGTTTTTAACTAAAATCTGAGTCCATAATCCATAATAACTCTTCCTCCAGTGATAAAGTGTTCTGGTCTGAATCAGGAGAGAAATCTGCACAGATCAAGCACCGTTTACAAGACAAAACAGCTCTAAACAAATATGTGGCTGGATTTTGATGTGAGAGACGACAGGAGATGGATGTTTTCACTGGAGGAAGCATTATTATGGACTCGGATTTTAGTTAAAAACATCTTGATGGATTTGTTTCAGCTTTTGTCTTCTCCAGATGTTAACTGATGGACTGGAGTAGTGTGGATTACTTGTGGATTATTGTGATGTTTTTATCATCTGTTTGGACTCTCATTCTGACGGCACCCATTCACTGCAGAGCATCCAATGGTGAGCAAGTGATGCAATGCTACATTTCAAAATGTATATTTGTGACTTTTGCTGAATAAAAGATTGAAATTTGCAAAATGATACAACGACCATCAAATTTTCACACGCAGCTCTGTGAATCAGATCGTGACCTCCATAAGTCACTGCAGATCTGGTTTAGATCTCGTTTGTGTTCCAGTTAAATTCCAGCATGTGAAACCAAAACCTGAAAACAGCCGAAAACACCTGACAGCAAAACCACAGCGATGAATCACCACACCACAGCTGTTCATTACTGCTTCATTTTTCTATTAGAGATAATATACATCAGTACAGATCAAAACTTCACTTATGTAACAGCTAGTTTCTAGTTTTGTTTCAAACTTCTACTTCAAAACAAGTTTTCAGGATTATGAATTCTGATCTAAAATGCAAATACATAAAAATAAAAGTCAGCTGTATATTATACTTAAACCAGCAGGAAAAGCTGTGATTGCAGGACAAGAGAATTATAAGTTGGGGCAAGTTGTCACACTTGTTTTAAATGTTTTTTTTTTTTTTTTTTTTTATGGTTAACTGTATTAATTAGCTACAGTATTTATTTACAAAAAATGTTTTGACATATTTGGATGTTAAGATAATTGTTTATAACTGTTTATATTGTGCTTAAAATTAAATAATAAAAAACTGAAATAAAAAACAGCAATACAGTTGCAACAAAATAATATAATATTTAAAAAGAAATCATATAAAATATATTAAAAAAAATCTACAAAACGGTTTTATGGATGTTACTGCAAAACAATGAAAACAAACAAAACCTTTTTGGATATTAAGATAATTGTTTATTAAATTATTAATAATAATTATAATCTATAATAATTTATTTACTTATAACTCATCATTAAACAATAAATGAATAATTCATTATTTGATAATAAATTATTATAAGTATTAATTAATAAAATTTTTTATAATGTTTTATTATTAATATTTTGGAAAATATGTTGTTTTTCCGTACAATAAAAATCTTAATTCATTATTTGATAATAAATTATTATTATAATTAATGAATACTGTGTTAATTAATTTAAAAAATCATAATATATTATTAAAATTATTATTGTTTTAAATATTGTATAAAATTTACTGCAAAACAATAAAAACACACTAAACATTTTTGGATATTAAGATAATTGTTTATACTGTGCTTACAATTAAATAAAAATAAAAACGAAAATAAAAACAGCAATATAAAACATTACAGAAAAATTACATTACAAAAAAAAATTAAAATCCACAAAACAATTTTAAATATGCCTATGATGTATAAAAGTTAAAACAATAAAAACAAATACGTCATGGGTGTGGAGTTAAAGCGGGGGAGGGGCGTTTCCGCTTTTCCTGTCAATCATACGGGAAAATGGGCGTGGCACGAGAGGACTTCGACCTATGAGAAAATCGACATTTAAATTCAGATATGAATATATAAATAATTCTATTTGCAAACCCAAACACGCACATCTAGCGTTTTGTCCGATTGATTGTCGATATAACGGTTCAAAGTCCCGAAACAGGGGTCGGTTTTACCGAAATATCCAGAAACAAACGGAATCCGCTTTGAATCTCGATATGGAGGGACTTTAATACCTTTAGCTTTAGCCTGTTAGCTCGGACTGCATGTGTGTGTTTATATCAACAATAACTAGCTCTCCTCTATATTTACCACATGAAGAAGAGGATTATTGATATGATCGACGACTGATGCTGTTGAAGGACAAGAAGTGAAGGAAGCTGCTGGATCTTCAGGGATGTAGTGATTGTTTAGGTGGGTTTTTGTTTCTCTAAATGTGCATGTAATTGAACCCGATGCTTGTGTTTTTATTCTGTATTTTGTTTGTTTTCAAATTATATGTATGGCAGGACCACGTTTTCAAATGCATGCAATAGGAATGTCTTTGTGCACTGATATATAAACGCATATTTATTGATATAACTGTTTATGTATAATGTAAACATACATCATTTGGCCTGTATGTCGATCAAGATAGGTATGCATGATGTCCTCTTTTGTCTTCATTGTCATTATTTTTCAAAACTTGTATGCAGTGCATGGATTTCCAATGTTATACATATGACAGATCTGCTATAACGTGATGCACGTGACGTCATTGTGCGTGCGTAACGTGATAAACGTGGGTTTCCCTCTCACTTTATTGATTTTAAATGTGATGTCATTTATCCATTCAGTCTGCCCGTCATCATGTATCCAAAGCGTCTATCAAAGCAGACTGATTTGAGATATCAGTTATGCCTAGTCTCAATCTAATCACTGGTTTTGTTGATCTTGAACAATAATGAGTGTTTTAACAATAATGATATGTGATCTAGTGGCTTCACCCCAAAAAAACAAGCTCAACCTTGTCAGGTCCGGTCTGAATCGACAGTTTCTCGTCCATGATGCTTATGTCATTGAGGTTATTGCAGCAACCCTGTATGTGACCCATTGACCTAAAGATAAGGGAGCACATATTTAAGGACTGATATTCACCTCCCTTTTTGTGTCTTTGTGAAGACAGGAACGCTCAGGCAACGTTGCACGACGGAAGGAGAGGCCACTTCGCGTCCCCAAACCGGAGTTGGAGCATTTCAGGCGTCCGCGATGGAGAAGAGGCCTGGATACTTCGCCAGGTGAGATGAGGATGGGTCAGAATAACACAGATTTACAGGAGGCACTGGATGGGAAGTGAGAGCCGAATGCGCAGAGGGCCAGACGTTAAGGGATGAAGCTGGTCAAAGTGCTCGATCTGAAAGAGGAATTAATAATGTTGTTTCAGCCAGGATTATGATATTTTAACTAATGCTGATTTTGCTGTAGATCATGTTTCTGCTTCATAAGAAACAAAATCATGCTTTGGTAATTCAGAATTTTAACATTAAAAATTTTAATTATGCTGTACTTTGTAATAAGTATGACATAAAAAAGTCATATTTATGAGATGCTAAGTCATATTTATGACAAGTTGACAAAGTCGACATTATGATATAAAAAGTCATATTTATTACATACAAAGTCAAACTTAATGGCAAAGGCATAATTTTGATATAAGAAGTTGTAATTATGACATACAAAGTCCAAGTTATGAGAACAAATTAAGAGATAGTAGTAATTTTGGCAAAAAGTCACAAATTTGAGATACTGAGTCATAATTATAATGCAAGTCGAAAGTATGACATAAAAGGCAAAATCTCGATGTAAGAAGTTATAATTACGATATAGCTGAAATTATCATAAACAAGTCCAAATTAATAATTATGACATAAAAGGTATAAAAAAACATCCAAAGTCTGGCTTATAACATAGCAGAAGAGGAACTCCCCTTCACAAAATTCAAATCACAAATAATACTACTGATGAAAAAGAACGGGTTGAATATTAACCACTTTCATTACCATATAACTATAAACTATTATAAAAGTTCATCAACATGCATTGATTTATCCCATGTTGTAAATAAATAAATAAATTGCGACCCAATTATGTGCTCGTGCGACCAACTGAAAAAGTTATTTTCAAAACAGCGACCAGTGGGAAGAATGAGTCTAGAGCCCTGTCAACATAAAAACAGATCATGAGTTGATTCCCAGCAAATGCATGACCTGATAAAATGTATCTTGAATGCAATGTAAGCTGCTTTAGATAAAAACCTCTGTCAAATGCATAATGCAGATGAGACGTCAGGCAGAATGCTGAAGCTGCTGTTACTGCATGCATGAAAATTAGAGATGATTTATACTGTCAAACTCCAACAGGCATCATAAAAGTAGTTCACATGACTCGTCCGTTATATTCCACACCTTCTGAAGTCATGTGATCGTTCTGAATGACAAACAGACTGAAGTTTAGGTTATTGACTGATCATCTCTCTCTGTTTGAGGTCAGATTTTAAAATGATGTCAGGTTTGGTGAAATGTCATCGGTTCAGGCACGTGATGCAGCGCGTCATTTTCCTTGTGTTGAACTTTATGCCTTGAAGCAGTTATTAGTAGTACTTGCTAAAACAAACACCTAAAACAGTTTGCTAAATCTGTCAAGTGTCACTAACCAGAAACCAGTGTGTTATTGTTAACTAAAACCATTAAAAATCATTTTCGGTAATCGATATATAATAAAATGTAAATATTAGATGAAAAACTTAAATGAAGATTAGAAATGTTGCCTTGGCAGCAACTGAAATGAGCAAGTATATATATACTTTCTTTCCTGTAGCTCAAATAGTAGAGCATGGCACTAGCATGGCACTAGCAACGCCAAGATCATGGGTTCGATTCCCAGGGAAAGCAAGAGCTGATAAAATGTAAAAAAAAAAAAAAAAAACTGTAACTTCAATGCCATGTAAGTCGCTTTGGATAAAAGCGTCTGCTAAATGCATAAATGTAAATGTAAATATATATATATATATATATATATATATATATATATATATATATATATATATACATACATACATACAAGTAATACAAAACATTTTACTATTAAAATACTTAATTTTTAACATTTCTGTTGTGAGATGTATTCAGACTGTAGTATAAAGAAATATTTAAAAAAGCCAATAAAAATGACAAAAGCACATAACAAAATTACTAAAATGTAAACTAAAATTAAAATGAAAAGCTAATACAAAATATTAATAAATAATAAAACCGTATACTATTACAGTACTTCAAATTTTTTTAACATTTCTGTTGTGAGATGTATTGAGACTGTAGTACAAAGAAATATATATAAAAAACAAACAAACAAAAGCTAATAAAAACGACAAAAGCACGTAACAAAATTACTAAAACGTAAACTAAAATTAAAATAAAACCTAAAAAATAAAATTAAAAGGTAATACAAAATATGAATAAATATTAAAACCTTTACTATTAAAATACTTTTTTACAAATTCACTATGGGGTGTATTGAGATTTGCAGCATAACGAAATATATATATATATAAAAAAATAATAAACTAATAAAAAAAACCTAATAAAAATAAGCACATAAAATTACTAAAATATGTCAAAATAAAACTTAAATATAAAATTTAAAACTAATTCAAAATGTTAATAAATGCTATAATAGTATATAAATAATACAAAACATTTTACTATTAAAATACTTAAGAATTCTTCCAGTTTTGCTCTGGGATGTAGTATAAATGAAATGAGATTGTAGTATAAAGAAATAAAAGCCCATAAAAATGGCAAAATCACATAAAAGTATTAAAACATAAATTAACAAATTAAAATAAAAATATATAAACTATAATGGTACGTAAACAATTAAATTTTGACTATTAAAATACAAATTTTTGCAGTGGGATGTGTTAAGATTGTAGCTTTTATATCATGCTAGGAGTGATCCTTGAGCAGATCAACATCAGTCTGATGTCTCTCTCTGGATCGCATGCAGTTATTATGATCTGTTTCCTGTCATTTGTGATACGGGATATGATCTGGACGGAGGAATGTGTGTGTGTGTGTGTGTGTGTGTGTGTGTGTGTGTGTGTGTTACTGCAGTCTTTCCTGCGGCTTCAGCTTCGAGTGTGTCTCTGGTTTGATCGATCGGCCGTCATACACCGTTAGACAATCCTCTTCTCCGGTTTCCCTCTCGCTCTTTCTCTGTCGGTCTGTTTACGATACCTCAAGAACATTACATGACATATTGCACCTCAAAATCATTCAGAAATATCTGAAAGTGTATTTCATAATATAATGAATTCAGTAAAGAGAATTTGTGGTTCAATCTGTGCTCTGTTCGGCCATCTTGGCTCTGGCCACTGCAGTTTCTTTAGATCTGGCGCAGATTCACTCCGCAGAGGAAAAGTGTCATGAAGCTGTGGGAGGATTTTGTTATTTATTTTATTAAGCTGTTTTATTTGTTGCCGTTTTGACAGAGTTGGTGCTGATAATGTTGTATTTTGCTTTTCTGGATCGCAGGCTGAAGAAGCAGCGGCAGCTGAAGCAGAGCCAATCAGAGAAAGCGGATTCTGAGCAGAACCAATCAGATTTGGAATCCAAGACGCCAGTCATCAGTGAGCCCGCTCCTATTGGCCGATCTCAGGAAAGGAATGCGGAAAGATCAGGTGAACATTCAGACACTTTGAATCTATATAAAGTAGGAAAATCTTGTTTCTAAATTCAAATGTAGTTTTGATTGGGCTACATGATTAATCTTACATGAAAACTATCTTCACATACTTGTAATTAGAAGTTCTTATCAACAAAAGAGAAGCTATGGTTATGGATATCCATCAAAATAAAAGTTAGATAGTTTAACATTTTAAATTCAAGAAATTAATAATAAATAAATATTAGTATAAAATAGTATATAATAAATATAGTTTATAATAATAATAAATATTAGTAAATTAGTAAATAAATATTAGTATTGTAATTTTATACTTCTAATGTAAAATAAAATTATAATAGAATTTTTTTATTAAATACTAAATTATTATTATTATTATTATATTTCTCAGTTTTTATATTACAGTAGTAATATTTCTTATTTTGATTTATATTAATTTTTATATTTTTATTTTTTATTAATAATAATAATAGTAATGACAATTTTTATTACTGTTACTATTATTATATTTCTCTTAAATATTTCATTTTTGCATTACAGTAGTAATATTTCTTATTTTGCTTTAGTAGGTTTTTTTTTAGTTTTTTTATTTATATTTTCATATTTTAGTTTTAGTCACTTTATGTGCTTTTGTATTTTAATTTCGTTTTTCTTTTCATTTTTAATTTTAGTCATCATAACTTTTTCAGTAAGTTTCAGTAAGTCACCAAGGCAGCATTTCTAATTTTCGTTTAAATTTTTAATTTAAAATTTTCAGCTTTTTTTCAGTTAACCTTTATTTTAATTGTAATATTTATATAGTTATATTATTTAATTATTACATTGTTTAATATTATATTCATATACTATATAAACATTTATATATTATTTCTTTATTATATTATTATAACTTTATATATTTATATATTATTATAATAATAATTATTATTATTATTATTATTTTTATCAGAAAAATTGCAATTCGATTTTTTTTTTTTTTCCTCAAATCATGCAGCCCCAGTTTTTACAATGAAAATGGTCAAATAAAATTGTCAATTTAGCCAAAATCATGAAAATATCCATTTTTATTAAAACAAATTTTATTTAATCTACATTATCAGGGTTTGATTAGCTCGTGAATTTTTATTAATTATTAGTAAGCAATATTTTTCCCAGCCACATGGGCTTGATTACATCAGCATAAAGGAGCAAATTCTGGGGCAAATTATTGCATTTTGATGCAAGATTATGAATCCAGCACCTGAAGCCAGTGCCAGCCCGGCCAACAGGCGGTACAGGCGGTCGCCTGGGGCCCCGCCTTAAGGGGAGGGCCCCGTGGCCGTGAGATTGTCAATTCAATTTCTAATTAGGCTTGTTCGAGATGCGTCTGCGCTGCGCAGACCGATCTGCGTATGAAATCAAAGACATCAGATTGGAGAGCAGACGACTCTTATGCTTATGAATCGCTCTCGTGGTACTTGTCAAAACAGAGATCGGTCTGCGCAGCGCTGCTTTGAGCCGAACACGGCTTCTGACTACATATCTACGGATGACGCACATGTTCTGTACAGTACGACATGTCAAACGCACGAAAAAATCAGTCTGTGTGATCAATAAATTTACCAGAGTAGCACTCGTGCATGGGTTTTACATGGGTTTGAGCCTATTTTCAAACCTGTTGTTCAACAAAGAGAACATTTAATGACATGTTTTTGCTCCAAATTCATTTCATAACATCAGTTGATTGTGTGAAATAAATTCCTTTTGTGAGCTGACGTGGTTTCATATCTCAGAACGGAGCAAAATCTTTTTCTTTTTTTTTTTTTTTTTTTTGAGTGATAAATTCTGTGTTGATTAACATTGCATTACTTAATTCATATAAAAAATACCCGAGATGGCTTGAAGAACACAGATAAACCATTTAGTTGCAATGATATATTTATTGTCTACGTATCTCATCAGTTAAAACGTGCCTACTTGCCTTTAATTCTAGCTATGCCATATAGTATGCCTTTGTCCATATTAGGGATTTCCTGGAATGTCCTATGATTTACACTTCTATAAGATTTTCACTTATGCATTTACTGTGTGAGGGCGCCCTCCAGAAACCAGAATGAAATTGCATTACATGTGCACTTACTAATGCTCACAGCGCCTGATTTGGGGTAAAAATAGGAAAAATCTTCTAAGTTTTTCTTCAGTGTAGAGGAGTTTTTTTTCTCCTCTCTTTCAGCGGATGCATAAGATTTCCTGACAAAAATGAAGAAATTACTGTCAAAGATTTTTATTCACAATTTATTTTATAATAAATCCTTAGACATTTATATTTATATCTTCCTGCATTTTAACAGGAAGTCTAATGCTGCAGTTTTCTGTGAAATATACTGATAATAATCATTATCAATAATTATTATTTAGTTTAATGGTTTTATTTAGTAATAACAATAATCAATTTATTTTGTAGTCATACTGATATATAAAAACTCAATTTTTGGCCAAATTGTGCAGCGCTACAATCATGCACAACCAACTCTGTGTTCTTTATCATTTTTAGCAAAGAAAAGGTTTGTCTGAAAACATTTCTTGTTATGGTTCAGATTTTGTGTCCAGATTTTGGAATTCATTGGATATTGCCTCTCAGAATAGCTCACTTGCACTCCTATACACACACATACAGTGGGTACGGAAAGTATTCAGACCCCCTTCACTTTTTTCAGTTTTGTTATGTTGCAGTCTGATACTACAATTGTTTAAATTCTTTTTTTTTCTCATTGCTCTACACTCTGTCCTTTATAATGACAAAGTGAAAACAGAATTTTAGAAATGTTTGTAAATTTATTAAAAAGAAAAAACTGAAATATCACATTTACATAAGTATTCAGACCCTTTACTCAGTACTTAGTTGAAGCACCTTTGGCAGCAATTACAGCCTCGAGTCTTTTTGAGTATGATGCAACAAGCTTTGCACAACTGGATTGGGGGAATTTCTGCCATTCTTCTTTGCAAATCCTCTCAAGCTCGGTCAGGTTGGATGGGGACCGTCTGTTGACAGCCTTTTTCAGGTCTCTCCAGAGATGTTCGATAGGGTTCAAGTCAGGGCTCTGGCTGGGTCACTCTAGGACATTCACAGAGTTGTCCCTAAGCCACTCCTGTGTTGCCTTGGCTGTGTGCTTAGGGTCATTGTCATGTTAGAAGGTGAACCTTCGGCCCAGTCTGAGGTTCTGAATGCTCTAGACTGGGTTTTCATTAAGGCTATCTCAATATTTTGGTGCATTGAGCTTTTCTTCTACTCTGATGAGTTCCTCAGTCCCTGCCGCTGAAAAACAGCCCAACAGCATGAGGCTGCTACCACCACACTTTACTTTTGGGATGGTACTCTGCAGGTGATGAGAAGAGCCGGTTTCCTTCAAACATGATGCTTAGAATTGAGGTTCATCAGACCAGGTAATCTTGTTTCTCACAGTCTGAGGGTCCTTTAGGTGCTTTATTGCAAATTCCAAGTGTGTTTTCATGTGTCTTCACTGAGGAGAGGATTGAGTTTGGCCACACTGCCATAAAGCCCAGATCGGTGGAGTGTTGCAGTGATGTTTGTCCTTCTGTAGGTTTCTCCCATCTGCATATATGATCATGGAGCTCAACTAGAGTGACCACCAGG
Source organism: Spinibarbus caldwelli (assembly GCA_039654775.1). Taxonomy (NCBI): domain Eukaryota; kingdom Metazoa; phylum Chordata; class Actinopteri; order Cypriniformes; family Cyprinidae; genus Spinibarbus; species Spinibarbus caldwelli. Next base: position 30,445,339 of record CM077241.1, on the reverse strand, counting down.
TTCTTGGTCACCAGTCTAGACAAGCCCCTTCTCCATCAATTGCTCAGTTTGGCTGGGGACCAGCTCTTGGAAGAGTCCTGGTTGTGCCAAACTTCTTCCATTTGAGAATTATGGAAGCCACTGTGCTCTTGGGAACCTTCAGTGCAGCAGAATTGTTTTTGTAGCCTTCCTCAGATCTGTGCCTCAATACAATCCTGTGTCTGAGCTCTGCAGGCAGTTCCTTTGACCTCGTGGCTTGGTTTTCGCTCTGATATGCATTATCAGCTGTGAGGCCTTTTACAGAGAGGTGTGTGGCTTTCCAAATCATGTCCAATCAATTTAATTTACCACAGGCGGACTCTAATCAAGGTGTAGAAACATCTCTGCAATGATCAAGAGACATGGGAGGCACCTGAGCGAAATTTCAAGTGTTGGCTGCAAAGGGTCTGAATACTTATGTAAATGTGATATTTCAGTTTTTTCTTTTTAATAAATTTACAGACATTTCTAAAATTCTGTTTTCACTTCATCATTATGAGGTACAGAGTGTAGATTAATGAGAAAAAAAAATGAATTTAAACAATTGTAGTATCAGGCTGCAACATTACAAAATTGAAAAAAGTGAAGGGGGTCTGAATACTTTCCGTACCCACTGTATATATATATATATATATATATATATATACATACCGACACTGCTTGAAGCATTCACAATATGACCAGGAATATTGATTAGGACAGTAAATGGAGTGGATTTAGATTTCACATGACAGTGTTTTTGAGGATTACAGACTTAAACAGGAAGTTTGTCAGCAGATGAGCTGGGAGTGTGGTATTTATCGAGTCAAACAGACAGGAAGTTGAGGAAGAGCGGACAGGAAGAAGGTCAGATCTTAAACCTGACCACACAAACACGATGAACCCTGACAACTCGGTCAAAGGTCACATACTGTTTGTTAAGGAAGTTACAGAACTGAACCAGACGAGTAAAATAAAATCTCACTGACTGAACATTAACACGAGAGCGTCAGAAACCATCCAGAACACACTCGATAGTAAATAAGACAGCAGCTGTGGAGACTTCATTTGATACTGATTAAGTGTTTTTGTTTGATGAATATATCATGTATGTTGCTGTCTCTTCTCTAGTTTCAGAGCAGCGCTGTGGTGTTGAATGACACTCATATTGTTCGTTATGTTTGACATACAGAGTCAACAGCAGCTAGCGTTGACTATATTACGCAAGCCTTTATTCAACAGTGGATGTCTCATCTAAAATTGAAGTCGTCTGTACAGTCGGTGTTGATAGGAACCAGTGTTATTTAGTGCTATTTATAAGCTATTATAATATTTATTAATATGATGAATTAGCTTTTATTTTTAGGTTTTCAGTTTTCATTTTAGTTGTAGTATATTTGCGCTTTTTTTAGGGTTTTTTTTATTTTTGTTTTTAGTTTTCATTTTATTTTAGTATTAGTAATTTTATGTGCTTTTGTCTTTTTATTTGTTTTTTTTAATATATTTTTATGTTTGCAATTTTCAATTTAATTTAAGTGATAGTAATTTTTTATGCACTTTTGCTTTTCTTTTTTGTTTTTCTTTTTTGTTTTTTCTTTTTTACATTTTTTTATGATTTCAGTTTTCATTTTAACTTTTGGTTTTAGTAATTTTATTATGTGCATTTGCCTTTTTTCAATTTGTATGTTTCAGTTTATTTTAATTTTAGTTTAAATCATTTTTATGTGCTTTTGTCAATTTTATTTATTTTTTATTTAATCTTAATGTTTTCAGTTTTTTTAAATTTTAGTTTTAGTAATTTTGTTATGTGCTTTTGTCATTTTTAATGTCATTTATTTATTTCTTAGTTTTAGTATTAGTCATGGCAGGATTTCAACTTTATTTACTTCAGTTAGCTGCCAAGGCAGCCTTTGAAATTTTAAGTGAAATTTTTTTTTTTTAAGTTAAATTTAGTTTTCTAGTATTTATGTATTTTCAGCTTTATTTCAATGAAAGATTATTTCAGTTCAATATTTTAATTGTAGCTGACAATAAAAACGCTGATATGAACAACCAGTTATTACTTAGTTTAACACACTATAACAGTTTTTGGTTTTGAGTCACATATGTCCACTCTGACTGATTCAGTGAGCGATTGAGGCATTTTCGGTTGAGTCATTTGAGTCATTTTGATTCATTCACTCAATAGAACATTCTGTTCAGTAGAACAGAGTCATTATTTTTAAATCGGACCACACCAGTGTTATTTTAGTATTTTATCTAAGTATTTTATCTTTTTTATTAGTTTTTTGTGTGTTTATAAAGTGTTTAGTTTTTATTAATATTTTCAGTTTGTTTCTAGTTTTCATTTTCATTTCTGTTAAAGTTTTAGGAATTTTGTTGTGTTCTTATCTTTTTTTATTAGTTTTTTATGTGTTTATAAAGTTTAGTTTTTATTTTAGTTTTAGTTATTTCAACACATCACATTAGATTTTTTTTTTCCTTGGCAGCTAACTGAAATAAAACAATTTTTAAATATTATTTTTTATATTATTTTATAAAGTTTTATTAAATTAATTTTATATTGTTTTATTTATTTCTATTTTTTGTTATATTTTTATTTTTGTTACTTCATTAACGAAAATAAAAATTGTTCTGCTCCAGGATTTTAAAAAAACGATTCCCAAACTAAATTCCATATTATGATTGTACAGTAAAACACCGTATTTTCAGACAGAGATGGATTGTGTGTAAAATTAGTGTCTCTGTCATTAAACCAGTGTTTTGCTCAGCAAGTAGTAATTGCAGTAATTGTACTGTGATTTAGTTAGGATAAAAGCCTCTTCTAAATGTCTGTGTACCTACTGATTGTTTTAAATCTTTTCTTTCAGATAACAACAGTAAATCATGCAGCCAGACCAAGAAAGAGAAAACTAGACCTCCAGGAACCGTGGAGTTCACCGTGAGTTCGTCTTACAGTATAAACCAGGGTGTCCAAACTCGGTCCTGGAGGGCTGGTGTCCTGCAGCGTTTAACTCCAACCCTAATTAAACACACCTGAAGCAGCTAATCAAGCTCTTACTAGGTATACTAGAAACTTCCAGGCAGGTGTGTTGAGGCAAGTTGGAACTAAACGCTGCAGGACACCGGCCCTCCAGGACCGAGTTTGGACACCCCTAGTATAAACCCTGCTCATCTCAGAAACAGGCTTGTTTTTAATGCATGTATCTGAATGTGTGGATGATCAGGTCGGACCAAAGGACACTCTGAACAGCATTGCTCTGAAGTTCAACATCACCCCGAATAAACTGGTGCAGCTGAACCGGTTGTTCTCGCACAGCGTCGTACCTGGACAGGTAAGTTTCCTCTGCCGCTCTTTAATCAGTGATTCAGTAAAACTAAACCTAACGATTCATTTTCTGCACAGAAACTGTTCGTTCCTGACGTGGACCAATCGGAGTACGGTTCTCAGGTCAACGGCTCGTCTGAACATCTCACAGCATCTGAGAAGTCAGAGAAGGAGCTGAAGGTAAGACGCTTCAGACGGCTTGTTTTTCTCAAGGATTACTTAAATACAGAGTCTGAAGCACAAAAACATCTCCAGCATGAATCACAACAGTGTTTGAATATCATAAGAAAGACAAACACTGCTGACTGTGTGCTTAAACTCTTTTATGAATCACTGTTCCCATGATGCAATGCGCTACACTATAATAAACCTATAAAACTGTAACCATAATGAATTTATTGTTTATACATAATTACGCATTTTAAAAAGGCAGTATGTAAGTTGTTGTAAAATATTCAGATACTTAATTTGTAAGTAGGTTGAGAGTAAATGTTTGATGTAATGCTTTATCATTATTCATTATAATTATTTATGGAGGTGAGTGTAATATATTGCTAGACTAGGGTTATTATAGTTATTAAAACTAAACCCAAATCTAAAACTAAAATATGTTACTTGAAATAAAATAAACTTTAGCTGAAATAATATATATATATCTATAAACTTATTTTATATATAAAGAACTTATTTTATTTCAGCTGTTTGACAAGGCAATATTTCTCATTTTCATTTAAACAAAGTACTAAAATGTATTGTTTAGTTTTTTTAATGTTTTTATTAGTAACTTTCTTTGTTTAAATTTTTTAAATCTAATTTTTATATTTTATTTTGATATAAATTAAATGAAAAATAAAAACAAAATTAAAAAAAAAATAATAAAAATGACACAAAATTACTAAAAAAAATATTAAAATAAAAATAGAAAATAAAAACAAATTTAAAAAAATAAATAAATAAACTAAAATAGTATCTCAGTGATACTAAAATAACCCTGTACTAGAAATTCATTGATTAAACAGTTTTTCACCTAAATCATTTTCTTGAAGTCCCACTGAGATTTTAAGCTAATATCTCAATAAAGTTCAATAAATTCACACAATATTTCTGCTGTCAGTTAATGTTCTAATGACATACATGTAAACAAATAAAACATTTTTATTTTAGTGTTTTGTTTTGATTGTTTTTAGATTAAAACCATTTATTTTAATTTCTCATTTTTATAATTATTAGCTTTTCATCTGCTCACAAACCTGCTGCAGTTTCCCAGAATTTAATAAAAGCCTCTGAGCACATAATAGGACACAAAAAATCATATACTGAAGATGTTAAACATGGTTTTTGCTTGTGGAGCTGTATTAAATTGCTTAAATCTCCAGTATACTGTTGACTAATGCAGTGATAATAAGCATTGTGAATAATCAATGAGTTTCTGCTGACTCTGGTCTGAATCAGGCAGCACTAATGGATCTCTGATATCTCCGTCTTACAGGACGGTGAATTGAGCAACCGGTCCGGACGGCCCATTCGTAGAGAGACGTCACCGCTGTCTGAAGATGAGAGTCCAGCCACTGTCAAATTCATAAAGATGAGCTGCAAATATTTCACTGACGGCATGGTGAGCATTACATTATGCTGTTCGCGCATTCTTTGTCAAATGAAACACATTTCACAAACTCACATCCCCGGCTCACATTTTTGAATTTCTCATATTTTTCCTGAAGAAAAACAAACATAAATAGTGATGAAAGCCAAAATATTAAGTGTCATGGATGAGTATTTACTGAGTAATCCACTATTTTGTAAATTACGATTGTCACAAGAGAATCGGAGCCAAATTACAGGGCTGAAAAATGACTTTAGAAAGATGGCAGCATCATTGTTATATTTACACAGAGATTGGTAGGTCTGTTAGTAAAATCTGTTGACTTTAGCAAGATTTGTTGCATTATATGGCAATGGTGACCATCCAGAAATGGGGAAAGAGCACTTTTCAAGTTTTTCCTCAAAGTTTGCATGCCTGTAACTCAAGAAGTATTAAAGATCTCTTAATAGCAAGAAGGTTAGCAAGATGGCGCCGCCGCGTATGGCTGCCGTGGTGTGGAACGCTCCCATTCTTTTTTTTACTGTTTTTGTTTATTTGTTCTGTGTTTAGTCATTCTCTTACTATCAGTTTTACCAGAGACGAACTACTGGACATAAGGCAACACACACCGGACATTTTTTTTTCCAGTTTTTGATTATTCAGACGTTTTGTTGGATGTTTTGGTCGGAGGGGCAGCGGTCCTAGTCAAATGCGCGCTCAGACAGAAAAGAGGGAAGCGTGCTGGTTAAGCTCCGCGAACGCGGCTTCCGAACTGCGCTCCTTAGTATCCATCTAGCGAATCTCCGATCCCTTCCTAACAAAACAGATTAACTACTTCTCCTCACCTGCACAAACAAGGACTTTTCAAACTCTGCTGCACTGTGCTTCACTGAAACCTGGCTGAGTGAAGCCATTCCGGATAATGCGCTTCATCTGCCGGGCTACCAGCTGTTCAGAGCGGATCGCATCGCGGAGTTAACGGGGAAAACGAGAGGTGGTGGACTATGTTTCTACATAAATGAAGGTTGGTGTTCAGACGTAACAACTCTGAAGAAGATGTGCTCTCCTAATTTAGAGGCGCTCTTCATAAACTGTAAACGTTTCTACTTGCCGTGGGAGTTTTCCTCTTTCGTTCTTGTGAATGTGTACATTCCTCCAGACACGTGCGTGAGCGCCGTGATGCAACAGCTGGCCGAACAACTATCTTAAACGGAGCAACGGTACCCTGACTCTCTTCTAATCATTCTTGGAGATTTTAATAAAGCAAATCTCTCCCATGAATTGCCAAAATACAGACAGCATGTTACATGTCCCACCAGAGACAGTAATATATTGGATCACTGTTACACCACAATAAAGGATGCATATCACTCTGTTCCACGGGCAGCTTTGTGGCTCTCTGATCACCGTTTGGTTCATCTTATACCAACCTACAGGCAAAAACTGAAATCAGCTAAACCTGTAATATGATTTGTTAAAAGATGGACTAATGAAGCAGAGCGGGATTTACAAGCCTGTTTCTCACTCACCGATTGGAGTGTTTTTGAAGCTGCTGCCACCAATCTGGATGAGCTCACAGAGACTGTAACTTCATATATCAGTTTCTGTGAGGATATGTGCATCCCCACCAGGACATTCTTATAATTCAATAATGAACCGTGGTTTACTGGGAAACTCAAACAGCTTCGTCATGCCAAAGAGGATGCTTACAGAAGTGGGGATAAAATCTTGTATAACCAGGCCAGGAACAGACTAACAAAGGAGATTTGAAAAGTCCAGACTGACACCCAGCACCCGCTCTGATCTGCACTTCACACATTCACCTACCCTCCCCCACCATTCAACCTGTCTTCAGAAAACAGAAATCTAGGAAAGCTTCAGGCCCAGACGGTGTTTCACCTGCCTGTCTAAAAGTCTGCGCTGACCAGCTGGCCCCCATTTTCACACAGATCTTCAACAGATTTCTGGAGCTGTGTGAAGTTCCCTGCTGCTTCAAACGCTCCATCATCATTCCGGTCCCCAAAAAGCCCAAAATTACTGGCCTTAACGACTACAGACCTGTTGCTCTCACGTCTGTGGTCATGAAGTCACTTGAGAGACTGGTCCTGGCCTACCTGAAGGACAACACTGGACCCTTGCTGGATCCTCTTCAGTTTGCCTACAGAGCAAACAGGTCTGTGGATGACGCAGTCAACATGGGACTGCATTACATCCTGCAACACCTCGACAAACCTGGGAATTACGCAAGGATCTTATTTGTGGACTTCAGCTTGGCCTTTAGTACCATCATGCCTGACCTTCTCTCAGATAAACTGACCCAGCTCTCTGTACCCACCTCCATCTGTCAGTGGATCACCAGTTTCCTGACAGACAAGCAGCAGCTAGTGAGGCTGCGTAAACTCACATCCAGGACTATCACCATCAGCACTGGCGCCCCTCAGGGCTGCGTTCTCTCCCCACTGCTCTTCTCTCTCTACACAAATGACTGCACTTCAAAGGACACCTCTGTCAAGCTCCTGAAGTTTGCGGACGACACTACAGTCATTGGCCTCATCAAGGACGGAGACGAGTCTGCTTACAGACAGGAGGTTGACCAGCTGGCTGTCTGGTGCAGTCACAACAACCTGGAGCTCAACACGCTCAAAACAGTGGAGATGATAGTAGACTTCAGGAGGAACCCCCCTGCACTCCCCCGACTCACCATCATGAACAGCACTGTGGCTGCAGTGGAGTCTTTCAGATTCCTGGGCACAACCATCTCCCAGGACCTGAAGTGGGACACTCACATAGACTCCATTACTAAAAAGGCCCAGCAGAGGCTGTACTTCCTTCGACAGCTGAGGAAATTCAACCTGCCACAGGAGCTGCTGAAACAGTTCTACTCCGCCATCATCGAGTCTGTCCTGTGTTCATCTATAACCATTTGGTTTGGTTCAGCTACCAAAACAGACATCAGAAAACTACAACGGACAGTCAGGACTGCTGAGAGGATTATTGGTGCCCCTCTACCCAACCTCCAAGATCTTTATATCTCCAGAGTGAGGAAAAGGGCTAAGAAAGTCACTCTGGAACCCTCACACCCAGTTCACTCTCTCTTTGAACTGTTGCCCTCTGGCCGGCACTACAGATCACTGAGCACCAAAACAGCCAGACAAAAGAACATTTTTTTTCCCCCAGGCCATATCCCACCTGAACAACACATAACACACCATATTTACATCTGTAAATAACTCATCAAACCTTCATCTGTACAGAGGACACATGCACATTCACAGTTCTGTCTATGGACATTTTTCTTTTCTGTATATTTTTTATTTTTATTACCATTGTTATTTATAATTATTGTCTATTCTCTTCATTATTAGTGTTTTTATTACCTTAATTATATGTTGTCTGCACTATGTTTGTACTTTCTGTACTGGAAGCTCCTAACACCAAGACAAATTCCTTGTGTGTGTAAACACACTTGGCAATAAAGCTCTTTCTGAATCTGATTCTGATTCTGATTCTTAATATCCTTTTAGATTCTGGTTCTTAACAAGCATTTATTTGGCATCTTCAGTTTTAAGGCCCTGTATGGTTCAGTTCCAGAGATATTGGGATCTCAATATTTTAAATTTTACACATTTTCAGTGGTCAAAAACCAAATGTGGGTCACTCTGCATTCAGCTGATTCTTTCTTTTAAATTCTTATTTCTTTTAAAGAGGAATGTCTGAAGAACAAATAATGTTGTTTATGCTTTCCCTCTATCAAAACATTTGCCTAGAACATACCAGTGTGAGTGCCAAAAATGTTCATTTTTCAAAGTTTGCATACCTGCAACTCAAGAATTATTGAAGATATCTGAATATCCTTTTAGATTCTGGTTCTTAACTATTTTTTCTTTTGGTATCTCCATTTTTAAGGCCCTATATGGTTCAGACCAAGAGATATGAGGATCCCAATGCAGCTCCATGTGCAATTGTTTTTTGTAAATTGTTGAATTTTTCCTATTTTCAGTGGTCAAAAACCAACGTAGTCACTTGCATACAGATTATACACCTGGCTATTTAAATTATTTAAAAAAAAAAAAAGAAAGAAAGAAAGAAAAAATAAAAAAAACTAGTAACACTGACAAAAATACAACAAAAATACTAAAAATTTACATTTTAAATTAAAAATTAAAAACTGAAATTCAAATGAAAATATAAAAATATATAAAAAATGTATAAAGTAAAATCTAATTCAAAATATTAATTATCCCTTTAAAACCTAAGCATCTCGCCAGCGGGACGGCACCCCAAAACAAAAAGTCATAGTCATATTACTCAGCAACCACTAAATGGAGTAACATAAATTAGGTATCATTTTAAAGCTTAGGCTCTCAGCTTTTTAATGAATGTAATCATTTTGGTCAGCTCTTAACGACTGCTGAGCATTCCCTCTAAACCTGACTGTACCGCCAGCGGGACGCACTCTAGCTTTGCAAAAATTAATAATCATATTTTCAAAACAACAGCCTTGATCAATGCAATGTAGGTGTCATTTGAAAGCTTAGAGTCTGAACTTTACAATGCATGTAGCCAAATGGAAAAACTCCTAAGTAGTGCTGAGTTATTTGCTGATAAACTGGAAGAAAAAAATCATAACTCTTGAAATATTATTTTTCTACTATTTACTGTAATATGTCAAAAACATCATAAAGCTCAGATAGTCATATGTCATTTGAAAGCTCTCATGGAGTAGATTACAACGAGTATAATTGTTTTGGGCTTTGACTAAACTTGAGTGAGTTTTTGTACGTGAAGCCCCGCAAGACCCATATGTAAATAATAAACGATGTAGCATTTATGTCACGTTTTGGCTCGTAACTTCATGAAACATGCTCCAATTGGACATCATTATTTACAGCAGATTATCACGATTAAAATGAGTTCAACATCAACATAACCCAATAAGTCGATCACGAGATATTGCTCACGCAATTACAACACATAAAACCCCACAGGCGCACAGATGCTAACTAAAACTAAAATGTAGCTGTCACGTGGCACTTTCGCTTATAACTTCATAAAACATGCATGGATTGTAGAAAATGGCACATCATTACTTACAGTGGATGCTTCTGATTGAAATGAGTCCAAGATCAACATAATCCCATGCATTGATCATGAGTGAAAGAACGATTTTAAAAAATGTCCATTAGTGGGCGACAAAGGCTAAACAAAAAAGGCTACCTTGGTTCCAAATGCTGTAACTTTTGATTTCTTTATGCAATCACCACAAAATTATATATTTTCCTCACATATAGAGGAACATCACCAAAAAAGTATGATCCCCCTACCTTATTTCCTTCATGGGATATTGCATGTCAAATTAGAAAGATTTTCCCTTGTACACACTTTTTTTTTATTTATTTTTTTTTTTTTTGCTGTTTATTAACAGTTTCTCAGCATGAGAATGTCCAAATTTAATTTTTTTTAAAAGTTTCCTTTCAAACAGTACCAACTTTTTGACTCTCTTTGCTATAGTTTTGGAGTTACGAGTCTACTTTTTTGTATGTCACTCAGAAAAAAAAACCTCTGAAAATGCCTTCAGGGCTTAAAGGGTTAAACCATAATAGAATCTCAATGATACTTTAGGTTTAAACCTGATCCTTGTCTGTTCATGTGGATTTAAGTAAATTGTGGGCATATTTTACTAAAGTGAACCACTATTTATGAGGTGCAATTTGCCTATTACAGTATACAGTGTTCGGGAAAGTTACTTTTAAAAGTAATGCATTACAATACTGTGTTATTCCATAAAAAAAGTAACTAATTGTAGTTATAGTTACTTTTCATGGAAAGTAATGCATTACATTACTTTTGCATTACTTTTTGTCTCCTGGGCTGGGCTTGCTTATTTATTTTTAATAACAAAAACTCAAAAGTTACATTTTTGTCAACTGTAAAGGCGCTTTCACACCAAGAGTGAAATTTATAAGCCTCTGCCTGAAGTGAATAAATGTAACTTGCATTACTTTTTTGAAAAAGTAGCTCAGATATTTTCTTGTAAATTTAAAAGTAATGCATTACTTTACTAGTTACTTGAAAAAAGTTACTCCCAAACCTGATGAAACACAGTGTTTCCACACCTTCTGACCAGTGGATTTCCAGTCTTTCGTGATGCATTTTCACTCAGTATAGTGATTTCCATGATGCAGAAAAGACACTTGAGCTTTAATTGAGGTTTCTGGGATCTCTGCAGGGAGTTGTGGGTGGAGTGATGATAATAACGCCCAACAACATCATGTTTGACCCACACAAATCCGACCCGCTGGTGATTGAGAACGGCTGTGAGGAGTATGGCCTCATCTGTCCCATGGAGGAGGTGCTGTCTGTGGCCCTGTATGACGACGTATCCCGCATGAAGCTCAAGGACGCGCTGCCATCGTAAGCAGGATTTATTTTTCTCTCTCGGTCTCATTTCTCGTTTCTGTCTTTAAAATCACTTACATTTTGTTTTTGTCTTATTTGTCTGTGTTGTTTATGATTTTTTCAAATATCTTATTTAAATTATTATGTACTGGTGTTCGCTGCTAGAAACGGGCTGCAGATTTTGTTTTGGGGCGGCAGCAAATTATAGTTTCAGCACCTTTAAGATGCTATTATATATGTAGGACTTTTATTTTGTAGTCAATGAGCAGCTAGATACTTTTTTTTTCATTTCAGGAGTTTAACAGATCTAATTTTTAACAGTTACTTTTAACAGTTCTGTGGTCTCTGTCTTGGTTCAGTAAATATTTATGGGTCCATTGTTGAAATGTGATTAATTTAGTATGATATTTTAACACTGTGAATGACCAATACCAATACAGTTTTGTTTTGTTTTGTTTTTTGTTTGTTTAAATGAAATGTATTTCTTTTAATTGTATTTAATTTATTTTCATTTAATTCATTTTTAACTCATTTATTTTATTTTTGATGTTGTTTTTATATTTTACATTTTTATTTATTTTATTATATTTATTTATTTATTTATTTAAATATAATTTTATTTATTTATTTTCATATAATTAATTTTATTTCCACCTATTTGTAGTATTGTTTATTTTCCTACATTTATTCATTTATTTAAATATAATTAAATTTATTTTGGTTTCATTTATTTTTATTTTATTAAATTTATATATTAATGTAAATGTAATTTTATTTTATTTATTTTTCATTTATTTTAATTTTTAATTTTATTTATTCTCATTTGTTCTCATTTATTTTTATTTTATTAAATTTATTTATCATTTATCATTTATTTTCCTGATTTATTTTCATTTTTATTTTATAAAATGTTTATTAATTTATTTATTTTAACTTTTTTTTCTATTTTAACCTATATATTAATTAATTAAATTATTTATTTACTTTTACTTTAACCAAATATTTACAGAAATGGCTTAGTGCCAAATGTTATGTGTAAACTTTATATTTTATAAACAGCATAATAGTTGCATATTTTACGCATTTATTCACCATGCTGCACATTTACCCCACAGCCGTCCATTGTCAATACTTTACTGTAAAGGCATTTTCAGTTCCTTCTCGCAAACTGAAGGACGAATCAAAATTATTGATGCAAATCACCAGAAATAGTCCACCTCTTTCACTTTTTTTTATTCATTCCATTTCAATTCAACTTTGACACCAAACCTCACTTTTATCCCTTACGTTTGGTCATATTTATTTCTCACTTTCTGTTTTGTTCAGTTATCCTGTGTTTGTTCATTTTGGATGTTTTGTTTTTGTTTTTCTCTTTAATTTCACCATCTCCACCCTCATGATGATGATGTTCACGGTAGTGATGAACCCCAGGATCTCTGTCCGTTATACAGGCCTGGCGAATGGGAGGAACTTCCTTCAGAGCGAGATCTGAACCCCTTTAGTCGTTACGAGGCTCTGAGCGTGCCCAATCGGCTGATCGTTTTAGACGACATCGAAACGGCCGTCTCTGAGATATCAGAGTGCCAGATCGCTGATAAATCGCCATCGGACGAAGGTTTTACCGAACTGGAGCTGCTGCAAAGCGACTCTAACACAACCTGCTCTGGCCAAGAGCAAAGAAAAACGCCCACAGACAAATCTTATCGTGCTGAGGAAGACGAAGATGAAGGTCTTCACAATCGTTCCACAGATGACAACGCTGAGTTGTTACAGTCTCTTCCCGAAAGACCAGATGAGCCCACAGCCCTGGTGCATGATGGGAAGGAAGCTGAAGTGACCAAAACAAAGAGTGAAACTTTAATAAATGGAGTCTTTGCAATCGAGGCGACCGCAAATGACCAAAAAGGGAAAGCGACCCTGGAGGACTCTGGTAGATGTAGTTCGCCTGGACCAAATGTTGAGGATAATAAGGGACCAAACTCAGAAGTAGAGCTTTCTGAAGCAGAGCTCCGCAGACGGGCCAGTGAGGCCGAGATGAAGTCGTGGCTGCTGAAAAGAATGCAGAGACCAATCGAAGGTGAGTCTGGGTGATTGACAGGAGAGATCAGCCAATCACAGCCAAGGACTGTTTTTAAGCATGCCGTTTCTAACATTAGTGAGCTCTATGGTCCACATAGGCAACATCCTAACTGAAATAAGAGACCGTTTTATTTTAGGAGTATTTGGTAACACTTTAGTTTAGGGACCAATTCTCACTATTAACTAGTTGCTTATTAGCATGCCTATTATTAGCATATTGGGTGTTTATTAGTGCTTATAAAGCACATTATTCTGCATGAGCATATTCTACATCCATAATCCTACCCAATACCTAAACTTAACAACTACCTTACTAACTATTAGTAAGTAGCAAATTAGGAGTTTATTGAGGCAAAAGTCTTCGTAGTTAAAAAGTAGTTAATGGTTTGTTAATGGCGAAAATTGGACCTTAAAATAAAGCATGACCTAGTATTTATATCCAGTTATATTATTTATCAATATTTTGAATGAGTTTTTATTTGTTTTTTATTTGTGTTTGTTTTATTAGTTTTTGTTAGGGTTTTTTTTTTAATATTTGTGAATTGTTTTAAATTGCTTTTAGGTTTATTTCAGTTAGTAATTTTAAATTCAAGTAATTTTAACTTTTCAGTTAGTTGCCATTATAACATTTATACATTTTATTTGATAAGTTTCAACCCTCTACATTGCGAGTAAACCACTCGCATATGCGACTAAATCTTCACTCTGGACGACTAAATGATGTCCAGTATTAGCCATTGGCTAATAAATTCTCAGATTTTACTCACCAGTGTGTGAGTTGGAGGCTAAGTATAAGTTTAGCACAGATATATTTTGACTCGCCGAAAACACTGCGCACACTACAGTAAACTCTGAAGCACTCATATATTTCAAAAATACATTCACATATGTCCCATTTGAAGAAAAATAAGTTATGAATAAAGCCTAAATGTAGGCTACTGTAAGATTGTAAATGTATTTTCTTTCCCCTGAAATATTTTTTGAAATATATTTTGCTATGTGAAGGTTAAAAGTAAATGTATTTTCAATTTCAAAAACATATTTCATTGAGCTTCACTGTTTACAGCATATGTTTTGTATATATTTATAATATATTTTGGCCAGAAAAAAAAAAAAACTTTTTTTTTTTTTTTTTTTTTTTTTTTTTGCTGTATGGGTAATAACACTGATAAGAGAAGCAAGCTCATGGGGAGCTCAACCCTTAACTGACGTTAGTATGTTGCAAAACAAAAAAAAAGCTTTTGCAATGCATTCTGGGATTGCCTTCACCACCAAAAATAGGTGCAATGCTAAAAATGAATAATGCATAAAGTTGCCTTCTTTTGCAGCAGCTTATGTGTTGAAAACATCTATGATGTCTATGTAGGCAGTACACTAGGTTTTGAAGCAGAGCTCTCATGTTCGAGCTCATATGTTTAACAGATGAGGGTTTATCAGGCCTCTCAGCAGAAGCTGATAGTGACATTGGAAAAACAAACAGAGGCTGAACACTTGCATAATTTCCCATATGGCCCTGCGGCAGAGTCAACATGATGCACTTAATGACCAGTGTCTCCTAAATAGTGCAGAACGGTTTTTAGCTATTTTTAGCAATTTGTTCTCTAAATCATCTTGACTAATGAGGCCAAGACGGTCGGATGTTTAGAGCTGATATCTGATCTGATTTACAGATATGCTGCTGTTCAATGAAGAAAGGAGCAAAGCTCCGCCCATGTTCCTCTGCTTCAAGGTGGGGAAGCCAATGAGGAAGTCTTTCGCCTCTGGTCGAACCTCTAGCCCCGCCCACTCATACATTGGCAGAGGACGACAGCCAGAATATTGGTTTGCTGTGCCTCAAGAGAGGTATGAATGGGTTCCTACTAGGGATGTAACGATATCAAAATCTCACGATACGATAATATCTCGATGTGAGGTCCACGATACAATATTTATTGCGATATTTTTAAAAAAAAAAGACAAATGAAGACTTGGAAAAAATGAAAAATTTGTGCATTTTTAAGTTAAATTATTCTATCTAATGTACTTTGAGAGTTCAAAATTAAGAGCTTCAACCCATGTTCTTAACTACATTTACATTTACGCTTTTATCCAAAGTGACTTACAAATGAGGACAATAGAAGCAATCAAAATCAACAAAAGAGCAATAACATGCAAGTGCTATAACAAGTCTTGGTTAGCCTAATGCATATATATACACACACACACACACACACACACACATATATTTATATATATATATATATTTTTATATATATTATATATATATATATATGTGTGTGTGTATATATACACACACACATATAATGAAAAGAAAACAAGTAGATAGAATAGAAAAAGAATAGAGAAAGCTAGTGTTTTTTTTGTTTTTTTTGTAGTTGTTGTTTTAAGAAAACAAGTAGTTAGGAAACAAAATGGAGAGTGCAAGTGTTAAAGGGTTAAGTGTTGTTATTTTTTAATAAATAAATTCAAATTAGAATAGAAATAAATAAATAAATAAATAAGAAAACTTAAGTCAGTGAATTGACTTGTACCTGAACTTTAAAGGGGACTTAGTCCTCTTTTTATTTGTGGTATACTGTCTCAGTCTAAATTACATTCACACTGGTGTTATAGGAAGCCAAATTAATTAGAATATAATAATATTAACAACAATGATAGTAATAGCCATATATTGTAAAACAATTGACCTATCGTTAAGCCCCTCCCCTCGAACGCAGACTAGCCAATGGCAGTCGAGTATCAGTTGCGCGGGGAGCGGAACTCGGACATCTTCAGGTTTCAGCGCCATAGAGAAACATTGGAAGATCCGAAGCTCGGATCGGTTTGATGGGGTTTATGCTTCAAAAATGAAAAAACGATGTGCCTGGGGTACTTGTAACACTGATTCCAGGTATCCTGAGAGGATGAGCAATATAATTTATTTTATTACATTTCCTGAATCCAAACAAAACAGAGCAAAATGTCCCTAAGTATTCAACCCCAATACAAATGAAGACAAAAACGTTCATTTTCTGGTTGTCAATACACTCATTAAGTTACAATTTTCAAGCAGAACGTTAATGTTATCTTGTGCTTTACTAAGGTATCTCTGGCTAAAACTAGCTAACGTTAAAGTTAGTGAGTCCATGCTAACGTACAAACCTAAATAGTAGACTGTTCTCACGTCTTGTACAGTGTAGATCAAAAACACATAAACGAAGGTCTACATTTCACTGCCTCTCCATATTAAACTGGTTAAATGTACATTGATTTAATCGTACTCTGAGATACATGAACAGTGTTGATCCTGCATGTTGTCATCGTGATGACCGTAATATGAGATTTCTCCCGCTTGCATTGCGATCTGTAAACCCTCGCTTCGAGTTACCCACCATATTTATTTTTAAATATTTTATAAATTCCTCCATGAAATATTTACTTCCCATTTGGTGGCCTTCTGTGTCCAAAATTGTGCAAAAACATCGTGGGACAAGGTTTTCACGCGGCAGCTGTCATTGTAAGACAGTGAGCAACAGTGTTTGTTTGTCCGAGGGAGCAACAGTAACTAAGGGGGGCGGGGCTTACCGATAGGTCAGTTGGACTGTAAAATAAATTTAAAAGA
Organism: Spinibarbus caldwelli; assembly: GCA_039654775.1. Classification (NCBI taxonomy): domain Eukaryota; kingdom Metazoa; phylum Chordata; class Actinopteri; order Cypriniformes; family Cyprinidae; genus Spinibarbus; species Spinibarbus caldwelli. The sequence continues at coordinate 30,428,353 of CM077241.1, read as the reverse complement.
ATATTTCATAGGTATATTATTTTTGCTTTACACTATACAGTAGGGAAATTACAATACTTCTTTCCTAATTTCTACATATGAAAAAGATATTTTGAATTTGGACTGCATTTAAACCGCTAGCTGTCAGCAATTCATACTGAATTTTTAAGCTTTTATTTTGAAGGAAAACTCCAGCTTCAGTGAAAACAAAAAACACATCTCAATACAAATCTAGTGAAATGCCGTATTCATCTGCTGTGAAAATAAAGCATAACTGGTGGCCGTTGTGTTCCCAAACGCATGGTCAACTCACAGCACGTGCAATAAACGAGTTCACTGCATTCATTCACTGTGAACCGAGCCGTTCTGAGGCACAGAAAACACTGGATCATGAGCTGGTCGCCTGAATGAAACGAATGAAACAAAGCTTTGCTTTGAAATGCAAAACGAAAACAGACTTGATAAAGGGATTAAGCCATATTGTGCTTTCGGTTTTAGTTCGTTTGACAGATGCTGTGCCAAAACATACTGGCCCAAAACACAACTTTAAAGACCTTTTATGTTAGAATAAGAAGTTTAAATATATTTTAAAAACTACTCTTTTTGCCTTATCGTTTCATATGTGACCACGATAATATTGAGACATTTTTGCTATCGTGATACCACGATATTGATAATACCGTTACATCCCTAGTTCCTACAATATAATATACAATTTAATGTACACTTCTAACCAAATCTTCATGCCGTTTCTCCAAAGAGTGGACCACCTGTACTCGTTCTTCATCCAGTGGTCTCCAGACACTTATGGGAAAGACGCTCAGGAGCAGGGCTTCGTGGTTGTGGAGAAAGACGAGCTCACCATGATCGACAACTTCTTCAGTGACCCGGTTCCTCGCAGCTGGGAGGTGAGGAACATGCAACACTTCTGAGAAACACTTGAAAGAATATGTGACCCTGGAGCACAAAAGCAGTCTTAAGTCGCACGGGTATATTTGTAGCAATAGCCAAAAATACATTGTATGGGTCAAAATTATCCGTTTTTCTTTTATGCCAAAAATCATTAGGATATTAAGTAAAGATCATGTTCCATGAAGATGTTTTGTAAATTTCCAACTGTAAATATATCAAAACTTTTGATTGACAACTTTAACGGTGATTTTCTCAATATTTAGACTTTTTTTGCACCCTCAGATTCCAGATTTTCAAATAGTTGTATCTCAGACAAATATTGTCCTATCCTAACAAACATAGACATACATCAATGGAAAGCTTATTTATTCAGCTTTCAGATGATGTATAAATATCAATTAAAAAAAAATTGACCCTTATGACTGGTTTTGTGGTCCAGGGTCACATATGACAAATATGAGAATTTGGTTTGTTGTTTATCATCAGATCATCACGATTAATGAGGCCAAGAGACGCCAGAGCTTCAGCTTCGAGGACGAGGAGCCTCTAGATCTTCTTCCTGTGCTGATGGACCCCAGCGCTCTTCTGGAGGACACACACATTGAGAAGGTCTTCATTATTTGCTACTTTAAAGGGATAGTTTACCTGAAAATGAAAATTTGCTGTTAATTTACTCATTGAAGATGTAGGTGACTGTTTATCTTCAGTAGAACAGTAAAGAAGATTTTTAGCTGAATCTGTGGTCCTTGGTGATTCATAAAATGCAAGTCAATGGCTACCAGTTTTGAGAATTAATGAGAAGTTTTAAAAAAAAAAATCATATTAAGGAACTAAAAATTAAACCCTGGCTTGGCTTTAATGATATATTGAGGTCTTATGAAGTAAAACAATCAATCTGTGCAAGAAACTGAACATTATTTGCAACATTATTACCTGTAATCCAGAGCCTCAAGCAAATGGGGAAATATGGTTCTTTTTCAATCCAGTTCATTTCAGTTCCAAACTGATTCTTTCGGATAGTTAATTTCAATGAACTGGTTCAGTTCACTAGTTCATTTACGTTATCAAGCAATGATGTAACGTATATGCAATTATGTTATTAAAGCACCCAATAATAATGTGAAACGTGGATGTAGTGAAATAAAGTGAATAAACTAGTCTTCTTCAGTTTACCTTTTTACATAAACAATGAGAAACCATAAAACATTCATTTGGCCCCTGCACTCAAGCTCTCGGTTCACTCATGCGCATATCAGCGGCTCATTGGTCTTCGGTCCAAATCGAACTGTCAGAAGAACTGGAGCGCTGAATCGGTTCATTCATCACAGGATCAGATACGGCGGTATTTTGGCTCATTTGAGTCGGAGTGACTGTCAGGCGTCTGAAAGTGAGTTTTGATTGAGTAAATTGTAAATCTGTGCTGCTCAATTCGCAAACAGTTTCAGACACTTCAGTTCACTTTCTAGTTCACTAAAAAGAATCGGTTCAAAAGAATGATTCATTCGTGAATCACTTCAGTCCGTTTGCCTGATGCTTTGAATTACAGGTAATAACGTTGTAAATGTTCATTTTCTTGCACAGACCAGTTGTTTCGCTTCATAAGACCTCAATATATCATCAGGAGGGATGAGTATTAATTTTGTGTTCCTTTAATATGCTTTTCAAAAACCAGTGACCATTGACTTGCATTGTTTTGAAGGACCACAGTTTCAGCTTAAAATCTTCTTTACAGTTATACTGATGAAAAAAAGTCACCTACATCTTGGATGGCCTGAGGGCGAGTAAATTAACAGCAAATTTTCATTTTTAGGTGAACTATCCCTTTAACTATTCAGAGGTCCATTGGGATTTGTTTGTGATATTATAAGTGGTGATCATCATGATTCCTCTGCAGTTGTCCACTCGTTTGCCGGCCCGTGTTCAGGGCTATCCGTGGCGTCTGGTCTACAGTACAGTGGTTCACGGAACCAGCCTGAAAACCCTGTACAGAAACCTGATGGAGCTGGACTGCCCTGTGCTGATGGTCATCAAAGACATGGACAATCAGGTACATGCATTACTGTGACCGCTGTTAGTGTACGACTGATGAAACTGGTGTTTCCATGTTAAAAACTCGTCATTTTCTCCTGCAGATTTTTGGAGCGTTTTCCACTCACCCTTTCCGACTGAGTGAGCACTATTATGGGACAGGAGAAACCTTCCTCTACAGCTTCTGCCCAGAGGTCAAGGTGTGTTTCTGACTTTTCAGACTTTTGGCCACAAAGTTGTTTGCAAACACCCTAGAAACTACTCAGAAAACATTTGCAACCCTAAAATGATGCCTTTGCAACTACTTAACAATGAAAATAGCCTAAGATGCTGTCATGGCATTAAATAAAAAATATACTACTACTACTGCTACTACTACTACAATGTCCTACAGGGCTCTAGACTCATTCTTCCTTCTGGTCACGCTTTTGCGACTAACTTTCTCAGTTGGTCGCACGAGAATATACTTTGGTCGCAGTTTTATTATTAATTTTTTATTTATTTATTTTTTTTGCTACAACAAGGGATAAATCAGTACTTGATGATGAACTTTTATCATAGTTTATAGTTATATGGTAACAAAAGTGGTTAACATTCAACCTGTTCTTTTTCATCATTAGTATTATTTGTGATTTGAATTTTGTGAAGGGGAATTCTTTTGCTATGTTATAAGCTAGGCTTCAGATTTGCGATCTTGTTGACACGTTTTACAAGAAAATATAATTGTCTGTGTTTTGTGTACATCTATTCACCTTTCACTTTTTAAGACTAAAACAAAAGATGAATTCATTATTATTCTTAATTAAAAAGCACAACAATAAAATAGTAAGCTACAATGACAAACTAGCATACATAACATTTATTAACAAAAATGAATAAGAAGATTCTACACCACATGCTGTGTTATTTACTGACTAATAAATTACAGAACGTTTAGCAAACACTGAGGAATCAAATAAATAAAAATAAATAAATAAAAGAAAGCCTCCATAGCTTAATGTGAGGTAAACAGAAAAGATAAGCTTTTGAAAATGAAAACAAAAAGAAAAGTAAAACTAAACTGGCTGTCGGTGACAGCACTTGCATGTTTTTTTCCCACAAGAATACCAACATGTTCACCTTCTCTGGTTTAAGAAGCAGTGTTTTACTTTACTTTAGTGTGAACACCAAATCCTCTGTCCTATCGTTTTCTCAATATTCGCGTCATTTTTGCTGTGCACACCTTCGTGCTCGTATAAACCAGGCTCTACACCCGCACCGTTTAGAATATTACTTGAGTAAAAGTTTTAAAGTACGTGATATTTATTATACTTAAGTATGAAAAGTAGTTTTTTAAATATTAAACATAAGTATTAAAAGTAAAAGTACAAGTAAATGCAACATGGAAAAGGAGGAAATAAATATTTAAAAAATGTTAATACACAGTTTGAGCAGCAAGATTTTGTTCAGTTTTAACTCTTTCTTCCATTTTGTATCTTTGGGTAAGCATGAGAGGACCTTCATCTGGTACTTATTCTCTTTCATTGCAACATAAGAAATAATAGGTAATATTGTGTCTAAAATGTAAGTCGCTTAATGCTAGCTTTATTAAACTTGTATAAAATCAATATTACATTTGTTATCATGCTGATATCTGGAGAAAAAATGGCACTCTTCATGTGATATAGATTAACTATAATAAATTATATAAATATAAAATACACACTGATGAATTTTTGCCTCCTACAATTTAGAATGCCTTGAATTTTGATGATTCTAAATACTTTTTTAATAGACTTAATCAAGTAGTGTATGCGTGCACTCTCTCTGTGTTTTTGTGATATACTCCATAATGTCAGATCGCACATCTGTAAAAAACACTTGTCATATTATCGCAGAAGATAGACTGTATATTGCAGACCCCAGCCTCGACGTAAGTGGAAAATTAAATAATCAGTGGTTGTGCAGTCACTTGTTTGCACAAAATATAAAAACTCAAGTACAGATTCTCCCAAAAAATACTTAAGTACTGTAACAAACTATTATTATTTGTTACATTACACCACTGTTTAAATTAAGTATTCAAACTGCATGAGGCCTCAATACCTTCAAGTGACAGTTGTACTTTGTCTTGATGTTTGTCTTTAGTAAATTCAATTCACGTTTATTTGAATAGCGGTTTTTAACGATACACATCATTGCAAAGCAGCTTCACAGAAAATTAATGTTTAGTTAATGACGCTCACTGTCTTCAGGTTTACCGCTGGACAGAGGAAAACTCATACTTTGTGAAAGGAAACACGGATTCCCTTCAGATCGGTGGAGGAGGGTGAGTTCAGAAACTATGATTACATATTATTTACACAGTAGCAATCATTTATTCATAATTTATTGATTCTCCCTAATTCCTCTTTTTCATCTTTTAAATTTTCCTTTCTAAAATAGCCTACCGCTTATATACACTCAGTTTTGTGGACATTCACACAGAGATCAGTCACTAGTCAGGTGTCTACACAGCATTTGACCACTGGATTTACAAAAATCATTTCAGGTTTAAGACGTGTTTCAACATTGCATCAACTACTGATGAACACATTCATTTTTATTCAAATCATCATTTAGTGGATTACTTAACCATGTATTACTCTGGAAGGCCAAACTTTCACCCTAATATATTTTTATCTGAAGTACCCCTGATTTAATAATGAAGTATCACATTTGCATGTTCATGGTTCTCTGACATTGGTTATGGTCACATGACATGCAGGTAAACAAATAAAATATTTCATTTTTTCAGTAAGTGTTTTATTTTGATTCATTTTGATTCACATCAAAAAAACACGTAAACCCCCTGCAGTTCCTTTACAAGCCCAGTTTGGTAAACCTTGACATAATATAATGTTTAAAGCACTTTATGTTGTTCATGGAATACATTTTCTTTCTGTCTATATTTTTATATCAATATGGTACAAGATTATCCTATTTAAATCAATGTGATAAACGAGATGGGTCAAAAGTAATCTAAAAGTAGTCTGATTATATGTGAGCCTGAACCTCAAAACCAGTCTTAAGTAGCATGGTTATATTTGTAGCAATAGCCAAAAATACATTGTATGGGTCAAAATGATTGATTTTTTCTTTTATGCCAAAAATCAGGATATTAAGTAAAGATCATGTTCCATAAATTTCCTACCATAAATATATCAAAACTTAATTTGTGATTAGTAATACGCATTGCTAAGAACTTCATCTGGACAACTTTAAAGGCAATTTTCTCAGTATTTTGATTTTTTTGCACCCTCAGATTCCAGATTTTCAAATAGTTGTATCTCAGCCAAATATTGTCCTATCCTAACAAACCATACATCAATGGAAAGCTCATTTATTCAGCTGTATAAATATAAAATTGAGATTTGAGATGATGTAAAAATAATGGTTTTGTGGTCCAGGGTCACAAATGGAATACATTTTCTTACTCTTTGTATTTTTATATCAATATAGTACAAGATTATCTTATTTAAATCTATGTGAAAAATGAGATAGGTAAAAAATAATCTAAAAGTAGTCTGATTATATTACCTAAAATGTGTAACGTAATGGATTAATACAATTTTTGTCATGTAATTTGGAATCAGTAACAGATTACAATTTGTAAGTAATCTACCCATGCATATTTCGCTGCTGCGTGTTTAACGCCCAACTGTCTGTTTCCCAGGGGTCATCTGGGCCTGTGGCTGGACGCTGACCTTTACCATGGAACCACATCTAAATGCTCCACCTTCAACAACCTGCCACTGTCCTCCAAACAGGACTTCATCATCCATAACCTAGAAGTATGGGCCTTTGAATGAGTGCCTGCGCCACACGCAAACATCCACACGCTAATGTACCCACGCCACGCTCACGGCATGATGACATGATGTCTACTTGACGCTTTATCCCGTACTGTACGAGGCTGTTCACGTGAATCCGGTCCGATGTGGTTTTACTTGGTTTCTCCTGGTCTGAGAAAAGTTCTTGGCAGCGATGACAGCTATCCCAGCATGCAATATGTTCTCCTGCTGAAATATAACCAATATATAAACACATATGTGAACGATGCGGACTGTACGATATTCAGGAAGCGTTCGAATCCGAAGACATATTCGGTGGCCGAATCTGTCGCTTTAAGGCCAGTTGCTCAAATCGTATTTTTTGTTTACATCGTGGCGATTTGATGTAATTAGTTGGTGTATTTTCACAATGCCAATATTTCCATGAATTGGTTTTGTTGACCAAAGCGTTTTATTTCCTTTGTTCTCCAGTGTTTTATATTTTGTTTTTTTTCTTTTTCTATTTGAGTGTTTTTTTTATATCGGACGTGACATGTAATCATATTCCTACGTGACGATTGTTTCGCTGTTTTGTGATATTTTAGGGACCTTTTCTACGGTAGTCAACATTTTAAATGGATCAAAATCTTTCATCAAGGTTGTCCTAAAACCAAAACAATACCCATTCTTGTCTTAGGACAACTTTGATGAACTTTTTTTGATCCACTTCAGATATTGACTACTGTAGTTCGTTCGAAAGGGAAGCACTTGAAATTATGCCAGTATTACTCGTGAACACTATGGTAATCGCACGCCTGATTTCATTAACAAAGTCGCATCAGTTCCTAGCAAATCAGGTTCGCCACTTCACTGTGGGTTTGTGTATGCAATCACTGACTGATGTCACTTCCTGTTATGCGGTAGCACGATTATTAAGCGATTAAGCGTGAACAGATGCACGGTGCAAAGTCCGTTCTTGCTGTTGGAGGCTTGATTGGTTGCACACTTCTTTGGAAACGGGCACTCATTTCACTACTAGACGGCATCTGTGGGCGTTAACTAACCACGTCCATCCCAAAACCGCATTTCATGGTCCATTAGAGGAAAAAAAAAGTTTACAAGTGTTTCAAAGTGTCTCTGATTTCAAACACTGTCCAGTTGTGTATGGTAACCAGTGAATGTCATATTATTGTGTGTTTGAAAGTGAACCAAATAAATGCAATAAATAAAGAGAGAAATGACTCGTTTCATTGATTGAATGTATAATGTAAATATTTGTAATATTTTAATACTTGTTAACACTTTACATTAAGAACTCATTTGCGAGCTCATTTATAATTGTGTATTTTTTTTTATTTGATTCTAAAGTAGTTCCTCAAATGTTTGTCATTGCATAGTAGTTTCACATACTATTTTTTTTTTTAAATGGTAGGTCCCGTTTAATGTAAATATTGTGCAATATATGTGGATACTTTATTCCAAACATAGAAACAAATACATTCATTTTAAACCGATTTTGTCCCTGAGATCATAGTTTTACAACATAAAAACAGTACAAGCAGAGAAAGCAAAATATAAAGCACAAAAATATAAAAGTTGTTAATCAGACAGCCATGGAAGTATTTCTTAATTTTTTCATAATTTTAAAAAAATATTTTTCTTTTTATTTATGTGTGTATCTATCTATCTCTATATATATATATATATATATATATATATATATATATATATATATATATATATATATATATATATATATATATATATACAAATACATACACACACACACGTATATAATTCCTTTTTAAGTGTGTGTGTGTTTGTGTTTTTTTAATATATATATATATATATATATATATATATATATATATATATATATGGAATTAAAAAGGAAAAAATTATGTGTATATATATCTTTACTTAAAATAAGTAATATAAAATAGAATAAAATATTAAAATATAATATAATAAAATATAATTATAAAATTTTTCCTTTTTTCTTTTAAATTTATATTGATTGATTGATTGCTTGACTGATTGCTTGATTGATTTTCGCAATCTGTATTAATGCATTAAGTTGCTACGTGGTTTGGCAACAGTAAACAGCCTATACACAGAATTTGGATTATTAATATTATTAACTTTATATTAAAATTGGTGTCTTAATGTCACTTAATGTCAATAACTCTTTTGGGGTCACTCTTGTACGAAGTTGCCCTGCGTCTGGTGACCGCTGACAACAGGATAATCTTGGTGGGTGGGGTAAACCTGCTCAGGGGTCAGAGGTGAAAGTTCATGGGCGCTCCTTGTGTAGTTCACACTGCCCTGCTGGAGGAGGAGCAGCAGCTGACGGGCGAACAGCGGCTCCACCTGTAGGACAGGAGAAGTACAGCCGCATTTAGTCGTGTGGAGGCGACTATTGCATCAGAGCAAATGGAGAGGTCAAAGGTCATTACCTGGACCATCAGGGGTCTCTTGTCTGCAGAGGGGTCACAGCACTCAAAAAACAGCTGCACATGGAAACGCGGAGGAGGACGAGCATGCAGAAAATAACCCTGGAGCTCTGCAGGAATAAACGCATTTAAACTTAAAGGGATAGTTCGCCCACAGGTGACGATTCTTTCATCATTTACTCAAACTTTCGTTCATCTTTAGAACAAAAATGAAGATATTTTTATTGAAATCTGAGAGATTTCTGTCCCTCCATTGACAGTCTACACAACTACCTTTGACAAACCTCATTGGTTCTTACAGAAGCGCAAAGGTAACGTTTAACAAGAATAAACCTCATTTATGGAAGGTGGATGGAGCCAAAAATTCTTTAAAACGGAACGTGAAATTTGACCGTGTCTGTTCATGTTAACGAGACAACATGAACAGCAACCAATGAAACTGCTTTATTTGAGACTATATTTGCATATGTGATGCGATGGTACATTGGTATATATGTATGCAGACATCAGACATCATGTTTATTTGTGAAGGATGTCTTAATTATTTAATGTTTAACTAAATCTGTTATGAAAAAGTTATGACAGACACTGTGTAAATGAATATATTTGGTAAAAAATTTTAATTTAGATGTTAATTTAAAAACTGCATCATGTGCAATTTACATGTTTGCATACAATTGTTTGAGTTGAGTGTTGATTATTTAAAAATAAATAGTAATTAAATTTAAGTTTGTGCTTTGCTGTTAATTGTAACCTTATAGTAATGTAAAAGAGCTCCCTGTAGTTTAAAGCATAAGCTTAGGTAGATTTTTATCCCTAAGAAAATTTTAATTATTATTGAATTTATTTAAAGAAAGAGCAATTTGTTCAATAAACAACTGTGTAATTTAAAAAAAAAAAAAAAAAGGCAATTTTATGTTTAGTTTTTCCCCTGCTGTGAAACCATACTGAACCATGATGTCAAAACCGAGGTACGTACCGAACCGTCATGTTTCTGTACCGCTACACCCCTAGGGCCAGATTCACTAACAGCTTGCACCAGTGCAAACCGTCTTTTGGTGTTAGAATTTACTAAAGACGCGCAGTGAAGAATTGGCACTGAAAAGGCGAGGACACAGTTATTTTTGCGCCTGATCTTATTGAATATGCATTTGTAGGAGTTTCCGTCTCAGACACAAAATTTATGGGAGGAGAGTATTAAAATGAATCACGCAACGCGATTTACTAATGTTTGCGCTAGTCAAATTACTGGTATTTGTTCCATTATTTAACGCCCCAAAAAAAAGCATGTCTTAAAGCAGGTGCTAATTTGCGCTGCTCTTGTAGATTGCGTTGGTCATTATGGAAATTATCTGGCTGTGTCTGTGTTCTTTAATGTATGCATTATCAGTAAATCACACGCAACTCCCATCGGCGCTTTTATGGAAATGCGCTCTAACGCTAATTTGCCCTGTTTAGTAAATCTGGCCCATAGTGTCTACACATACAAAACAAACATGTTCAAAACTGCCGCATTAACGTGGACGAACAGTGCATGTTAACATGGTCAAATTTTACACTTTCCATTTAAAGGTCCACTGAAACGTTTAAAACATGCAGCATTATTCCAAGACAGGGCAGGACATATCAAGCAGCCCCGCCCCCTTTTTTAAAATAGCCAATAGCGTTTTGTTTATTTCACAGCTTGGACCAGAGCTGTTGAGCTCGGTAAAGCCACATATGACAGCCACAATCTCATCCATATCACTAAAATGTAGCATTCTGTGTAGAATTCAAATGGGTCCGATATGTTTTGTGGTCTGCACAGATTCGTGCATGTGATCCACTCCATGTTATCATGTCTCTGGACCAGAGCAGAGTGTGTGCGATGCGGCAGACTGCGGCAGAAACCAGATTTCTTTCGCCCTAATGGAAAGCATATTTATACTGTCTGAATCGTTCTCTATCCCCTATATAGTGCACTACGTGAAATACAGAAAATACCAATTCTGTGAACAAGTGACCGTTTTCAGCCGTTTTCAGATTCTAGAGAGCATTTGATTGGACAGAAAGTTTGATGAGAAGCTGAAGTTATGTCATCAAAATCATTGATCCGTATTGGCGGAAGTCAGAGACTAAGTTTTGAATGCTTATATGTTCTAAATGCCAATTTTGTCATTGTTTTGGAGCACACTATCTTACAGATAATGTTAAGGCTAACATGTTCATACTAAAAGCCAAAAAACTTCAAATTTGATTTCACGTGGACTTTAAAGACTTTTGGCCCCATCCACCTTCCATACTCACTGGTTCTCACGTCAAGCAAGCATGCTTGAACTTCAGTTTGCAATACCTGATGTGTGTGTTGATTAATGTTTATAGGTGAATGAAGTTTAACAATCTCTTTATAAACTTTTTGAAGTGTTAAAGTGGTAGCTGTATAGATTGTCAATGGAGGGACAGAAATCTCTCAAATTTCATTAAAATAACTTCATTTGTGTTCTGAAGATGAAAGTCTTACGGGTTTGGAACTAAATGAGGGTGATTAAATAATGACAGAAATTTCATTTTTGGGTGAACTATCCCTTTAACTATTAAATATATTAAAACGCCGTTGTAACCTGTGAGAAAGAACTGTGTGTCCAGTAGTTTGCTGGTCTGCTCTCGCTCTAGTTTGCAGAGTTTGGCGCTCAGGCTTGCGTGCGTCCCGTCGCAATAGACCCTGCACTGGCAGAAGCGTCGGGCATACAAGCCGTCAGCCATCATCCAGAGCAGGACACCCCCCTCCAGTGCTCCTCTCTCAGCCTGAGGCAGAGGCACCAGCTCTGGGCCGCTGTAGCTCCAGCTGTCCTCATGAGGAGCCAGTCGACAGCCCTCTGCGTTTGAGACAGTGATGTCTGCAACCAGAGTCTCTCCGCTGAACACTGTCACCTGCAGACGGCCGTCTGGAAGAGTCAGAGACACAGTTTCCAGACTGCTGCTAGGCGGTTGCTAAGATGTTCTAAGTAGCTACTGGGGCATTTGTAGGTAGTGTAAACTTGCATATTATTGCTCTTGTTGATTTTGATTGCTTCCAATGTCCTCATTTGTAAGTCGCTTTGGATAAAAGCGTCTGCTAAATTACTAAATGTAAATGTGAATGTAGTTACTTGGTCATTTTTAGGTAGTTTCTAGGCTGTTGCTAGGCATTTTAGGTTGTCGCTGGGCAGTTGCTAAGTTTCCTCTATGTATTTATTGGGGCATTTTAGGTTGTTGCTAGGCAGTTGCTAAGTTTCCTCTATGTACTTATTGGGGCATTTGTAGGTTGTTGCTAGGCCATTGCTAGGCATTTTAGGTTGTTGCTAGGCAGTTGCTGTTTCCTCTATGTGTTTACTGGGGCATTTGTAGGTCTTTGCTAGGCAGTTGCTAGGTATTCTAGGTTGTTGCTAGGCAGTTGCTAAGTTTCCTCTAAGTGGTTACTGGGCCATTTGTAGGTCATTGCTATGCAATTTAGGTTGTTGCTAGGCAGTTGCTAAGTTTCCTGTATTTATTGGGCCATTTGTGATTAC
>CM077241.1:30393163-30405663 GCA_039654775.1 Spinibarbus caldwelli | reverse complement strand
TCAGGTATTTCCGGTGTTCAAATATAAATGCAATAGTCCAAAAATACATATCATTTGTCTGATTCATTTTGACATTTCTTTGTAATTCTCAGAGCTGTATGTTCTGATTTTGACTCGCTGACTGAATTATTTCATGGAAACAAAGTAAAAATGTCTTTTCTTCCTTTTCTGCATCTTTCATTTTGACTTTCACACACACACACACACACACACACACATCTGTGCAAAACTGCTGTTAGAAAGTTACAAAACATGAGATAGAAATTCATTGTCTTGTGAGATTTCTCGCACTTTCTTTTCCTCACCTGAAAACAGGGAAAGTTCGATTTCACTTGTGGGATCTAGTGAAACATGTGCTGCTTTCTTCAAGAATCACCTGATAATGAGTTTCACAGCGTTTGTTTTCAGAAAGTGTGAATGTTTTGCCAGCGGTTTTCTCAGAAGATGACAGCAGTCATTTATATGATTGATCTTGAACAGAAGGAGGACGATCCAGAGAAGAACAAGTCTTTGTGATCTTCAGGTCTGTAGAAACGGCTTAAGTTCCTTCTTCAATATACATCTGTGGGATTTTTTCACCTGTTTGATCATCTTATCACTTAATTACAGATTAGGAGGAGGAGACATACAAGATCTTGAAAACCTCTCAAAAATAAAGTACCATTTTTCAAAGAGATGTTGTAGAAGAACCATTTTTGGTTCTCCAAAGAACCTTTCAGTGAACAGTCCTTAGAAGAACCATTTTTTGTTAGTGCACTTCTAAAAATGAAGGTTCTTTATTGGCGTTGATTGTTCCAAGAAGAACCTTTAACATCCATGGAACCTTTCCATTGGGCAAAATTCTTAATATAGTGAAAAACAATATTCTTCTTCTAAGAACTGTTCACTGAAAGGTTCTTTGGGGAACCCAAAATGGGTTTTCTATGGTGTTGCTGTGAAAACTCCATTTTGGAACTTTTATATTTTAAGAGTTTCTATAGAACCTTTTTCCACTTTCCTTTTATGGAATGTAAAGACCATTAAAAGTTCTTCATGGAACAATCAATCACTCTTAAAACTAAAGGTTCTTTACTGGAATTGTTGGTTCCATGAAGAACCTTTAACATCCAATGAAACCTTTCCATTCCACAAAAGGTTCTTTACAGTGGAAAAACATGCTTTAGATTATTAAAATGTTCTTCACACAAAGACAAAAAGGTTCTTTTAAGAACTGATCACTGAAAGGTTCTTTGGGGAACCAAAATGGTTCTTCTATGTCATCGCTGCGAAGACCCTCTTTTGGGACCTTTATTTTTAGCTTTATTTTCATAGCAGTGCCATAAGAATTTGATTCCCCAAAGAAACTTTCAATGAACAGTTCCTAGAAGAACATTCTGAAGAACCCTTTTCCACTCTAAAGAACCTTTCGTGTAATATAAAGATTCTATGGATGTTAAGAGTTCTTCATGGAACCATCAGGTTCCACGAAGAACTCATGAATCTCAAGAAAGTTCTTAAGATTAAAAAAGAGGTTCTTTGAAGAACCAAAATAGTTCTTATAGCACCTCTAGGAAAAACGCTGCTTTATATTGGAGAGATTTTCAAGATTTTTTTTTTTTGTCTTTCTCCATCCTAATATTCCTCCTCATTCTAGTTAGTATACTTATCAAGTGATTAAATGCATCATTTTCAAACCAAAAATTGTTCTTCTACGGAATCACTGTGAAAACCCATTTGGAACTGTTATTTTTAAGAATGAAGATCAAAACCTATGAACATTTCCTAATTTCTGCCTTATGTGATTCATGTGAGCATACTCACACGTCATTCAGTCAAACCAAAATTTATTCAGAAACATTTCTCACATTATCACAGTTTATTCTCTATAGTTTAGAAAATGGTAATAAAGAACTGAAGAGTTAAAGTGTGTCAGAACAAACTCATCCTGATAATCTCAAACACTTTGATAGAAAGGTATGTAACAAAACATGGTCGGGTCAAAGTGTCAAATCAAATTTCTGGTCCCAAATTTGTATCAATTTTACTGGTAGTCCACTGTATGAAGAATTTTTGGGTATAATATGTCACAGTTTACTTTATTTTGCAATCCTCACTTACATAAATGAACTATAGTGTCCTGCACCCACTAGTAAAAAAATATCAAAAATTATATCTGGAGTCTGAATAATTTTAGGTTTGACTGTATATTCATTAAACAGTAATACAGATGCTAATGGGCATTTTTGGGACCTAATTTGACCTACGCGTCACATCTACTGGGCCAAACCACCCCTGCAGGCCTGTGGCATTGATTTAAGTGCACAAACAGTAGTGTGCACTTGACCAGCTGAACTCTCACCAGTGCACCATCAGACCTGCTGCAAACCAAGCAATTGCATTGTCAACAGGTCATGCTACTAAATTCAACCGTTTTGCCCGGCAACAGAGCCCTTTGCCCCCCTCTGTCCTCAAATCCAGCAACAGCTGCTGCCATATTCTTTCACACATGCCAAAAAAACACACACAGGCTTTTCTCATTTGAACTGAAAGAAAAACCGGAAAACCATAAGTTGCTAAAAGAGTTCAACACCTTGTCCCAAAAGCAAGAAACAGTAAATGTCCTAATCAAATATGCTGTGTTAGAGGAAGCCAGAAGCTGTGTAACTTGGACAGATGTTCTCAGGGCTGAGTTTGGGGTTTGGCCTTCAGTGGGGCCTTTACAGACAGATTAAACACAAGAAAAGCAAATCAGACTTCATTTAAAGTGCCCCTATTATGGATTTTTCATGCAGTGTGTAACACAGCTCTAAGTGAATGAAAACATCCTGCAAAGTTTTAAATCTGAAAGTGCACCGTGTATAAAGTTATTGTCTCTCAAAAGAAAGAGTCGACTCTGAATCATTGAAACGAGTCGTTTTTAAAACGAATCCCAAGTTTCATGTTGAAGTCAAAATGAAATATTAGCATATTGCCCGCCCACTTGTTGGTCTTTTCACGTTGGTCTGAATGAAAATGCAAATTCATTCTTTGCCACTAGGTGCCGCTTTTGGAGCGTTAAAAGCTCACAAACACTGCTTTAAATGAAATCGACCAATCAAAGGAGGGGTTTGGAAAAATGAATCGTTGAACGAATCGTTTTGGAGTTGTTGAGCAAATAAGGTAAAAATAAATGCATGTTATAAGAAAATGAAAGTGTTTTTTTGACCTTGCATGCATGCCAACCTGTTGTTGGGGACTCCTAAAACCAAAATATGAATCTTTCATATCCCTTAATAGGGGCACTTATGCAAGTGCATGCATTGGATGTGCATTGGGGTTTACAACAAAACATCAGGTTGTTACTGAAAGTTATTTCATGCATTCTCAAATAAACCACAGCATGATGCACAATGCACAGGCCTTACTTTAATATGATTGTAGCACAGTCTACTAACCACTTTTCCCCAAATAATTATCTACATATCCAATATATTAAATTGCATATATGAAATATATTGTCATATATATCTCACCTATATAAATATGTATATGTAATCCATTTTTGTACATATATCATGCACATGTACATCCAACCTAAAACCTGTCAATTTTTATATTATATGAGTAAATGTAAAAGATAGACGTGTTTAAAAAAAAAAATTACAAAAACATAAACATACAGATTTTTGTATATAGGTCTATATTATTTTAATAAAATTGCATATATAAGTAAATATAGGCTATATTGTTCACATATATGGTTGCAACATATAACACCATAAAAACGTTAGGCTAATTTTAAAAAAGAAAATCAATATGAATCAATAAAATAATATGCACATATACAAATTTTACTATGGGGATTTTATATATGTTATAAACCCATGTAAGTATGTTAAAATTAAAATTATATATTGCCTTGTAAGCTAGGTAACAAATATGGGAATATCACTCTTGATATGTGGCAATATATGCCATATTACATGTCCACATGGGATAAATTATTTAAATATGTTTTATTTAGTGTAAACAGTGCAAAAAGTGCTGATAATATGTGAAAATAAACA
Source organism: Spinibarbus caldwelli (assembly GCA_039654775.1). Classification (NCBI taxonomy): domain Eukaryota; kingdom Metazoa; phylum Chordata; class Actinopteri; order Cypriniformes; family Cyprinidae; genus Spinibarbus; species Spinibarbus caldwelli. The sequence goes on along the minus strand of CM077241.1, from coordinate 30,401,638 downwards.
GAATAAAACATCCTAACGCTCATGATTCTTTATTGCCTTCAATAAAGCCAATTAAATACAGAAGCATCCAACCAGAAGTGCAAATAGCAATGTAAGATTGTGCAAAAGTTTTAATTTAGCACGAGGTTGTGACGAACCAAGAAAAATATTGTTAATTGAGAAAACCTGGTGGGAAGCGTGCTTTGAACACATTTTGAAAAATATTTTCGGGGTTTTATTTAACTGGTTGTGCTCATAATATAACCTGTAAAAGTTGGATTAAATTAGAAAAGAATGCAAAATATATATCTGGACTGTTTGCAGCACTGCGATGGCTGATGTTGTGGCCTCAGGTTGCACTGACGGTTGTTATTCACATTGGAGACTGTGAAAATATCACAAAAATCCCCTTCAATTCCCCATGCACTCGCTGCTGTACATGCACTTTAACACACAGATGTAAACATTCCTCTGTCCTGTCCGTGAATGATCACTCTCAGGGGACGCTGAAGGGGCCAGAGGCTCGATCAGGGACGGCCCCTCAGATCCCAGCACCTGCGGACACGCATGCTCAGCAGATGATGGTTAATGAAACCCCTGCACAGACCAGCGTGACGCTGTGGCCTTGGGCCACTGGGAAGTGAAACAGTCTTATCGACTTTTCCAGAGCTTTAGCTTTGCTTTCACATGCCTGCATCAAAGAAATTCTGATTCAAGCGCTCCTAATACTCCAAACCCAGCAACAGAGAAATTTTTCCATTTACAGTATATAAAGTAAAAAATAACTGAATTGTCTGGCAGTCAAACATAATTTCTAGTGTAATAATAATATTAATAATATTATTAATAACAATAAAAATACTACTACTACTATATTATTATTATTATTATTATTATTATTATTATTATTATTATTATGGCAATTAAAATAATAATAATAATAATAATAATAATAATAATAATAATAAAGATAAAATTTATATTGTCAATTTTGTTGTATAATAATAATAATAATAATTATTATTATTATTATTATTATGACAATAAAAATATATAATAATTATATATATACTGTATATATAATACACCAAAATCTAGTTTAACTAAAATAATATAGTGAATTTTATAACATATATTTTGAATCATATTCTGAAACCGATCTGAATCAAAAGATTCACGAACCCGCTCCGAAGTTCCGATCTGAATCAAAAGATTCACGAACCCGCTCCGAAGTTCCGATCTGAATCAAAAGATTCACGAACCCGCTCCGAAGTTCCGATTTGAATCAAAAGATTCACAAACATGCTCCGAAGCAAGTGATCAAATGATTCGCCATTCGCGATTTGAAGTCCCGATCTGAATCAAATGTTTCGCGATAGGCGATCTGATTAGAGCGCTTCGAAACAGTGAATCATTTTGCGACGCAATGGTTTAACTCAGTGGTTCTCCACCTTTTTATACCAAGTACCACCTCAGAAAATATTTGGCTCTCCAAGTACCACCAAATTGACCAACATTAAAATACAGTAGCGTAGTAGGCCTAACTATTCAGCTACAGCTTTGCACAATTCAAAAACGAAGAAGTTTCATGCCTAATAAGAAATTTTTTTGTTGATAGCCACTTTAACATTGTAAATACACAGTTTGAACATTAATACTGCCATGTGCGTACATACAGGTAAATAAAATAACTTAAATAATGATTAAATTAAAATGTATTGTACCTAAAAGTTAAATACTTAAATGTACTTAAATGTAAAAAAAAAAAAAAAAAAAAACTTTACTCAAATAAAGATTTTTAAAAAGTATTTCCCCGTTTCACAGACAACGCTTAAGCCTAGTCCTAGACTAAATTGTAAGTCTGAGCTGTTTCAACTGAAAGAAACTTATAATGACTGATCTTAAAATATCGCAGTGCCTTTGTTTTGTCTCAAGATGCACACCATGTTTTTTCCTAAAAATTACTTAAATGTCCTAATTGAACTATGGCCTAATCCTGGCTTAGTCTAAGACCTGTCTGTGAAACCGGGGGAATACTTTTTAATTTAATCTTTAATAACTTTTAACATTAATTTATATTTAATTTAGTGATTCCTCTGCGTACCACTAGACGGAGCCAGAGTACCATACTTTGAAAACCACTGGTTTAACTGTTTCGAAAAGTGTTTTTTTTTAATTTCCTTTCTTGTGCAAGTGCTTCTAAAACCTCATAATAATTCAGCTATTTCAGTAGTTTGGTTTTGTTCTTTTCAGGTGCTGAAATCAGATTATCTCCTCATCTGCGGATATAAAATCACAGCGATATTTTATATAATCACAGGAAAAATATTCACATTCCCTCTCATGCAGCGTGCAAATTCGCATACTATCCGTCCTAAATAGTATTTGAAAATAGAATTAGTATGTCCCAAATCATAGTATTTAAAAAAGTATGCCAAAGATTCCTGGATGGTCTATTACTTCCGGTTAGAATTCGAAGTGCAGACTCTTTGGTGCAGATCGATGCGCACTCTAAAGGTGCGTTCACACCAGACGCGAATGAAACGTTAAGCGCGAGTGATTTACATGTTAAGTCAACACAAAGACGCGAATAGACATCCTGCTGCGCGATTCGCGTAAATGAGGCGGCGCGAATGACGCGATTCGCACGAATGACGTTTGACGCGCGTAACGCGTGATTCACGCGAATCGTGCGAGTTGAAAAATCTGAACTTTGGCGAAAATTCGCGCCGCGTTAACCAATCAGGAGCTTGCTCTAGTAGTGACGTAGCGAGCGGAGGCAGAAATCCGAAACAACAATGGAGGACAAAATCATCGTCGCTATATGTGGATACCCGGAGCTGTACGATACATCTTTGTACTTTTATAGAAACAGGAATAAAAAGGATCTTGCTTGGAAGAAAGTGAGTGAGGAGGTCGGACAATCGTTGTAAAAAACGCTCTTTACTCAATTTGAGCTATACAAGCCCCTCCCATGACGCGAATCCGCGTCTGTTGTGAAGTGAATTTCACGCGCGAATGAAGCCAGTAAACTCAAAATGTTCAAGCGTCCAACTACGCGCAAATAGCGCGATTTATTCGCGCAAGTCGCGTCTGGTGTGAACACACTGTAACGGCTAATATTGCCCACAACACATTGCGCTGTGGACAAGGATTCGATTAGAACTACAAACACGCATAAAAAGTGTTAAAAACTACAAACATGGCGGATATGGTAGCGAAACAGAATTTGAGTGATCAATAATGAATGTCTAACCTGATGAAAAAATATTTATTTAATGTTATCCACGTTATATTTCATCTGCAGCAACACTGTGAACTTTTATAATTATACGTTTGGTCATTAACTTTGAAATGCATCATTATGCAAACACATGAGCAGAGTTCTCGGCATGAAAGACCCGCGATGTGCTTCTTTATTTCTCTCCAGTACGGTAGGAAATCAAATTAAACGAAATGTGGATGATGTTAACTGTGACAAGATGATTGACAGGGCAGTTTAAACAGTTACAGGATTCACGTAACTAAGCAACAGAGCGTCCGTTAAAGAAGCAGCTATGACAAAGTAGTATGTCCCAAAGCTTGCCTACTATTCTGCTACATACTCAAAAGTATGTACTTTTTCTTCACATAGTATAAGTAAGCGAATTGGGACGCGCTCGCATTCCATTTGTGTGGAATCTGCAGAAGGTGAAATCGAAGATTCATTCTAATCCCGAAAGTAACGCGCAGATTGACCCACACTCGCACTTTCGCCGTGATGCGTCTGATTTGATGTGGTTGTTTATATTTCGGTTTCAGATGTTTGTGTTTTTCTGATCATATGGCGACACTCATTTCCATTCGAGCTGGACTCTGCATGTCTGGTGTCTTCAGAAGAGCTTTGATACAGAGACGATTTCACGGGAAAACGTCAGTTCGCGAGTTTATAGAGTGCAGATGAAGTTTTGTTTGTGTGTAAATGAGTTGTTTGTTCATTCTTCTCTCTTGTTTAGTATGTGTGTCTCTGGTAAGATGTCAGTGAATGGAGTGAATCTGCACTATCAGCGCACTGGAGACGGAAAACACACTGTACTGCTGCTGCCTGGAGCTTTAGGTCTGATCTGATTGTTTTTAGTGCTTTATTAATTCAGTGCCACAAGAGCAAGAGGTATCACATATTCACATTATCATATTCTGATGTTAGAATATCACTACAGACTAGTTATGCAAAGTCCGATTCATTTCCGCGAACCGGTTCTTTTCGGACAGTTCGGTTCATTGAACCGGTTCACAGTTTCATTCGCGGATCCTTTATATCAGACTGACTGATCATTATTGACTAGCCTACAACTTGGATAAGATTCCTAAAAGTTTCACACCTACAGCACACATTACAGACAATGGTGCACATATGTTCTACATGTCTAAAGTATAAAGAAAGTATAAACCAGTCTTATAAACTCCTTAATTTCACTTAAGCAACTTTAAATATAATATGCATGCATGCACAATAAACTATAGTAAAATATACATCACTCGACAGAAAGGTTTTTGCAGGTTTTAATAAAATGTAAATTAATAACAGTCATAAGCATATTTCCAGTACGCGCCTCAGGCTTGCACAGTATCGTCAACTCGCTCATCAGAATCTTCGGTAATTCTCTGCAAACTTCGTCACGGCGCATTCGGTTCTTTTTGAGTCCTCGGTAACTCTCGGCAAACTTCGACAGTTGGTTGAACCGGCTCATTCGGTTCTTTTTGAGTCCTCGGTAACTCTCGGCGAACTTCGACAGTTGGTTGAACCGGCTCATTCGGTTCTTTTTGAGTCCTCGGTAACTCTCGGCGAACTTCGACAGTTGGTTGAACCGGCTCATTCGGTTCTTTTTGAGTCCTCGGTAACTCTCGGCGAACTTCGACAGTTGGTTGAACCGGCTCATTCGGTTCTTTTTGAGTCCTCGGTAACTCTCGGCAAACTTCGACCGTTGGTTGAACCGGCTCATTCGGTTCTTTTTGAGTCCTCGGTAACTCTCAGCAAACTTCGACAGTTGGTTTAACCGGCTCATTCGGTTCTTTTTGAGTCCTCGGTAATCCTCGACAAACTTCGACAGTTGGTTGAACCGGCTCATTCGGTTCTTTTTGAGTCCTCGGTAACTCTCGGCGAACTTCGACAGTTGGTTTAACCGGCTCATTCGGTTCTTTTTGAGTCCTCTGTAATCCTCGACAAACTTCTACAGTTGGTTGAACCGGCTCATTCGGTTCTTTTTGAGTCCTCGGTAACTGTCGGCGAACTTCGACAGTTGGTTTAACCGGCTCATTCGGTTCTTTTTGAGTCCTCTGTAATCCTCGACAAACTTCGACAGTTGGTTGAACCGGCTCATTCGGTTCTTTTTGAGTCCTCGGTAACTGTCGGCGAACTTCGACCGTTGGTTGAACCGGCTCATTCGGTTCTTTTTGAGTCCTCGGTAACTCTCGGCGAACTTCGACAGTTGGTTTAACCGGCTCATTCGGTTCTTTTTGAGTCCTCTGTAATCCTCGACAAACTTCGACAGTTGGTTGAACCGGCTCATTCGGTTCTTTTTGAGTCCTCGGTAACTCTCTGCAAACTTCGACAGTTGGTTGAACCGGCTCATTCGGTTCTTTTTGAGTCCTCTGTAATCCTCGACAAACTTCGACAGTTGGTTGAACCGGCTCATTCGGTTCTTTTTGAGTCCTCTGTAATCCTCGGCAAACTTCGACAGTTGGTTGAACCGGCTCATTCGGTTCTTTTTGAGTCCTCTGTAATCCTCGACAAACTTCGACAGTTGGTTGAACCGGCTCATTCGGTTCTTTTTGAGTCCTCTGTAATCCTCGACAAACTTCGACAGTTGGTTGAACCGGCTCATTCGGTTCTTTTTGAGTCCTCGGTAACTCTCTGCAAACTTCGACAGTTGGTTGAACCGGCTCATTCGGTTCTTTTTGAGTCCTCTGTAATCCTCGACAAACTTCGACAGTTGGTTGAACCGGCTCATTCGGTTCTTTTTGAGTCCTCTGTAATCCTCGGCAAACTTCGACAGTTGGTTGAACCGGCTCATTCAGTTCTTTTTGAGTCCTCGTTAACTCTCTGCAAACTTCGACAGTTGGTTGAACCGGCTCATTCGGTTCTTTTTGAGTCCTCTGTAATCCTCGACAAACTTCGACAGTTGGTTGAACCGGCTCATTCTGTTCTTTTTGAGTCCTCGGTAACTCTCTGCAAACTTCGACAGCTGGTTGAACCGGCTCATTCGGTTCTTTTTGAGTCCTCTGTAATCCTCGACAAACTTCGACAGTTGGTTGAACCGGCTCATTCGGTTCTTTTTGAGTCCTCGGTAACTCTCGGCAAACTTCGACAGTTGGTTGAACCGGCTCATTCGGTTCTTTTTGAGTCCTCGGTAACTCTCGGCAAACTTCGACAGTTGGTTGAACCGGCTCATTCGGTTCTTTTTGAGTCCTCTGTAATCCTCGGCAAACTTCGACAGTTGGTTGGACCGGCTCATTCGGTTCTTTTTGAGTCCTCTGTAATCCTCGGCGAACTTCGACAGTTGGTTGAACCGGCTCATTCGGTTCTTTTTGAGTCCTCGGTAACTCTCGGCGAACTTCGACAGTTGGTTGAACCGGCTCATTCGGTTCTTTTTGAGTCCTCGGTAACTCTCGGCAAACTTCGATCGTTGGTTGAACCGGCTCATTCGGTTCTTTTTGAGTCCTCGGTAACTCTCAGCAAACTTCGACAGTTGGTTTAACCGGCTCATTCGGTTCTTTTTGAGTCCTCGGTAACTCTCTGCAAACTTCGACAGTTGGTTGAACCGGCTCATTCGGTTCTTTTTGAGTCCTCTGTAATCCTCGACAAACTTCGACAGTTGGTTGAACCGGCTCATTCGGTTCTTTTTGAGTCCTCGGTAACTCTCGGCGAACTTCGACAGTTGGTTTAACCGGATCATTCGGTTCTTTTTGAGTCCTCTGTAATCCTCGACAAACTTCGACAGTTGGTTGAACCGGCTCATTCGGTTCTTTTTGAGTCCTCGGTAACTGTCGGCGAACTTCGACAGTTGGTTTAACCGGCTCATTCGGTTCTTTTTGAGTCCACTGTAATCCTCGACAAACTTCGACAGTTGGTTGAACCGGCTCATTCGGTTCTTTTTGAGTCCTCGGTAACTGTCGGCGAACTTCGACCGTTGGTTGAACCGGCTCATTCGGTTCTTTTTGAGTCCTCGGTAACTCTCGGCGAACTTCGACAGTTGGTTTAACCGGCTCATTCGGTTCTTTTTGAGTCCTCTCTAATCCTCGACAAACTTCGACAGTTGGTTGAACCGGCTCATTCGGTTCTTTTTGAGTCCTCGGTAACTCTCTGCAAACTTCGACAGTTGGTTGAACCGGCTCATTCGGTTCTTTTTGAGTCCTCTGTAATCCTCGACAAACTTCGACAGTTGGTTGAACCGGCTCATTCGGTTCTTTTTGAGTCCTCGGTAACTCTCTGCAAACTTCGACAGTTGGTTGAACCGGCTCATTCGGTTCTTTTTGAGTCCTCTGTAATCCTCGGCAAACTTCGACAGTTGGTTGGACCGGCTCATTCGGTTCTTTTTGAGTCCTCTGTAATCCTCGACAAACTTCGACAGTTGGTTGAACCGGCTCATTCGGTTCTTTTTGAGTCCTCTGTAATCCTCGATAAACTTCGACAGTTGGTTGAACCGGCTCATTCGGTTCTTTTTGAGTCCTCGGTAACTCTCGGCAAACTTCGACAGTTGGTTGGACCGGCTCATTCGGTTCTTTTTGAGTCCTCTGTAATCCTCGACAAACTTCGACAGTTGGTTGGACCGGCTCATTCGGTTCTTTTTGAGTCCTCTGTAATCCTCGACAAACTTCGACAGTTGGTTGAACCGGCTCATTCGGTTCTTTTTGAGTCCTCTGTAATCCTCGACAAACTTCGACAGTTGGTTGAACCGGCTCATTCGGTTCTTTTTGAGTCCTCTGTAATCCTCGACAAACTTCGACAGTTGGTTGAACCGGCTCATTCGGTTCTTTTTGAGTCCTCTGTAATCCTCGACAAACTTCGACAGTTGGTTGAACCGGCTCATTCAGTTCTTTTTGAGTCCTCGTTAACTCTCTGCAAACTTCGACAGTTGGTTGAACCGGCTCATTCGGTTCTTTTTGAGTCCTCTGTAATCCTCGACAAACTTCGACAGTTGGTTGAACCGGCTCATTCTGTTCTTTTTGAGTCCTCGGTAACTCTCTGCAAACTTCGACAGCTGGTTGAACCGGCTCATTAGGTTCTTTTTGAGTCCTCTGTAATCCTCGACAAACTTCGACAGTTGGTTGAACCGGCTCATTCGGTTCTTTTTGAGTCCTCTGTAACTCTCGGCAAACTTCGACAGTTGGTTGAACCGGCTCATTCGGTTCTTTTTGAGTCCTCTGTAATCCTCGACAAACTTCGACAGTTGGTTGAACCGGCTCATTCGGTTCTTTTTGAGTCCTCGGTAACTCTCGGCAAACTTCGACAGTTGG
>CM077241.1:30165663-30388163 GCA_039654775.1 Spinibarbus caldwelli | reverse complement strand
GAGAAGTGCTGCCGCTGATCTCCTGTCCGACGCTGATCATCCACGGAGCCAAAGATCCCATAGTGCCTTCATTTCACCCAGAGTACCTGCAGCAGAACATCAGGGGCTCGAGGTGAGACAATCTCAGCTCATTCATCACAGATGCTGTTCTTCAGTCTGTTAATGAAGGGTTTGTGTTCGTCAGGCTGCATGTGATGCCAGAGGGGAAGCACAACCTGCATCTGCGATATTCCACGGAGTTTAACACACTGCTGCAGGAGTTTCTGACTCAATGATCAGCACCTTCAGCGGTTTGATGTGCACTTATTAGAGAAAACACAAACGTTACTGTGTTTGTTTCAGTAAGAGAAAACAGCTGACCATTACATAAGGATTTGAGCCATTTCATCACCTGTATGTTTTCGTTTTAAATGCATGTTCTGTGGTGAAGATATTTGTGGATTTATCGTTTTCAACAAATCTGCTCTGGAACTAAATTTTTCAGCTTAATAATTTAATGAATTACATTTATATTTGAATGTAAATGCATGTATTGTGTTAATGTTTAATCAATTAATTTTATTTATTTTTATTTTTTTTATTTTAAATGTTTCTATTACCAAAGCATCACAAAAACTACACACACACACACACACACACACACACACACACACACATATATATATATATATATATATATATATATATAAACTTACAAGGAGAACAAATGCCATTGTATACAATATAGCCCAGTACATACTGTATAACAGGAAATAAAAATACAAATTATAATAAATAATAAAAAAAAATGACACAAAATAATAAAATATTACATTTTGACAAAATACATGGCATTCTTTAACTAAACATATGAAAAATGCACCACAGGTTTACCGTCTTAAGAGCTTTGGAGCTGGTTGAAGACGAAATAACTTGGATATATTGTTAGTAGACTAGTATTTACCTCTTTTTTATGTATTTATTTATTTATTTTTATTTAATCAATTAATATAAAAACCTAGATAGTTGGTTTTGTTGACGTCACTCTTCCTCCAGACCGGATGGTGTCGCTGTCAGAGAGCGGAAGCGGAAGTGCGGAAGAGCGGCGCGAGTTTGTCAGATGAGTGTTGTTGCTTTCATAATGCGGCCTCTGGGTTCACTGCTGGTTGTGTGAGTGTTTTCGGGATGGAGGCTGTGGTAAACGGTGACTGCGGCGCTCAGGCGCCTGTGGAGCCCATCACGGTGCATGATTTCTCGGAGAAGATTCTGGAGCAGCTCGTTCATTTCCACGTGATGAAGCTGAGCGGCGGCTTCTTCCTCTGGATCGGCTCGAGCGCGCTTCTGTCTAATCTGGCCCTGGCCCTCAACAGTAAACACGTGAGTCCTGCACATATCTGCATAACTCGCATCATAATCATACTCGAGTACCGTGGTGTTTACATGTAGTAACGTGGTACCTTTTGTTTAGTTTGGTATGTTGTTGTTGTTGTTGTTGTTGTGTGTGGATGTTTACCATGGTAAACATATGGTAAATCAGTGGGTGTACTGGGCAGTGTTTTTATTTATTATTTTACTATATATTAATATTTCGAATTAGCTTTCATTATTGTATTTTCAGCTTGTATTGTAATTTGTGTTTCGGTTTTATTCATTTTATTATATGCCTTTGTCAGTTTTATATTTAGCTTTAATTCCATTTTTAGTTTTAATAATTTTATTACTTCAACATAAACCTAATTATTTAAGTTATTTGCCAAGGCACGTTTTTTTTCTTTGATATATATTTCAGCTGTATTAAAATTGGTTTTAGTTAACAATAACAACATAAGTTTTATTATTTAATTTTATGCTTTTGTCATTTTTATATTTTATATTTAGCTTTATTTTTATTAGACTAGGTTTAGTAATTGCAGTATTTTAATTATTTGCCAAGGCAACATTTCTAATTGTTAAGTTTTTAATGTAATATTATATTTAGTTTTATCTTTATTTCAATTAACAAAAACAATAGTTTAACAATAACAAGTTTTAGTCATTTTGTTTTGTCATTTCTATTTAGCTTAAAATATTTTTATTTCAGTTTTAGTCATTTTAATACTTCAACTTATTTATTTTAGTTATTTGTCAACATTCTTTAACAGTGTTTTAAGTTATTTATCTAATATTTATTTCAGCTGTATTTCAGTGAGCAAAAACAGTTTTTAACAGCTTTAGTTTTTTAATAATAACACCAGTTGCTGGTAGAATTAATAGTTAATTTTTTTTTGTCTTGTAACAATCATTTTGTTATTGTCACTGATTTAAAATACACATTATGATCATGTTCTCTTGGATTAGTTCTATTCTAAAGCTGAAGGTTCACAAATGAAAGTGAGTGTTTCATATAATGTGTTTGTTGTTGTTTTTTCCCAGGATTCAATGCCTCTGTCCACTCTGATTCTGGGTGACACGTCAGACACAACGCCAAGCTCTCTTGCACAGAGACTCAGTAAGACCTGCTTTAACTCTTCAGACCGATCAATCCATTTGGTTTAGTCATTTACAGCTGAAGTGTAATGTCATCAAACTCATCCGAATGTTTACAATAAAACTGTGCCGGAGCTGCTAAAAACTTTGTTGACAAACTTAGTGTTCACCTAGTTTCTAGCATTTATTTTTCTCTTTCTTTTCAGCAAAGAAGACAAAGAAACAGGTATTTGTAAGTTACAATTTGCCCATGACGGACTCAAATCTAGCTCTGCTGGTGGAGAACAGAATCAAAAAGGAGATGGAGCTTCATCCTGACAAGTTTTAAACGTTTGCTGTTTTACCTGGCACTTTTTTGTTTTTGTTTTTTTGTACATAGCTCAATAAATCTAAAGCAAAAAGTATTCAGTCGTAACAATATTATTTTGTGTGGTACTTATCCAGTTATAAGCCATATTTATGAAGGTTATAGCAAAGACAAACTGGTCTGGTCATTTCTCTTTAGATTCAAGTATTTCAGGTTTTGTAAAACCAGGAAATATGATGGGGATTTTAACCATTCGATTTCCAGACCTCAGAAAGTCATAGGAAATTATTAGAAATGATTAAAATCCTTAAAAGTTTATGCAATAAAAATATTCTGTAATAGAAAAACAATTGCTTTATGTGAGTATTCACAAAAGACACAAAAAAAGACAGAAATATATTGATCAGAAGGTGTGGAAACTCTGTGCAAGCTTGTGTCTGCTATAGGATATAAATTAAAAAAGCTAAATGTATTTTTATCTCACAATTCTAAAATAAAAAAGTCAGAATTACAAGATAAAAAGTGACAATTGCAAGAAAAAATTCTGAATTCTGAGATTTAAAAAAAATCACAATTAATAGAAAATTTTTTTAAAAGTTTATTAGATATAAGTTGCAGTTGCAAGAAAAAAATCAGAATTGTAAGATAAAAAATATATTTTTTAAAATGTAAAATATATTTTTTTTAATTCCATGGCAGAAAAAAAACAGAATTGCGAGATGCAAACTCAAAATTCTGAAAAAAAAAAAGTCAGAATTAAGAGATATAAACTCATAATATAAAAAATGACAAGTTTATAACTTGTAATTGTGAGATAAAGTCGCAGTTACCTTTTTTTATCCCGTAGCAGAAACAAGCTTCCATAAAACCTGTTATTATAATATGAACAACAAAATATACTGTATTAAAAAACGGTATTTATTTACAAATGTCTTCAAATGGAATATTAACATGTATGAAATTCTCATTTAATCCTAATCGTCAAAATTACATGAGTCAAATACAGAAAAATACACTGATGCTTTACAATGTTTCAGTCTCTTGTGCAGATTTTATGCACTCCACGTTTGAGTGAGTCTCATTAATGCATGTCCAGGTCATGTTTCATGCCAAATTCAAAATTATTTTTTATTTTTAAAATACTTAAGATTGCATTGCATCGTGACACTTTTTATTTATAGTTTTTAATATATTTTTTATTTATAATTGTTTTTTTTGTAATGTATACCTACTACGACAGCGTTTTAGTATGACAGCGTTTTAGTGCCACGTTAAAAAATAAAAAAAATCTAAGATTAAGACATTACAGTCAGAATTATGAGAATAAAGTCGAAATAATACTAGAATAAAGTCGTAATGTATTGAGAATGAAGATTAAAGTTATAATATTTTGAGAGTATATTCTAGCCCTTTGCGCATGCAAATGGCCAGGATTAGGAGCACTGGGAGATATTCCAAAATCTCAGCTTTCAAAATCGGTCAGTTTTATGGCAAAATACAAACAATATCTATATTAAAATAATGTGTTTTTTCACGCTCTTTAATGTGGCGTGACAGATCACTGTATTCGCTTCAGTTTAAGCGGCATGTGAGTCAATCATCTTTCCGATTACAATAATGAGACATTTTCATTATAAATTAGGCTATACTGTTTTTTTTTCATGCCTTCTGATGTTCCTTCACTTTTATATCTTGCTATAAACTTGAAATAAAGAGGAAAAACACATTTATAATTTGTAGTATTTCGTGATAAAACTGACAATCTGAAAGCTGAGCTGTGTTATATTAAAAGCAACAAAGCACAAAATTATTGTGATTACTGGGTGGCTGGCGTGATACAAATAATGAATGGAAGACGTTAAATATTATGTCCAATCATTTACTGTATTATACCATGAATAAAACAGCTTGTGAATAGTCACTTAATGTTATAGCCTACCTATACCTCAGAAAAGAAATCAATATAACTTATGTCAACGAGTTGGAGTCTACTTCAACCTTTAGAACGTTTTATTAATTAAACAGGCTACATGTGAGGAATGAAAGTTTGGACGCCACAGACGTTTTTGCGGATTAGGTGGTGGAATTTTCACAAAGAAAACAGTAGCCTATACTTTGAATTGATTCACATAAATACAGCAATCTGATCATTAAAGAGCTTGAAAAACATTATTGTAAGACACATCATTTGTGTTTCGCGAACTGATTTTGAAAGCTGGGACTTTGTTTTATATTAAAAGTACCAAAAGCACAAATTGTATTGCCATTGGGTGGCTGGCGCACTACAAATAACGAATGCAATGGAAGACATGAAATATTATTTCCAAGCATAGCCTACTGTCCCCACTAGTATGACACATGGTATGATTTCTGCTAATAATCCCACATATATATTTGTAGTGTATTAAAAAAGGGTTAAATAAGAGAGCTACAGCGCCCCCCAAAGGAATGTCGATTGGGTGTGTGAGCTGATGTTAAGATAAAAAGTTGTTCCTGTTCAGTTTGTTAATAAATAACACATTCTTGATATTAAGCTGTTTCCGCGAGTCCTTAAAGTGGACTCTTCCTCATCCCAGTAAGATGACGCGGCCGCTCGGATGCAACAATAAGTAAATAAGTAATCAAATAGGCCTAAATTCCGGGGCCTGGCAACTTCTGCCGGTGCTCTCAATCCTGGCCATTCGCATGCGCAAAAGGCTAGAATACTCTCAAAATATTATAACTTTAATCTTCATTCTAGAAACATTTCGACTTTATTCTCATAGTATTATGACTTTATTCTCGTAATCTTAGATTTTTTTTTTTATTTCTTAACGTGGCACTAAAACGGCGTCGTACTTAACCAAATCCTCCACATCCATTGTTTCTCGCAATTCTGTGATTTTTCTCAAAATATTACTACTTTAATCTCGCATTGCTACGACTTTTCTCTCAAAATATTACGAGTTTAATCTCCTATTACTAAGAGTTCATTCTCGTAATTTAAATTTTATTCTCGAAATATTTCAACTTTTTTCTTGAAATATTTTGATTTTATTCTTGTAACATTTCGACTTTATTCTCATAATATTTCGACTTTATTTTCGTAACATTTCGACTTTATTCTTGTAACTTTTTGACTTTGTTCTCGTAATATTTTGACTTTATTCTCGAAATATTATGACTTTAAACTCATAACTCATAAACTCATAATATTTTTTCACATTAAAATAATATTTTTGGTCCTAAAAATAGGCTTAATTTTTTGCCATTTGTTTTTATTTTTGGAGTGAAATATGACTTGGAATTGTTTATTTTGCGAGATTGACTCATGTGTGCTCTTACAATGTGCTTTAATCAGTATTTGAAGTATTATGGAGTGCTTTAGTGTTTACAGAAAAGGTGAATATTGATCCTGTGCTTGTTTCTGTTTATTCACTATTACTCCTGCCATTAGAATGTGAAATGACAATTTATATTCAGAGATAAATATATATCCCAGAATCCTTTATATATACACACACACAATACCTGCAATCACTGTTTAAAACCTTGAAGTGTTTCATTAACATCCTGGTATATGGTTAGAGACTCTTTTTGTTCTTAATTTGGTTTTATATTCAGTAGTTTGAGGATAAACAGGAGCTCTGTGATCAAGTTACTCCACTGCTACTCTACACATTAATAATAATAACAATAATTGCTAAATATACATGAAAACAATCAGCAGCCCTTCTAGTGTTCGTGCTCCACATCAGCCCGAGTTAACATTTATGAAACAAGTGAATGTCCGGGTCACATTTCACACCAAAAGTAAACATAAATTCATAAAATGAGGCCTGTTTCTGCATTGTGACATTATTTTCATTTTCTCCCCTTCTGCCAAATCTCATTAACACAATGCAATAATAAAAAAATCTCATTATCGTAATGCATCTGCACATTACACTTTTGTACTTATTTTTATTATTCTAATGATTGTCATTATATTCTCATTACGAAAACGATATATTTTTTTTTTTTACTTCAAATTAGCATATCAAGTCTAAATAAAGGCTTCATTTTCTTGATGCAAAATGTAATTTCTTTCTTGTTTTAATGTATTTCTTTTGATTTTGATGTGAAATGCATCCCAGGACACTTTCCTGACAGGTTTCACCCCTGTAACTGTGGATATTGAGTTTGTGAATGTTTACATGTTAACCCTTGTATGTTCTTAGGGACATTTTGTCTTTCATGTTTGTTTGTTTGTTTGTTTGTTTTTCAATCATTTTAACGGTGTTAAATAATGCAAACAGTGTAAATTGTCAAAAATGTGTATTTCTATTAGAATTTTAAAATTTCACCCTCATTTCCTATTATAAATCTATTTTATACTAGGTACAAAAATAGTTGCACTCAGGACCTCATTGAAAAAAATGTCACAGTTGAACGCCATTAAATCGGCAATATTTAATGCCAGTGCTATTTAAGCAAAAACTTAAATTCTTAAAATTCTTGATTTTTACATTCATTGTTAATAGGTTTTCATTCTGTTGGCAATTTTTAATATTCTTTAAAATTCTTTAAATTCTTAGGATTTTCCACCTGATTTTCTGCTTTTAACTTCTGCTAAAATTGAAATTGAATTACCTAATTATAATTTTTTTTGACACTGCACAAAAATAATGCATCAAAATGAATGTTTTTGCTAATCATTGACATCCAAGACTGTAAAAGTCCAAAAGAAAAAGCTCCTTCGCATTTATTATATGGAAAGTAATTAATTTCATTTTTCATTAAAAAAACAACAGTGGCATTATATAAACAAACTGACATTTAAAGGGTTAAAATCACGAAAATTTCTTAATTTTTGATCAGGACGAGGTCTATGTCAGTGAAAGCGGGAAAAAAAATTAGTATATAATATTTTTATGACTTTATTTTTGACATTTTTGTCTTCTAAGGACCTCTGTGTAACTTTTTTTTTTAAATTGACGCACAAGGGTTAAGAGCAGACCACTAAGTTGTGCTGTTGTTTTTTTTTTTTAACAACAGCCATCATCTGTCCAGTCGTGGTTTCACACACATACAGTTCAGATTCATCTGGCCGACTCATGATTGCTTTTCTAGTTTTAGTGCAAAACAGACAGACTAAAAAAACCTGAACATAGTGAGGTGCACACGAACGGCGAACTTCATTCTTGAGACATGAGCAAAGCGCATTTCTGATGCGCTTAACAACCATTCCTACAAATGAGAATAATTAGTGTTTACTAAAGGATTTGTGCACGTATTTTGTCAGTTTGTGTGTCATGAATATGGAAGCTTGTTTCCGTCACAGGATCAAAAAAATGAAAAAAAAGTAACTGCAACTTTAAAAAAAAAAAGAATCGCGAGGCATAAAGTATTCATTATGAGATACAAACTCGCAATTCAGATTTTTTTTCCCAGAATTGCAATTTTATATCTCATAAATTAGACTTTAATTATGACTTTAGAATTCAGATTTATAAACTCGCAATTCTGAATTTTTCCCATAATTGCGAGAACTAAACTTAGAGAATTTTTACTTTTTTCTTGCAATTCTGTTTTTTTGTTTTCACCACGGAATAAAAATTAAAAAGGTAATAAAAAAATTGCGACTTTTTAACTTGCAATTCTTTTTTCTCTCAGAATTGCAAGTTCACATCTTGCGATTCTGACTTTTCTCAGAATTGCGACTTCAAATCTTGTGATTCTGACTTTTTTCAGAATTGCAGCATTAAATCTTGTGATTCTCAGCTTTTATCTTGCGATTCTGACTTTTTTCTCAGAATTGTTACTTTAAATGTTGCGATTCTCAGTTTATATTGTGCGATTCTGACTTTTTTCTCAATTGCGGGTTTACATCTTGTGATTTTGACTTTACTCAGAATTGCGACTTTAAATCTTGCGTTTCTCAGTTTTTAATGTTGTGATTCTGACTTTTTTCTCAGTTGTGAGTTTTTATCTTGCGATTCTTCCTTTTTCTTCTCAGTTGGGAGTTTATATCTTGTGATTCAGACTTTTCTCAGAATTGCGAGTTTATATCTTCCAATTCTGACTTTTTTTCAGATTTTCTCAGAATTTATATTGCAATTATTTTTTTAACTTAGAATTGCTAATATTTTTCTTAAAATTGCGAGAAAAAAGTCAGAGTTGTGAGAGAAAAAGTCGTGAATACCTTTTTTATTATCTTTATCCTGTGGTCGAAACAATCTCCATTGCATGAATGAAGTCCGCCGGTTCTTACTGTCAACGTCATTCTGTCCTTATAACAAATACCAAACATTTACCAAACATACAAAAAAACACATTCAAATCGGTGAAACTCCTCCGAGAGGTTGTTTTTCGGTAGTGGCCGTTCGAAAAATAGAGCTCTTTTCGCTGAATGCAAGTTAAAACAACATTTCCAGTTTCCGCAATGGTAATAATCTTCACCGATGCTGGTTAATGAAGCCTTTGACACTTTACCACGACATCAGTCGCGCTTCGCAGCTTAAAAACGAATGAGTGAATCTCGTCCTTTACAATCGCTCTTCGTTTGGCCATTTTTCGTAAACCCCGTCATGAAGTCCTCACGCCATTGGCTGTGCTGTTGCTAGGCACCGAGCCGTTGCCGGGGTTGACGACCTGGTGAAGGGGCGTGTCCTGAACACGCGAATACTCCCTGACTTCGGTCCTGGCCAATAGGTGATCCTGCTCTCCAGGGAGGATGGGCCGCCGCAGAAGCCCCTCCCCCTCGGCAATAGTCTCTGGAAGCGGTTGGCCGGCTGTTTCCGGGAGCAACGGTATGCAAATAATGCAGAGCAGAGTGCAGCAGGTGAGGATCACATGATGCAAGAAGAAACCTTTCTGATTGTGGAGCTCCATTAGTGGCGCCGTTAGTATACCGAAACCTGCGCTCGCCAGGACCAGACCCACACCTCCACCCCTGTTACGACAAAACCAACAGACAGCTGTCAAAACATCAGGTAATGATCAGGTTAATGCTACTTTAATTATTGGTGTTTGCTAAATCAACTAAAACCAGAGTTAGTATAGTTAACTAAAACCATGAAAACATTTACTTAAAATAAATGTTAGCTAAAATAAAATAAAAAAGGAACTTGAATTTAATTACATTTCAGCTACTTGCCAAGGCAACATTTCTCATTTTCATTTAGTTTAATTTGAAGTACTAAAATAAATAAACTAAACTAAATGAACTAAAACAAATAAATTACATGCATAAAAATAAATACAAAGTAATAAAACGTATACAGACATAAAAAAATATACTAAAAATGTAACAATAGAACATAATTCAAAATATTAACAAAAACTGCATTTCTAATTAGTTTAACTTGGGGTACTATAATAACTAAAAGTAAAGAAACTAAAAGGAATAAATAAAACAAGTAAATATAGATATGAGAAAAAATATAAATATATAATAAATTTACAATTACACAAACTCCAAAAACACAAGATTACTAAAAATGTAACCAAAATTAAAGTGAAAGCAAACTGATAATGAAATTTAATTCAAAATATTAATAAAAACTATTTTGTTAATAGCAAATAAGTAGCAATTGTTTATTTTAACCTGAAGTACTAAAATAAACTAAAACTAAAATTAACAGATACAAATTAACAGAAAATGTAGACATTTAAAAAAACTAATAAAAATGACAAAAAACACCAAAATTATAAAAAACAAGTTTATTTATTTTATTTTATTTATTTTATTTTTTTCAAAGGGTCTGAATACTTAGGACCATGTGATATTTCAGTTTTTCTTTTTTAATAAATCTGCAAAAATGTCAACAATTCTGTGTTTTTCTGTCAATATGGGGTGCTGTGTGTACATTAATGAGGAAAAAAAATTAACTTAAATGATTTTAGCAAATGGCTGCAATATAACAAAGAGTGAAAAATTTAAGGGGGTCTGAATACTTTCCGTACCCACTGTATATATATATATATATTAGTGCTGTCAAACGATTAATTGCGATTAATCACATCGAAAATAAACATTTTTGTTTACATAATATATGTGTGTGTGCTGTGTATATTTATTATGTATATATAAATACACACACATGCATCTACACACACATATTATATAAACAAAAACTTTCATTTTGGATGCGATTAATCACAATTAATCATTTGACAGCACTATATATATTTAATGGACCTAAGAACAAGTAACAAAAAATAGTTGCATTTTTATTAACTAATAAATAACTATTAAATTAGTTTATTAAACTTGGCTTATTAAATGTAGTAATTTAATCAACTTGTTGTATTAAATTAGTTTATTAAACTAATAAACAAGTATGAAGTGTTCTGGATTCCTCAGATCAGACTGGGCCTGAAATGATGGGTTGTTTTGGACGAGTGTCCCTCGAGTCTCTGACAGACAGACTGATGGACAAAGGTGCTGACCTGATGACCGTCGGCGTGATCTCAGCGCAGTAGAAGATGCTGAGTGTGCTGACTGCATGAGACGAGAACATCCCGATGATGGAGAACGCGTACGAGAAGCGCTGGTTCAGCGTGTCTCGCAGAACTATGACAAGATAGGCAATATATTAATATATATACATATCCAATGTTTCTTAAAGGCACAGTAACGTCAGTAAATCACTTTAAGTTCTAGTGCAGGTTGTTCTTTGTTGCATCCAAATCAACGTGACAATTTATGTAAAAAGCGATGTGTGCTATATAGCGAAATCTCAACTGCTTAATTGTTTGTATGTCACAAAATGTAACTATATTATCATCCAGCTCTAATCTGATAGATGCAACTATAAGGCATGCAGATATTAAGATAAATTAAACATTAACATTACTGTGAAGATGCTTTTGAGAAGTGCTGTACAAATATATTTGGCTTGGCTTGTTTTTCTTTCCATGGAAAGGAACATAAAAATTATGATATTCACAATTACTTAATTTATTGATGTCCCTAATATTTTTCACGTCATAATTGATGTTTAAAAATAAAAATAATTTTTCCTTCTAATGTACATGTAACATTGGTGGGAAAATACACTCAAAATAAAACATAAAAAAGAATATGTATATAAAATAGTTTCCAGACTAAATTTACCTTTTCAGAAAAAAAAAGGAAAAAAAAAACTTTTTTTTTTTGCTAATAAAGAAATTACCTTTTAATAAGAAAATATATTATATAAAATGTATTTATTTTAATCAAATTTTTGTATTTATTTATTTTACTTTATTTTATTTATTTTATTTTTACTTTTTAATTTTAATCTAATTTGTATGTTTAATCTTTTTTTATCTTGTTTGATTGAAATAAATACATTATAAGATTAAATGTAAATAAGATTAAATTAAATGTAAAGTTTTACTGTATTTTACTAATTATGTATGAGAAGAAAACTTAACTTTTCACCCTAATACATGTAACATTAATTAAAATAAATTCTTTTTTATATTACCTTTGGTTAAATCACACTAAATATAATTTATAATATTATGTTTCATTTATAAGTAAAATTATAATTTAAAATGTATTAGTAGTAATTAACATTTAATGCTGTATTGTTCATTGCAATTTCAAGTTAGCTACAGTACTGCATTAACTATGCATGATTATTAAAATGCATTTTATTATTTGACTTTATCATTGTTTATTCTCTTTTCTCTCACAACAGTAAAATAAGTAATGCATAATATTTTTGTATTACCTGCATCGTGCCATATACTGTATTTCCCGATCACTGCATTAGGAGAAAGAAGACAGCTGTTATTAACCGTTCAGAGGCAGATACTCTACATCATCATATACTGTACTGTACTGTACATACGGTTGAGCAAACCCAGCTGCAGCAGCGACGCCAGAGCTGTGATGATCATGAAGGTGAGCAGTCCTCCTCTCCTGCCCAAACCGCCCACCACCGGAAACAGCACCATACAGGACGCAACGGCGATCGCTGCTAATGCGTAATAATGCAGGTGAGACATGCTGCCCTCCAGAACACTGCGCGCAAAGCAGTGATGAATACCGTAACCCGTCAACCTGAGAGCGAGAAAAACACCCGCTGATTTAGTGCTGAGAACAGAACAAACACCTTTATATGATTCACTCACACGCTAAAGCTGCCTTTCAGAACCCTTTTATTGGCACAAAACTGCAGGTGAAATCATCCAGATCAGCGCTTTACCAACTGGGATTTGCAAGGACCTGTTTGGGGGTCCATGGAAAAGTTCAAAGAAATAAAAAACTGTGAAAATAAATAAGATTAAAATAAGTGTTAAAAAGATTAAAATAAATAAATACGTAATTATATGAAAAATAAATAGAAATTAGATTAAGCTAAATAAGAATTAGATATAAATAAATAACAATTTGATTGAAATAAAACAATTTAATCATTAATAATCATTTTAAATCTCATTTCTATTTATTTGAATTTTTTATTTTGTTTAATTTTGTTTTTATTTAATTTAATCAAATTTTTATGTATTTATTTCAACCTATATTTTATTTTAATCAAATTTTTATTTATTTTAATCTAATTTCATGTATTTATTTTAGTTTCATTTTTGTATTTATTTATTTAATGTAATTTATATTTGTTCATTTTAATTTTTATGTATTTATTTTAATCTAATTTGACGTACTTATCTATTTTAATCTCCTTTTAAATCAGTTTTATGTATTTATTTATTTCAATCTATTTTTTAATTTTAATCTAATTTTTATTCATGTACTTAATTTAATCTAATTATGTATTTATTTATTTTAATCTATTTTTGTTTTTATGCATTTATTTATTTATTTATTTATTTTCATCTAATTTTTAATTTATTTATTTTAATGTTTTTATTTTAATAAAAGTTTTGTTTGATTAAAATACATAAAAATTAGATTAAAATAAATAAATGTAGATTACATTTAATTAGATAAATAAAAATTAGATTAATATAAATAAGTAAATAAATAATACGTCTAACAGTACTGTATTATAAGTTGAAAAAAATACAATAATGTAACAACATAATAGAAAAAAAAATTTCCAAATAATATTTTAGATAATCTGTAATAGTAATTTTGCACAGTATAAATAGAATCTTTATAAAAGAAACTATATAGATGCCTTTTTAATTTTAGGATGGGGGTCCCTTATATGAATCTGATTGTCATATTTGATGGCCTAATCTAAGAGATTGAAAACCCCTGATCTAAATGACAAATTATTTCCAAAATTTGAACAAACACTGCATGTAATGCTCAAGAATCAATCTCAGAATGCATTGCAACTGCAAGTTTAGTGAAAGGAGTTCTTTCAGTTTAGAATTTTTGATTCTAAATCTACTTACCTACTAAAAGTACTGATAAAGAAAATACTCTAATAGTGAAATCTAATATAAGAGGTGGTAAAGCATCACTCACGAGTTGACACACAGGACGACGGTGTTCTTCCACAGGTTTCTGGTGCCAGTCAGCTGCGTCACGCAAGACGTCTTTGGCTTCTGCTGCAGTTCTGTCTCCAGCTCTGCAAAACCACCATCATCATCCTCATCATCACCATCATCATCCTCATCATCACCACCATCATCATCACCATCATCCTCATCATCACCACCATCATCATCACCATCATCCTCATCATCACCATCCTCACCATCATCCTCACTACCATCATCATCATCATTATCATCATCACCGTCACCATCATCCTCATTATCACCATCATCACCATCCTCATCATCACCATCATCATCATCATCATCCTCATCATCCTCATCACCATCATCATCCCCATCACCATCATCACCGTCACCATCATCATCATCACCATCATCATCACCACCATCATCATCATAACCACCATCACCTCACCATCACCATCATCCTCCTCCTCATCATCATCCTCATCATCCTCGTCATCACCATCATCATCACCACCATCATCATCATAACCACCATCACGTCACCATCACCATCATCCTCCTCCTCATCATCATCCTCATCCTCATCATCCTCGTCATCACCATCATCATCACCACCATCATCATCACCACCATCACGTCACCATCACCATCATCCTCCTCCTCACCATCATCATCCTCCTCATCATCATCCTCATCATCATCATCACCCTCATCCTCCTCATCCTCGTCATCATCATCCTCATCACCATCATCATCATCATCCTCACCATCATCATCACCATCATCACTGTCACATCACCATCATCCTCATCATCATCATCATCATCACCACCTTCTTATCATCATCCTCGTCCTCATCATCATCATCCTCATCATCCTCCTCCTCCTCATCATCCTCCTCATCCTCATCATCACCATCACCATCATCATCATCACCATCATCATCACCATCACCCTCACCATCATCCTCCTCCTCATCATCATCATCATCCTCATCATCACCCTCATCCTCCTCATCATCATCCTCATCCTCCTCCTCATCATCATCATCATCACCCTCATCATCATCCTCATCCTCCTCCTCATCATCATCATCATCACCCTCATCATCACCCTCATCATCACCCTCATCATCATCCTCATCATCATCATCATCATCGTTATCATTTTCGTCATCATCATCGTCATCGTCCTCATCATCATCCTCCTCACACTGAAGGTAAATCTCACTCACATCATCATTAGCTGCTCTGCTCACCTGAGAGGATGCCGCTGGGGTCAGTTGCCATGTCGACGCTGTTGCTATGGGCGATGCGGTACATCTGTCGCTTGGCTCTTTGGTAATGTTGAGTGACCAACAACCAGCGCAGAGACTCCGGAAACATCCTAAGCAGAGTTAGTAGACATATCTAAACTTAGACAGAAAACTGATAATTCTGGCCAAATACTCCAACAAATATCTACAAATTCTTAAATCAAGATACATTTAGAAGGAAAATGACTTAAGTTTTCAGGGGAAAAAAGGCCTTAAAATGCAGTATTTCATAGAATCAATTCAATTTCTAAAGTTTTATGTTCAATAGATCAGGCATGCTTTTTGAAATTTGTTTTATAAACAAAAGAGTTGTTTATATAATACTTAGGTATCATTAGAAAAATAATATAAAAACAAATAAACAATTAGAAATGAAAAAAAAACCTCACAACTGTTGCAACGTTTAAAAATTAAAATGATCTGATCCAATAAACATGTTTTTGTCATTAACACAGAAGCAGAAAAATTAAAACCAAAAACACGGAATTTGGGGGAAAAAAATACAACAGAATTTAGTCATAAAATAAAAATGAACTCTATAAGTTTTAACTGATTTCAAATTATCAGACATGGTTTTTAATAACTTCCATTTAATTTAGCCATTAAAGCAAAATGGAAAAACATGGAATTTAGGAAAATAAAAAAAAAATTTGTTTTAAAGGGCCCTAAAATTGTAATTGTTGTCAAACTTTTAATAAACTGTTGTTAAATTGTATACATTTCCTGATTAAAATTAATTAAACATGTTTTTTATTACTAAAGTTAAATGTAACCATTAAAAAAAGTAAGAAAGGAAGTCCAACCAAAAACACGGAATTCAGCCAGAGTTTAACATTTACAACATAATCACTTAAATCAATTTAAAAAAAATTCAACAAATAAAGGAATTGAGAAACATTAAAATGGAACATAAAAGAAATGTGGGAAAAAATAAAAAAGAATTTGGGGAAAAAGATTTCCAAAAATGATCAAAATTAAGAGAGTTTAGAATTAAAATAAGAAAAAATATCAGTCAATGGACTAAAAAAAAATCTTGCTTTCCCTTTGAATTCAGTTTGTCTTACTCCACTGACAGATACTTTCTTGTTTTAAGCATAAACTACCTTAATTTTGGTACATGTTTCAGAAAACAAGACTTCATATCCTTAATTTGCATCTCCAGTAAACGTATCTTGATTTAAGGATGTTTGTATTGGAAAACAAGACAAAAATACAGAGTAAGAAAATTAATTTTTGCAATGTAGACAGAAAGAAACCAGTGCAAAACAATTACAAAAAACAAGTATACCAAGGAAATAGGGTCAAAATATCTGTCCGTCCAAAAGTAATAATTATTTCACAGGCAGAAAATAAAGTGATTTACTTGCTACTAAAAGATTTAATAGACCACCAACCTAGTGAGATTCATTTGAGTTAAGGTCCTTGCACACTGAGTCCGAAATTTTCGTATGTGTTTTTTCGGGAGTTTTTTTTTTCACATTCGTCATCCTTTCCTATCAAAATGCTTGCTACGGATGCGAAAACACAGAAAATCTAACCTGACCCGAATTTTTTTATGACGGACGAAAGTTTCGGAGGCAGTGTGTAAACGAGATTGACACAACGTGAGGTCATATTTATTTTTTAACGTGCGAAAGTTTTGGACAAGAATTGCGGACTCAGTGTGCAAGGACCTTTAGTCAACTCCTTGTAAACAGGATTTTGTTTTCATGCATTTTGCACTAGTGCTCTTCTAGTTTTATGTCATATGCATCAGTATTGTTTTAATAAGATTTATTGAGCATCTTACCAGACGTACGGCAGCATGAGCACAAACGGGACGATGATGACGATCTGCAGGATCTGCCAATCGCGGCAGAGTGCTGCCAGACCCGGCATCAGCAGCTGACCGCCTACGATGATCAGACTGGCGATCATAGTCATGGAGAAACGCCACGCGGGCAAACACAGCTCGATCCCTGAGAGACCAGAGGAAATCACCACCATTACACATGCTCTTTCATTAGTACAACCTAATTAAATCATTACAACAGAATCCAGAAAAAATAAACTATAAAAGACAATCTGGGAAAAAATAAAACAATTTTCATAAGGCCCTAAAATTGTAACAGTTGTTACTTTTAAGTTTTGTTAACTTTAAATAAATTGTTTTTGAAGTGTATAAGGTTCCTGATTTCAATTAATTAAACATTGTTTTTAATACAATTAGACATGATTACTAAAATGCAATGTAACCATTAAAACAATATTCAGAAAAATTTAAATGAAAAACACAGAATTCAACTGATTTCATAGGGCCCTAAAATTATTTATTTTGTCATTTATTTATTTTAAATTATTTAATAAATTGTAAAAAAAAAAAAAATGGTTACATTGTATAGATTTCCTGATTTAATTACAAAAAATAAAACAATAAAAATGGAATTCTGGAAAAATAAAATGGAATTTGGGAAAAATAAAATATATGTCAAAGGGCCCTAAAAATGTAATTGTTGTTAAATGTTGAATAAATTATTGTTAAATTGTATATATTTACTGATTTCAATTAATTAAACATGTTTTTGATTACTAAAATTGAATGTAAAACAACATTAAAACAAAATTCAGAAAAAAAAAAAGATGAGAAACAAAAAAAACTGAATTTTGGAAAAATAAAATTGATTTCATAGGACTATAAAATTGTAATTGTTGTTAGACTTTTAATAAATTTGAGTTGTTAAATTGTAAAGTTGTTTCCTTTACAACATGGTGTTCAATTCAATATTCCCCATGATGGATATTCTTCTTGTTTTAAGAATAAACTCAAATTTGATACATTGCACAGAAATCAAGTTATTGTCCGCTTAAGTAAATGTATTGTGACTTAATGTTTAAATACACTATCCATCCTATTTAATAGTCTGTAAGATTAGGGTGAGTGGATGTTATCTCATGAATGCCAAAAGCACTGGGATGTTGATGTATCTGATGTGTTTTAAGTAAACACTCACGCACACTTTTTGAGCTGATAATGCACACAAAGAAGATTTTATGGTTCTTTGTTTTGTTTTTCAGTTGTACACAGCACCACCTAATGGCCTGGAGGATCTGAAGGATCATGTGACCCTGAAGACTGGAATAATGATGCTAAAAACTCAGCATTGAATCACAAGTATAAAATAGATTTTTAGAAGATATTCACATAGTAAACAGCTATACTAAATAGTAATAATATTTCAGAATTTTACTGTATTTTTGATCAAATAAATGCAGCCTTGGTGAGAAGAAAACATTTAGTTAATCAGTGTCTCCTCTTCTGACCTCAAAACAGAAATCGATTCGCTCCAGAGAGACTTTGACAGTCATACACAGTGAATGAAATGGACAGATTTCAGACCGCAGTGTAACTTGATCCTACAACTCTATTCATGTGTGAGTAACGAATCCCAGTGGATCAATTTGTCGAATCATGAGCGGATATTAAACCAAGAAGAGATGCGGATTATTTTTTATATTGAACACAACAGCTTTCTGAGCCAGAACCAATACTGTCAGAGTGAAGATGCATTTAGAAATACTGCATTTTTATATTTTTAGGAAGGCATTTTATGGTCTAGCAGGTGAAAATTGCAATGATTGATTTGGCAAACACCAGTAATAAAAGGCCGTATTTTATTCTTTTATGAAAGTGAAGCTCTTGTTAATGTTATGGCTGTAAATCTTGATGACGTCCAGTGTAACCGAAAAGCTTTTGAGAAAACTGAGTGCTGTAAAGCATCAGACTTCAAATGCCATCTGAGTCTGAGCGAAGCAGAAAGTGGCTCCATTAGAGCAAATTAATGAACTCTGAGGTGTTCTGGCCATTAAACACACACACACACACACACACACACACACACACACACACACACAGAGCTTCCTCAGCCTCTGAAAAAGCTACTTAATCAGCATCACTTAATGTTTGCTCATCAGAAAACCGCTTTCTAAAGCACACAGAGAATTAAATAGATCACATAAATTAAAGCATGTGCTTAAAAGAGACTGGGCTCGCAGCGACTCTCATGAAAACATGTTATATTTCACCCCCAAAATCAGAAGAATATATACGAAATGATATTTTACATAAAGAAAATAAAGCCTATATTTAGGTTTAGATATTTTCCTTCCTTTTTTTTTTTTTTTGGCAATTCTTACTCTCTCAATAGTTATTCTAATTGTAGTATTTAATATATGTATAATATATTTATGTTTATATATAGTCATGGCCAAAAATATCGGCACCCTTGGTAAATATGATCAAAGAAGGCTGTGAAAATTAATCTGCATTGTTAATCCTTTTGATCTTTTATTTAAAAAATTCACAAAAATCTAACCTTTCGTTGGATAATAAGAATTTAAAATGGGGGGAAATATCATTATGAAATAAATGTTTTTCTCTCTAATAAACATTGGCCACAATTAACGGCACCCTTTTATTCAATACTTTTTGAAACCTCCATTTGCCAGTTTAACAGCTCTAAATGTTCTCCTATAATGCCTGATGAGGTTAGAGAACACCTGACAAGAGATCAGAGACCATTCCTTCATCCAGAATCACTCCAGACCCTTTAGATTCCCAGCTCCATGTTGGTGCTTCTTCTCTTCAGTTCACCCACTCATTTTCTATAGGGTTCAGGTCAGAGGACTGGAATGGCCAGCAGAAGCTTGGTTTTGTGCTCAGTGACCCATTTTTGTGTTGTTTTTGAGGTTTGTGTTTGGATTATTGTACGGTTGGAAGATCCAAACATGGCCCATTATAAGATTTCTAACAGAGTCAGTCACTTATTGATTTTTTTATGTATTGGTATTTGATAGAATCCATGATGCCATGTGTCTAAACAAGATGTCCAGGACCTCCAGCAGAAATATAGGCCCACAACATCAAAAATACAGCAGTATATTTCATTGTACACATGGGGTACTTTTTATCCCTGTGTTCACCAAACCCATCTTGAGTGTTTGCTGCTAAAAAGCTCATTTTTTAGTTTCATCTGACCATAGAAGCCAGTCACATTTGAAGTTCCAGTCGTGTCTGATAACTGAATATGTTGGAGTTTGTTGTTGGATGATCTAGGAGAATTTTTCTTGAAACCCTCCCGAACAACATGTGCTGATGTAGGTGCTGTTTGACAATTTTTTTTTTAAGGTTTTCTGACCCCGAGACTCAACTATTTTCTGCAATTCTCCAGCTGTGGTCCTTGGAGAGTCTTTAGCCACTCAATCTCTCCTTCTCACCGTGCATTAGGACGATATAGACACACGTCCTCTTTCAGGCAGTTTCCTAACATTTTATGTTGATTGGAAATTCTTAATTATTGCCCTGATGGTGGAAATGGGAATTTTCACTGCTCTAGCTTTTTTCTTAAAGCCACTTCACTAATTTGTGAAGCTCAGTTATCTTTTGCTGCACATCAGAAATATATTCTTTGGTTTTTCTCATTGTGATGGATGATTAAGGGAATTTGGGCTTTGTTTTCCCTCCTATTTATATTTCTGTGAAACAGGAAGCCATGGCTGGATAATTTCATGTTCATAATCACCCTGGTGTGCTCAAAATTGTGAATATGAGTGGGAATATACTTCAGAGATATTTTAATATACAATAATTGTGTCCAACGTGTATTAGAGAAAAACATTTATTTCATAATGATATTTCCCCCCATTTTAAATTCTTATTATCCAACGAAAGGTTAGATTTTTGTGAATTTTTTAAATAAAAGATCAAAAGGATTAACAATGCAGATTAATTTTCACAGCCTTCTTTGATCATATTTACCAAGGGTGCCGATATTTTTGGCCATGACTGTATATGAAATAAGAAAAAATTGTCAGGAAAAAATAAAAATAGGTTTTCTTAAAGCAAAAATATAATTCCCTGTGTCTTTCTTTTGATTTTGGGGTGAAATGTGACCTATACAAGTTCTAGGGTTCCTCTAGATTCCCATTTTTACTTGATGAGAACTGGATGAAAAAGTTTGTAAGTCAAATCAAACAATATTTAAACATTTTCATGTGAAATGTGATTGCAGGATGGACCTGTGTACATTCAGTCAGATGTTTCATCAAATCAAGAGGCTGCAACAATCATTACAACCTCAAACTGCAGAAAACAGAGGAGGAAAGAGAGTCAGACTCACTCAAGACATAAAGCGAGAGTCTGATCGCCGCCAGACAGAAGCCTTCGAAGAAGCGCAGCGTGCTGAACATGGCCATATCCACAGAGAAGGCCATAGCCAAACCGAACACCAGCACAGACAGCACAGACACCAGCAGCACAGGGATACGGCCCAACCTGAGACCAAAAAAAACACTGTGAACAAACCAGCGTAACATCACAGACGCACAGTGTGTCTCACATACCAGTCTGCCATCGCTCCCATCAGCAGGTAACCAAAGATAGAGCCCACCAGCAGAGAGAACTTAGCAATGTGAACCTTCCACTCGCCGTCACACACCAGCGTCCACTGAAACACAAACAGACAAATATCACAAGACAGCTCAGATATATACCTATAATACACTATATAGCACCATAAAAATATAAGTCATACAAGAGGACTGCATTTAACTTTTGCACGTTTGTTACCATAAAACTGGCCAATTACTAGGGTGGAACCTATAGTAAGTATGAGAGATATGTAACCTGTTAAAAACCTTAAAAAACAAAACAAAAATATAAAGATGTTTTGTTTTGTGATATTATTTTCATGTCAGTTAAGGACATTTATCCCTACTAATTATCATTCTGAAAAAAAAATCTACATTGATAAAATATTTATATGTGATGGTAGTATTTGTTATTCTGATTGCTGATTTAAATGATTTTTCTGAATTAAATTCTTGTATTAGAACACTTTTATTGTAATACAGTAAAAGCAATTAGTGAATTACAATTGAATTAGAACAAAGAGTGATGATTTGCCCTTAAAAAATAAAATATAAAGATCATAAAAATATTTTTTATATTATTTTCATGTCACTTAAGCACATTTCTTATCATTATTTATCATAAAAAAATCTGTTTTTATTACTATAATGTGTAAAAATAAATTTATTGTATTTATAGAATTTTTATATATTACAGTAAAATGTGGTATGTTTTATATATATTTACACTAGTTTAAAGCTGCAGTCCGTAACTTTTGCCTCTTTGTCGACATCCCTGTTTGAAAAACCTGGAATTGCAGCTCTGTGCGGAATTATCTTCCGTGTGCGGGGTTGTGATCCGGTGTTCCGGCGCGGCTCCAGCGAGGATGAATCTAATGTTTTGAGGTGAATGTGTGGCAGTCAGTCACCGCACCGGTGTGGATACTGTACTCAGGATTCACAGATTCTAGCCTACGTCTTGGAATATATGACCCAAATAAAAATTTTCACCATATATTGCCATCTGAACAAGTAAGTAACAAGTCTGCCACGTTTGTTCTCCCCAACTGAGGAAAAAAGAATTACAATAAATCGCGCTACCAATGGAAATGAAATCTAACGATCGGTTAGCTCATATCACATCTAACCGTGCAAATTATTATTACTGTTATACTTTATTCTCAAATTATTAATGTTAACAACATCAGCATTGCGTGACTATGAGTATAGTATTAGCGTGTAGATTTCAATTTCTGTACAGTCTAATATCTAATTGTCATACCATTCAAATTTCATATTAAGAAATAGTTTTAATCCAAAAAGCAAATTAATCTTCCTTCAAACTAGTTCTATTTAAAATACAAAAACTTGTGTAATCCCACGTTGGCTATCTGTAATCAGAAACACATTTAAAACTGGAATATAGTTTAATTTCATTCACGTGTTTCATAAACACATAATCCTTTCTGGATTACAATCCGCCATCAAAATGATACATTTAATTATTCTAGCTGCTGTGAGAAAAGGCTAAACGATCCTCCACCTGCAGAATCCTCACATGCGATAGCCTAGTAGCCGGGTCAACTTCTTCATGTTTACAGACGTGACGTAATGACGCAGTGCCATGCTCGGATTTCCCGCTGAAACCTACCCGTACCACTCAAATTAGAAAATATTATTATAAGCTAACCATTGTGAATCGGGCTAAAGTAAGGCAATAGTTTTGAACGCTGGCTGGTTATGTACTCGCTCAAATATTGATTTCGGATAATTTTTAACCCAAAAAAGTTACGGACTGCAGCTTTAAATTCTTGTATTAGAGTATTTTTATTGTAATACAGTAAAATTACAATAAAAATAGTCGTGGCCTAATGGATAGAGGGCAGTCGTGGCCTAATGGATAGAGAGTCGGACTTGTAACCCAAAGGTCGTGGGTTCGAGTCTCGGGTCCGGCAGGGATTGTAGGTGGGGGGAGTGAATAACCAGCACTCTCTCCACCCTCAATACCACGACTGAGGTGAGACCCTTGAGCAAGGCACCAAACCCCCAACTGCTCCCCGGGCGCCGCAGCATTGGCTGCCCACTGCTCCAGGTGTATATTCACTTGGATGGGTTAAATGCAGAGCACAAATTCCGAGTATGGGTCACCATACTTGGCCACACACCATACATAATTAATGTAATGTGTAAAAATAAATGCATTTATTGAAACAATAAAATATGTATATATGATGGTAATATTTGTTATATTTTTATTTATGCTTATTTCACCTTAAAAATTCAAATATAAAGTTGTTTAGTGATATTATTTTGATGTCAATTAAGCACACTAATTATCATTATCTTAATGAAATTGTGTAAAAATAAATGCATTTATTGAAATTAAAAAATATTTATACATGATGGTAGCATTTGTCATTCTGATTGCTGATTCAAACTCTTGTATTAGAGTATTTTATTGTAATACAGTAAAAGCAATTAATGAATTGCAATAACAATAAATTAGAATTAGAATTAAACTAAAAGCAGTTAGGTGCAGTACAATAATAAATGTTTTATGGTGAAATGTGCTCATATATCATGAAAATAATGTCACAATGCAACAAATAGGCTTCATTTTCTTAATGCAAAATATAATTAATTTTTAATTTCTTTTCAGATGGAAAAATAAAGAGAAAACCCAGGTTTATGCACTGTACAAACAAAAGAAACAGGCCTAAAATACAAAATGCATTCAACAAAACTCCTGCATGACTTACTCCACAAGGACATTGTGTTTGCGGCACTGAAACATGATAATTATGATGACAAACTTGATGATTAGATTTTTCACTGCTGAGTTCACAATGACCAATAAACTTGACTAAAGCTAGAAGTGAACAGATATGTTCTCTCCTGCAGTCGTCACATCCTCAGAATGCCTCATTAGCATTTGTTTGCACAGCCATTGGCATGAATGAAGCTCTTTAACACACTCAGTGAAGACACTAGGCTATCGGTGTGAGAAAGGTCACACACACACATCAGGTCAGCAGGACATCAGGCGTCGCCTATTCCACCAGAGACTCCAGAAAAACATCCAGACAGGAACGCTGTCCTGGAACGCAGAGCTTTATCTCAGACTCACAGATAAAATACTGAGTCTGGAGGAAAGCGTGCGCTTGTTAGGGCTGAACTTATGGAGGCTTGTTTCCACCACGGGATAAAAGATAAAAATATAATTGCAACTTTTTATCTTACAATTCTGAGAGGTCACAATTGCGAGATATAAAATCAGAATTTTAAGATATAAACTTACTATTCTAAATGCAAGTTTAAAATGTAAGATATAAAACACAATTCTGACTTTATATCTCACGATTCTGTTTATATATCGCAAATCTGAGTTTATATCGCAATTTTGATTTTATATCGCAATTCTGAGCTCTTATATCTCACAATTCTCTCAATTCTGCGTTTACATTGTAATTCTGAGTTTATATTTTGCAATTCTGAGTTTATATCTCAATTCTGACTTTATATCTCACAGTTCTGAGTGTATATCTTGCAATTGTGAGTTTATATCCCTTAATTCTGTGATAATTCTGAGATAATAATTTGACAAAAGACTTTATAGGAACCAGTTTGGCATGAGAATCACAAGCAGCATTCATAGATGTTTATTTTGAGTTTATCTCTCACAATTCTGAAATGTTTCTCAGAATTCTAACGGAGAAAAAGTCTGAATTGCGAGATAAAAAGTCACAATTACCTTTTTAATTTTTTTATCCAGTGGCAGAAACAGGCTTCCATATGAATTAGCCGACTTCTGTGCAAACCGACATGTGCACTGAGCTTTGAAAGGAAATGTGTGAGATAATAATGTGATAAAAGCCTTTACAGGAACTAGTTCTGTGCGAGATTCACATGCAGCATTCATAGATGTTTTTTTGGAGTCTCAGCAGCACAAATGTAACTCTCACAGGAGTTTCCAGGATGACATTCCTCAGATTATGACTTTAAACAGTTTTTGCAATCTGACAGTCCCTGAGACTGTTTTTTCAGACTTTAAGAAGGAGCGTGCTGACATGAGTTGTTGGGCCTCAGCGTTATCTCTCTGTACGTTGGGGTGAGCATTGAAACAGTTATCTGCTCCAGTCTGGAGGGTGTGACACTGAATTATCAGTCTGATATGCATACTGTAGGTGAAGTGATATGCTCATGAACCCTGTGACACTGCTGGTTAAATACCTCATTTACATAACCATCAGTGATCAATGCAACCTTTCAGTTCCTTGATCAAACACCCTATTCAATAAAACATTGCTAATTAAATGTAAATCTGCAATGTGCATCAAATAATGAGCTGATTTCATGCTAAACGTTTACAAATTCAGTGTGCATCCTCAGTCATTTCAGTGCATGTTTGGTAAGGCCTCAATTGAAACGAAACCAATGTGATTTCACATCAGGAGATGGTTTCCTAGTAAACATCATGCACAGCATGCAGTATGCATCCATCAATCATTTTAGATCCTTTATTTTTCCTGTGCATTGCATAGATTTTTCTGTAAAAGGAACTGAAGGAATAGTTCACCGTCAAAATTTAAATTCTGCCGTATTTTATCAGTCTGTCATTGGAAACCTGTATTAAGTACTGAAGTCTGTCACTCCAGACCAACACAAGATGCATGTTAAATATGTGCAGTCAACTCACTCATTTGCAATGTATTGCCAAGCACTTGCATATATATGTTTGTGGCCTGATGCGGTCAAGCTCCAAAATAACAAAACGAGAGAGAAAGAAAGAAAGAATACGTAAAAGTAATGTCATAAAATGATGGAAGTTTATTTCTATCTTGATTATGAGAATAAATTAATAAATAACCCTTTTGTTTTATAATTGACATTTTATGCAAAAAATTTGACTTTTTAATCTCGTAATTTTGACTTTTATCTCATAATTGAAAACTATAAGTCAAAATTGAGATAAAAAGTCAAAATTACTGCATAAAATGTCATAATTATTAGAAAAGTAGAAATTATTAAATTAAAAAGTCAAAATTAGGAGACTGAAAAGTCATAATTTTTGATATAAAAAGTCATAAGACATACTTAAGACGTAATTACGAGAAGTCAAAATTATGTCAAGTAATACTTTTGACAAAGTTTGTCTTTTGTCAGAATTCTGACTTTTATGTCATAATTGACTGTCAAAATTATGATTGTCATAAATGTGTATTATATCATAATTTAGACTTTTTTTCTAATAATTTTGACTTTTTACCTATTATGTGTGTTTATGCCAGAAAGAATTATGACATTTTATGCCAGAATTATGACATATTATGCCATAATTACCATTTACCAAAGCATAAACGGGCTTCCATATAAAATTCTGTTGTTTAAGCTAGCAATCTTCCTCTTGCAGCATTTTCGCAGCTCAACCGCCCCAGTCCCCATTCACTTCCATTGTATATAAAAAGAGCAGCGTAAACATTCGGTTAAACCTCTTTTTTTCACATTCCAGGTATAAAAAGCAAGTCGTGCGGTTTGTAACGACACGAGGCTGAGTAAACACCACCGATTCTGCGCGATGACGGAATTTTAATTTTTAGGTGAACTATTCCTTTAAATGGCAGCTTTGGTAGGGAATCCTTTCCAAGGGCATCCATCAGAGCATCTTACCTTGGTGACCACATTCTGCTGCAGTCCCGACTGCAGCTCGAACCGCCACTCAGAGCACATGCACGCCGTAACGTTACCGCTTTCGGTCGCGATCAGATCGAAAATCTCCCGTGCCGAACTCGTCCGGTTCTGATCCGAACGGACGCACTTCCTGTCCGGTTGACCGAGCAGAAAGTGATCCGAAAACTGGCTGAACGAGATGAGGAACGCAGGGATCCACGTTAGAGCCACCAGGCGCCGCTGGTACCTCCCGAACCCACCGAGGAACGGCAGAACCACGGTGTCCACCTGCGAGAGCCGCTGGTGCGGTTCGGGCTGCGACACATTGCCGTTCTCCGCCGCTGGGTTGATCCCGTCCAGCTGAACCGCATCCATAGCGCTTCGGTTTCCGCAGGCTCTTTGTCTCAAAAATCACTCTCACACGGGCTGAGGTTCGGTCCGGTTTGAACGGAACCCAGTCTGAATCCGTGCAACGCGGGCGCGATGATGCGCAAGGGGCCCCATAAGGTCTTTATCGAAGCCGGTGGTCACAACGCCATCGCTGGGCTGCAGGATGCCCAGATCTGCGCGTCGGTTCCCGGTGGTCTCCAACAGGTCCGCAGGTAACGCAGCTGGCGCACAGGTGTGGCCCGTGTATCCATGCTTGTACTCACATCAGGGATGCAAACTGCTGAGCGCTCGCGGACTAGCTCATAAATAACCCCTATAATAGTGAAGTCAGCACGCCCAACGCACCGTCCACCCGTTTGCACCGGCGATCGGCATCCAAATGCAAGGTCCGCCCTTTTCGCACTGAGCGAGCGCTGCCATTGGCGCGGGCTGATCGGTGCTCCGGTTCGTTTGATTGGACGAGCGCAACAAAGAGCCTTTGTGTGGCATCTGCCCCCCATGATGAGCTCAGGACGAAAACACTTCAGTGGCCTTCGACAATTAGTGCTCGTTTAACTTTAGCGCATTTATCTCCAGTTCGTTTCAGATTACTCAAAATCCTTACATTCGGATTTAGTATTCAGGTGTTGCTGATTATTATTATATTATAATAATGTAATATATTTTATAGTATAGTGTGCATGAAATATATTTTATATTATAGTATAAAGTGCAACGTGTGCATTGCCAAATAGATAAATATATGGACATTAAAAATTTATTTTTAAAAGTTATTATTATGTGAGAAAAAAAGAGAGTGCAGAGTGTCAAGGAACATTATGTTATATTACACAGTATAATTATTAATTATAATTACAGAATATAATCATATTATATTAAATCAGTAAAATTAGGGCACAATATACTGTATAATTTATATTATAGTCTATTATATTACACAATATAATTATTAATTATAATTACACAATATAATTATATTATATTTAATCAGTAAAATTAGGGCACAATATACTGTATAATTTATATTATAGTCTATTATAATTACACAATATAATTATATTATATTTAATCAGTAAAATTAGGGCACAATATACTGTATAATTTATATTATAGTCTATTATATTACACAATATAATTATTAATTATAATTACACAATATTATTATATTAGATTAAATCAGTAAAATTAGGGCATAATATACTGTATAATTTATATTATAGTCTATTACGCAATATAATTAATTATAATTACACAATATTATTATATTAAATCAGTAAAATTAGGGCACAATATACTGTATAATTTGAAGGAATTTTTATTCCTTCCCTTATTTATTTTTCCAGGTGTTTTGCCAGTATTTTGAATTTTACACTTCATTGCATTGTGTTTTAGAGTTAACGGAAATATCCGTAAAATTAGTGGATAATGTCGTGTGTAATGAGGTGCCAGTACTTTTTCTGTTGATTTACGGATTAATTTTTTTACAGTGTAATTATAGCCTATTATATTATATTATATTATAATGTGTATTATAAGCCTACTTTATAATATCTTGCCAAATGAATAATTAAATAAATGGATATTCAATCTTAATTTGAATTTAAATGATATGTCAGAAGAAAGAGAGTGCTGGACATTAAGGAATTAAACCTTATTATAATTTATTAGTTTAGATTTTAATGTGCATTATGTATACTGTACATTAATGTGCCAAATAATTATTCCAATTATTCACATTATTCTATAATCATTAGTCTATAATTTGACTAATGATTATAGACTAATGAGAGTAAAAAAAAAAAAAAAAAAAGAGTGCAGAGTGTCAAGGAACATTATATTATATTATATTACATTATATTTAATTATGTTATATTATAGCCTATTAGACTATATTATATCATATATTATATCATATTATAATGTGTATTATAAGCCTATATATTATATTATCTTTCCAAATAAATAATTAAATAAATGGACATTCAATCTTGATTTGAATTGAAATAATTTGATTATGTGATAAGAAAGAGAGTGCTGGACATTAAGGAATTAAACATTATTATATTACAATATATTATATTTTAATGTGCATCATGTATACTGTACATTGACATGCCAAATAAATAATTAAATACATGGGCATGAAATATTGATTTGAGTTTAAATGATTGTATTATGAGTGGAGAGCATTATACTATATTATATTATATTATATTATATTTTATTATGTTATATGTTATGTTATGTTATGTTATGTTATGTTATGTTATGTTATGTTATATGTTATGTTATGTTATATTATATTAATGTGCATTATGTATACTGTACATTATCTTGCCATATAAATAAATAAATGTACATGAAATATTGATTTGAGTTTAAAATATTTTATTATATGAGAAAAAAGAGTGACATATAGTCATATGTTTCTATTGTAGCTCTTGCTTTACTTAATTTTGAGGGTTTCTCATGGACAGTTCTTTATTTCACTTGAAGATTGGAAAATGGAGACCAGCTCCTATAACAAATCAGCTTTTAAAACATGTTTTGAAAAGCCATGTTAGTTCATGTTAAATATTCTCATCACTCTAGGGATGTTTTCCTTATTTTTATAATGATTGTGTGAAGTCATTGAAATATCTCCATGTTTTCATTCATTCAGGCCGTGCACCATGTAGACCGGCCATATGGCCTGGCACACATCGACAGCGCTCGTCTCACAAAGCTTCTCCTGGAAATGTCTGCTGTGCTTGGCTCACTCTGCTGTGGATTATCCTTTACACCCAAACAAGGACAAGTTCAGCACTTCAGGACACCCACTCTACATCACTGTCCATCACTGGAGGAGATTCAGCACAGGTGATCTGTTTTACATCTATGGGTGCTTTTTTATTAGCTGGCACATTAATGTCTATTAAAATATGAAATGCCATCATAAAAATATAATTATTAGTCCTCATTTCCACCACAACAAACAATTTTGTCCCTAATAAAGTTAGTGTTAAGGAAACAACAGTGTCAGTAAAGAGCCTGAGAAGAAATACAATACACATTTGAAGAAAAATCAAGGTAAATATCACTTTTATGTTATGTTTTAATATCATGTTTTCATTGTGCATCATTTCCAAGCAAGCTGCAGTTCTGTAAAATTACTCAAACTATATATTTTAAAATATTATTTAGCTAATCATGCGTATTTAGGATAAAAATTGACCACTTGTATGTTTAAAATGTAACAAAGTGAGTAATGATTTGAAAAATGGTGGAAATTATGTGTATGAAATCAAAAGACAAAAATGATTACGCCTATACATCTCGAACTTCTGATATTATTAGACTAAATAAATAAACTAGTGCATAACTGTACAGCTCAAACCAAAACAAAGCAATATTAGCTTAAGGTATTCGTCATCCGAATGAAATTAAATCCAAATATCATTTATCGGAATGACAAAAAGTACTTATTGCCAAAGCATTTGCAAGGACTAAAGAATAAAACTTGAACAGAGAAGAACTGCGGCTGTTTGCTTCCCTCTGGAGGAAAATGTTGGTAAGTGAGTATTCCAAATCTGAGTTAATATTTAGTGACCAGTAGATGACGCTATATGTTAACAAGAAGAGTGTAACATTTACATCACACTTCCGGTGCAGTTTTGGCTCATATGACTACTGTGAATGGATTTTTTTTCATGAAAGCAGTTCTTCGGAATTAGGGTCAGTCTGGCAGGTCTACTCCTGCTCTTATTGCACA
Source organism: Spinibarbus caldwelli (assembly GCA_039654775.1). Classification (NCBI taxonomy): domain Eukaryota; kingdom Metazoa; phylum Chordata; class Actinopteri; order Cypriniformes; family Cyprinidae; genus Spinibarbus; species Spinibarbus caldwelli. Next base: position 30,356,510 of record CM077241.1, on the reverse strand, counting down.
ATAGTGTAGTTACAGAGAAATAAAAAGCTTTTTCATTTTGTCCATAGAGTAATGCGATTTCCCAGTAAATGTATGAACACATGAGCTGTGAGGTTAAGATATAAGCCACACATCAGCATCATTTCAACTTTGAAAAAACAATAGTCTGTTCCTATTCATCCCAAAGGTTCAAGCAAGGTTCAAGATTTTCCACATTTCTGTAAATGATCTTGCTTCGCAAAAAGAAAATAACCTCTGTGTACTGTTGCAACAAAGCCTGAAGCACATAATTCTCTAGAATGTCATTATATGGTGTGAGATTGTCATAGTACAAATGACTGGAATAACCAAACCTGTTAATTAGAAATGTCTGTCAACATACTTTTGGTCACATAGTGTATTTATAGTCAGTGACTAGGGATGAGTAGTTCATTCTCTCTCTCAAAAAAAACAAAACAAAACAAAACAAAAAAAAACTTATATGTGTGTGTGTGTGTGTGTGTGTGTGTGTATATATATATATATGTGTGTGTGTGTGTATAAGTGTGTGTATATATATATATATATATATATATATATATATATATATATATGTGTGTATGTGTGTGTGTGTGTGTGTGTTAAATACTGTACCTTTGTATGCATGTATTTGTTTGTTTTTTTTTGTTTGTTTGTTTATTATAAATATAGTCCTGTACGTTTTGTTTTATTTAATAGTCAATTAACGGAAAAAAGCACAAATATTTGGTATTTGATAATCTGAAATAAACTATTTATTTATTTATTTATTTAAGATTATCAAATACTTTTTTGCTTCAAATTAAAGTTTGTAATATTGTGTTTAAATTGGAGATGGTTGGTCCGGTTCATGGATCATAACTTTTTATTCAAGAATTTTCTAAACTCCATAGAGATTATTTATTTGTTTGTTTCAGATGATCAAATACCAATTTTTTTTTTCTCCAAAAAAAAAAAAGGCTAAATACACAGTCTTGTACCATTTGTATTTATTGATTGATTGACTGATTGATTGATTTATATCAGATTATCAAGTACTTTTTTGTTTCAAATTAGTTTGTAATGTTGTGAGTTAGTTGGTTTGGTTCACAGATCAGAACACTTCATTCAAGAGTAATTTAAAATCCTTTTGAACAGAAAATGAGCAGAAATAAAAAAATAAAGCAAGCATAGACGTCTTCATACAGTCAGTATATATCATTACCTTAGTCACACATCATGCTATTTACATGCTATTACAAGGTAGCACAAAGAACACTATAGTATTACTGTGGTAAAACAAACAGCCCGGGTATATGTTCCATTTATTTGTGTTTCTTCTTTCAGCAGAATCAGTCTGATGTATAATTGATGACATGAGCGTTCAGCTGCCAGATGCCAGGTAACGTTATGTGTTTGGAAGGAGAGCGTTTAATACGCTCTACTGTCAGCCTCAATCTGATGGAGAGAGAGAGAGAGAGAGAGAGAGAGAGAGAGAGAGAGAGACAGACAGATGGAGAGAGGGAGAGAGAGAGACAGACAGAGGGAGAGGGGGAGAGAGAGAGGATGTGTTTCTTCACAGTGAGATGATAGCATACGGTCAGAGCAAATGCAGCTCACACACACATGCCATCACACACACACACAAACACGCAGTTTAATATCTATCTATTTATCTATCTGTGTATCTATCTATCTATCTATCTATCTATCTATCTATCTATAGTTTTACCTTGCAGTGTGGGTGTGTTGCAAGACAAAATATTTGTTTCATCTCCACCCAAGGTCACACACACATATATAAATAAACACACGCACACACACACACGCGCACGCACAGACACACCCGTTTACACTCCCAGCCCCCCACTCACACTTTCTCTCTCTCACACACACACAAACCTGTTCTGATCAGGCTTATGCAACACCTGCATGTGTGAGAGGAGGAGACCGAGAGTGGGAGTTTGTGGTCTTTGTGTGTGTGTGTGTGTGTGTTAGTTAGATACATAAGGTCAAGGGAAAGTGACTGAAACACTTTGCAATAGACATAAATATCTTTTAATGTTTTTGCATCATCATAACTATTAAAGGAACACTCCACTTTTTTTGGAAATAGGCTCATTTTACAACTCCCCTAGAGTTAAACAGTTGAGTTTTACCGTTTTTGAATCCATTCAGCTGATCTCCGGGTCTGACTGCCGTACCATGGGTTCAGCAGGCGCAATGATATTACGCAACGCCTGAACGGCAGTAAAGTTCCTTGAATATTACGCTGGAATGAGAGTATAGTTCCTAGCCATATTGGCCTGGAAAATCGCAAATTTTCATTTTCCATCAGTCTTAGTACACGATATAACTACAGAAGAGTCAAGTTTTAAATAGAAAAATTGTCGAAACTCTTTGGTCATTTTTGAGCGAGATGCTAATGGTCTAATCCGAATTAATGAACTATGCTAAGCTAAGCTAAAAGTGCTACCGCCAGACCTGGAGATCAGCTGAATGGATTCAAAAACAGTAAAACTCAACTCTTTAACTCTAGGGGAGTTGTAAAATGAGCCTATTACCAAAAGAAGTGGAGTGTTCCTTTAAATGTGTAGCAGATACATTTAATGTGTGAATATACATTGCATAAAATGTTGAAAAATGTTGTGGCCTATTGCTTTATAAAAGAGCAATATAAAATAAACAATTTTATCATGTGTATATAGTTTTAACACAGTGATTCTCAATATGTTTGACTTCAAAGCCCAATAATATCAAACTTAATTTACATAAACTAGAATTGATTTAGATTTTATTAATTTCCATAATTTTCCCAATTCCTTTAAATCCCTTCATATATCCAGGTTGAAATTCTGATTGTTAAGGCAATTAATTAAAATAACAAATACAATTTCACTGTGCATGATTTAAAGATGTGTATTTAGGATGCATAAAATGCCATCTATGAAATTAGTCTTGGCAAAAGAATGGAGTTGACTATTTTATTCCAAACATGTTTAATAACAATATGCATGCAAATATTTTAAACAGCACACTTGTTAATTATCATGCATGCAAATTTATGACCTCCTTTAATTTTAATAGCCTGACATTTATACAATGCACATATAAAACTTGCACTTTTAAAACTGTTGGAATGGCCTGCAAGGTGATTAAAAATTCTTGAAATGAACTCTTTGTCCTTTAATCCTGAAGTCCAAGCTACCCTTAGATCATTCAAATGTTCATCCTGAAGTGTTTGCCATCACCAAAGGTTCTGGGTCTACAGGAAAGACGAGTCTTTCTCCTAAAAAGCCCTGCAGTCAGTTTCTGTCACCGAGCATGAATTGCCCCTGGCACCTGATTAAAGAAGTGGTAGACAGGTATGCCAGAAATTAAACAGGTTAACACAGGACACAGTTAATGCATGCACGTTAAACTCCAGCTATCAGATCTGATGGCTTTGCAGTTTGCACATCTGTTTGTCTTCTGAAGTGATTACAGTGCAGTTTGAATTGTGCGTATATATGGGTGCGGTGTGTTTCTCTGGAACTCTGAGAAACTGTGCTGCATCAGTACTTTCTTCATGCACATTGCGTCAATTAGCAGACAGATGGCACTTTTGAAATGATTTCTTTCTACATGTTCTTGATCTGATTTTGCATGTTTCAACAGTGCATGGCATTGCACTGTCACTTTACATCATGTTAAATACTTCTCTTTTAACGTTTTATTATTTATTTAAAATCATAACAAGCTAAATGCCTAGATTTTTACATTTTTGTATTTTTAAACTTTTTTTGTATTTTAAGTATCGTTTTTAATTGTAAGTATATTTTAATTTAGTTTTTCTCTGTCTTTCACATAATTCTGTTAAATCCTTCTCTTTTAAATTTTGTATTTTTTTAAATGATTATTTAAAATTGTTAAATAATGTAAATGTTTAACATTTTTTGTATTTTAAACTTTTTCTGTATTTTTAAGCGTATTTTAATTTAGTTTAATTTAATCTGTCACTTTTCTCTGTGAAATATTTCTCATTTAACTTTTTTATCATTTTTTTAATTATCTTAAAGTTTAGCATTTTTGCATTTTTAAATATTTTAGAATTTTAAAGCATATTTTAATTTAGTTTTTCCATTGTAACTATTTCTGTTAAATACTTCTCGTTTAACTTTTTTATTATTTATTCAAAATGATCCAAATGTTTAACATACTTGCGTTTTTAAAGTTATTTTTGTATTTTTAAGTGTATTTTGAATTTCTTTTTACTGTCAAAATAATTTTATTAAGAATTATTTATTAATAATAATTATTAATGAATAATCATTTTTAAATTACTATTTTTTAAACATTCATTTAATTTTCTAAATGTTTAACTTTTTGTATATTTAGCATTTATTTTATCTGTTTAAACTTTTCTGAAACTTTTGCAAAAAAAAAGTGCTTGTGGTATATTTGCATACTAGTGCATGTTAATGCAATCCTTTAATTTAATTGTAATTGTTATGTAGGTGAATTAATGTTTAAAATAAGCTTTCTTATAATAAAACATTTTTATTCATATTAAATGCATGAAGATGTAGTATGATGCAAGTATGCAATAATGAAAAGTGTTGCACCAATGGCTTTTTCAATTATATATTAATGTTATTGGTTTTTATCTTGCATACTTTAATACTGCATGTTATTTCCAAGAATAAAAATGTGTGCTTCCCTAATCTTAAATGGAAATATATTAACTCACTTCGCCTCTGAGACTCAAAACACGTCACATTACAGAAGTAATATGTGTTGTGGATTCTGTTTCTCATTGGCTTTAATAATGCACACTAGTGTTTCTGTGTGTGTGAACGGTGTGTTAGTCCAGACATGCAGTCGCAGTATTTCACAGCAGGACGTGTGAATGAGCGCATCTTACCGCGCATATAGTCACAAATGCTCTTAGAGAGAGAGAGAGTTTCTGTCTGTCAGATTCACTGGGTTAACTGACGCTCTGGGCACATTTCTGAACGCGTTTACTGCTTGTCTCGGCCTGACACTCATTCCTCCACACGCACACATCAATCTCACCAAACCTCTGACTGTCATCAAACGTATAATCAGAAGCATTCGTGAAAACACTTTCTCAAGAACTGCACACGCTTATTGCATAAGAAAGAAACTCGCAGGAAAGAGAAATCACTAATGAGAAATGGTTTCTCCTAATGAGTTATGACGTCTTCTGCTTTCAGATGTTTGTCCTGAGAAAAAGACCCCAGTTATAATCTTAACTCTATAAAACTGCATTTTTTTGGTATTATTGCATTCTTTATTATTGCATTTTTTTTTTTTTTTTTTGACTGTACAAATGCAGATTTGAAGGAATAGTTCACCTAAAAATGAGCATTTGCTGAATATTGACTCTCACACAGGCCATCCTGAGATGTAGATGAGTTTGTTTCTTCATCAGAGAAATGTAGCATTGCATCAGTGTCTCAGCAATGGATGCTCTGCAGTGAATGGGTGCCGTCAGAATGAGAGTCCAAACAGCTGATAAAAACATCACAATAATCCACAAGTAATCCACACCACTCCAGTCCATCAGTTAACATCTGGAGAAGACAAAAGCTGAAACAAATCCAGCATTAAGACGTTTTTAACTAAAATCCGAGTTCATAATCCATAATAACACTTCCTCCAGTGAAAAAGTGTTCTGGTCTGAATCAGGAGAGAAATCTGCAGATCAAGCAGCGTTTACAAGACAAAACAGCTCTAAACAAATATGTGGCTGGATTTTGATGTGACAGACAACAGGAGATGCACTTTTTCACTGGAGGAAGCATTATTATGGATTATGATCTCATATTTTAGTTAAAAACGTCTTGATGGATTTGTTTCAGCTTTTGGCTTCTCAAGATGTTAACTGATGGACTGGAGTGGTGTGGATTACTTGTGGATTATTGTGATGTTTTTATCAGCTGTTTGGACTCTCATTCTGATGGCACCCATTCACTGCAGAGCATCTATTGGTGAGACAGTGATGCAATGCTACATTTCTTCAAATCTGATGAAGAAACAAACTCAGCTACATCTTGGATGGCCTGAAATGTTCATTTTTGGGTGAACTATACTTTAGTATCATTTGCTGATAAACACATGCACATCGACTTGCTCTTCGCTCTAATAATTTTCCCAGAACGTCAGAAATGAGGCTGTCATTCACACACACTTGCACATGCAAACAAGTTCAGTCTTTTTTTCCATGTCACCTCCAGCAAGGGTGGAGATGATCAGAACGAAGCCTAACAGACGCACTTTTCTTTAAAATGCACAAGCTCACGGATGTGCTGTGACCCTGCTGATTTTAGTGCTGGTACAGTGAATTTCACAAACCATGTCCAGGTCATATTAACTAAAAGAAAACAATTATATTTTGCAGCAAGAAAACTGATTGTTTTTGCAACGCCATCAACCCAAATCTCATTACTGCAATGCAATAAATAAATGCATGAAATATTTATACATTATTTGTTGCAATACCTATAAATTATGCTAATGCAAATTATTGTATTACAGTAACAGTAATCAATTGAGAATCATTATTAAGCATAATGAGAATTACAAAAAGTCATATTTCAGGGATTAAAATGTCAAAAGGCAAAAAAAATGTGTATTTGTTCTTCATGCAAAGTCCTTGTTTCTTTTGATTTTGAGATAAAATACATGATGCAACCTGTTTTAGCTATCTTTGTGTAGCTGCTGGGCATGAGACTTGGTTTAAAATCCTCGTATAAACTTACAGCTGGAATCATCTCAAATGTTTTATGACTAACAAATTGCCCTAAGAGAAGAAGTTTTTAATCAATGATACTTATACAAATCCCTTGCATTGTGTTTAGTAATCTGAGTCTCAGCAGGATTATAATGACTCAAGACACAAGTGCATCTTCATGTCATTTACATTAGACTCTATAGAGCCTTAAACACAACTATAAACCTACGTAATACAGCAGAGAGGAGGAGTCTTTTCTCAAAACATTATATAAGGTTATTGTCTTCCATCTCACAACCAAATTAGATTTCTACTAGCTGAAGGAAGCTGCTTATTTCTGTTGAGGCTGTTAAAACTAAAATCACACTGAAAAAAAGGAGGAAAAAAATCAAATGTTTAAAAAAAACAAAAATAAAAATGACAAAACTCAACAAAATTGCTAAAACTATATCTAAAGTTATAAAGTTATATACAGTGAAAACAGAAAATATAAAAATAAAATTTACTATACTTCAAAATGTTAATAAAAAACTACACTTTAAACAAAAATCCTGTTGTTTTACAAAAAAAATCCTGGCAGCTATGTTTGCAAGAATAATATTTTACAAAAATAAAAAATAAAAAATACATATATATATATATATATATATATATATATATATATATATATATATATATATATATATATATATATATATATATATACAGCACATACTGTAAATTACAATTTGATTTTCCTTTTTTTTTTTTTTACCTCTAAAAGCCTAAAAATTACATCAAATGTCTGGTTAGATCTTTTACAGTTTTCCCCTGTGTATAGCAAGAACTTACTGTTAACCTAACAGGTTTTTTTTTTTCATAGCGTTTTTACAATGTTTTACAGTTAAAAATAACACTTTTTTTTATACAGTGTAGTAGTATATCAAAACTAACAAATAAATACTTACTAACTAACTAACAAATTAATAAATAAATATATAAGGTGACACATCACTCATCATAGGAAGCAGACAGGGAAAAATGTATGTGAATTCTGTCACAATTAAAATCTGTCAATGATAAAACATCTAAAATAAAATTAAATGTTTAACGAAAAATAATAAGAATGCATGTCAATAAAGAGCAAGCTTTAAGCATTAGTTCCAGCATCTACCAGCAGGGCTTAAATAAGACAATCTAAAAAAAAACTAACCAATGCGAAAACACTAACCAGCCTGAGATCACAATGCACAAAACTGCTTGCTTAACATAACATATGTTTAACGTTTCATGTTTGCACGTGTTGAAATCTCTTAAATCTGTCTGGATTGGTGTATATATGCAGTTTTAGAAGACAATGACTGATCTAATATGCAAATAAACCCAATGGAAACTGGCTTGTGCAACAGCTTCATACAGCGATACACCCTCACCACACTTCACACCAAACAAATGAGCCACATTAAAATAACTACCATCACTACTGAAAAACAAATGATGAACAATAATAGTTCCCTTTCAGTTGGTCACTACGAGTAACGTCGGACCGACGAATTGGGATCTCGCTTAGAGAAACCAATCCACTTCGAAACTAAACGAGCCAATGCACATTGGCATGCGGTGATTGCATCCAGTTGCTGCTGATGACAGCGCGAGCATAAATAGGCAGCAGGTGCAACGCATACTCAGCTTTTCACTTCGGAGCCGAGCGATCACATCGTTTTGCTCCTGACTACTCTACTGAGAGAAGAAGTCTGAACGAGTTCAGCACGCTCTTTGAGAGCTCTCCGTGTTGGTGGTACGGTGCTTCAGCGGTGGTGGTTTTCGTGTGTCGAATGGGTTGCATACGTCAGGCTGCACTACCCCCGTTTGTGTTGCAGGCAGCCATCTCCCCTGTGCGCTTCAGCACGCTAAAAGAGCTTTTTTCCCTAAAAGAGCATTCACAGGTGCGTCTTTTTAAAGACGACGTTGCGTCTGGCAAGGTTCTGTTACCTCAAAAGGGCGGAGCTCCGTTGCCTGCCTCGATCTGGCTCTCATCCTGGCTGCAGCCAGGCGAGGACTACTTCAGGCGGTAGTACGGATGGTCTGAGGGTTACAGTGATGGCAAATCCACCAGGGAACCAACCCTCGAGGGACCATCGCTACGCAACCAGTTGAGCGGCTGAGGGAACGCACTGGGCCCTCTCAAAGAGCGTACCAGCGGTATTCTTTGATGCTCCTGTCTTGCATGCGGAGATCGCAGTCCTACTGGCGAAGGATGCGATAGAGCTGGTCCCTCCAGCCGATATGAAGATGGAGTTTGACAGCCCCTACTTCATTGCACCCAAGAAAGGCGGTGGGTTTCAACCGATCTTTGACCTGCGTGTCTTGTACCGGGCCCTTCATCGGTTACTGTTCAAGATGCTGATGCAGAAACACATCTTCGGGTGCATCCGTCCCCGAGATTGGTTGCAGCGATCGACCTGAAGGACACGTACTTCTATGTGTCGATCCTTCCGCGCCACAGACCATTTCTGAGGTTTGTGTTCGAAGGACGTGCATATCAGTATATGTATCAGCATATATGTCTTCACAAAAGTTATGGAGGCAGTCCTTGTTCCCCTGTGAGACCAGGGCATTCGCATTCTTAACTAACTCGACGACTGGCTCATACTAGCTCAGTCTCAGGATCAGTTGTGCGAACACAGGGACTTGGTGCTCTTGCACCTCAGCCGGTTGGGCCTTCGGGTCAACTGGAAAAAGAGAAAACTCTCCTCGGAGAGGATCTCTCTTTTCAGTATGGAGTTGGATTCGGTCGAACAGACAGCACGCCTCACGCAGAAACGTGCTCAGTCGGTGTTGAACTGCCTAAATATGTTCAAGAGCAGGACGGCGGTCCCACTAAAACAGTTTCAGAGGCTCCTGGGGCATATGGCAGCTGCAGCGGCAGTCACGCCGCTGGGGCTGCTTCATATGAGACCGCTTCAACACTGGCTTCTTGGCCGATTCCCGAGGTGGGCGTGGCAACGTGGCACACACCGGGTCCAAGTCACACCGGCCTGCCGCCAAACCTTCACCCTGTGGTCAGACCTTGCATTTCTCCTGGCAGGAGTGCCCCTGGAACAGGTCTTCAGGCATACTGTGGTTTACACTGATGCCTCTACCACTGGCTGGGGGGCCACGCATGACGGGCATGCAGTGTCGGGGGTTTGGACGGGTCCCCAACTGCACTGGCACATCAACTGCCTAGAGTTGTTAGCGGTGCGCCTTGCCTTGAACCGTCTCAAAGGGCACTTACGAGGCAAGCACGTGCTAGTCCACACGGACAACACTGAGACCGCTGCGTACATCAACTGACAAGGTGGTCTACGCTCACGTCACATGTTGCAACTCGCCTGCCACCTCCTCCTCTGGAGTTAGAAGCATCTGCGGTTGCTTCGTGCCATTCCCATTTCTGGTCTGCACAACCGGGCAGCTGACGAGCTGTCCCGAGCTGTGCTCCCGAGAGAATGGAGACTCCATCCCCAGACGGTCCAGCTGATTAGGAGATGTTTTGGAGCTGCTCAGGTAGGTCTGTTTGCTTCTCGAGATCTCTCACTGCCAGTTGTTTTTCTCCCTGACCGAGAGAACACTCGGCACGGACGCACTGGCACACAACTGGCCGCGAGGCCTACGCAAGTATGCGTTTCCCCCAGTGAGCCTTCTCGCACAGACACTGTGCAAGATCAGGGAGAACGAGGAGCAGGTCCTGCTAGTGGCGCCATACTGGCCCACTCAGACCTGGTTCCCAGAACTGATGCTCCTTGTGACCGCCCCTCCTTGGCAGATTCCTCTGAGGAAGGATCTACTGACTCAGAGACGGGGCACCCTATGACACCCGCGTCCAGACCTAGAAACTTCATGTCTGGTCCCTGGACGGGACACGGAGGTTCTAGGTGTCCTACCCCAGGAGGCAGTTGACACACCATCACTTCGGCAAGAGCACCATCTACGAGACACGCTTACCCCTTGAAGTGGAACCTGTTCATCGAGTGGTGTTCTTCTCATCGAGAAGACCCCCAAAGATGCCTGATCAGAGCTGTGCTTTTTGCAGCAAGGGTTGTAACTAAGGCTATCTCCCTCCACCCCTAAAGTCTATGTTGCTGTGATTGCTGCTATCACGACCCCGTGGAAGGGAAGTCGGTAGGGAAGCATTACCTGGTCATCAGGTTCCTTAGGGGGGCGAGAAGGTTAAATACCCTCTTGGGACCTGTCTCTAGTGCTCAAAGCACTACAGCAGGGCCATTTGAGCCTTTGCAGTCAGTTAAGCTGAAGTTTCTATCAATGAAAACTCTGGTCCTGCTTGCACTGGCCTCCATCAAGAGGGTAGGGTACCTGCACAGAGTTTGGGCCGGCTGACTCCCAGGTAATCCTGAGGCCCCGGCCGGCTATGTGCCAAGGTTCCCACAACTCCCTTCAGGAATCAGGTGGTGAGCCTGCAAGTGCTGCCCTCGGAGAAAGCAGACCCAGCCCTAGCTTTGCTTTGTCCTGTCCGAGCCTTGAGATGGTACGTAGACCGGACACAAAGCTTCAGGACCTCAGACCAGCTCACTGTTTGTTACGGAGGCCGGCAGAAGGGCAAGGCCATCTCCAAGCAGATGGCCCACTGGATAGTGGATTCCATCACCCTGGCTTATTGGGCACAGGGTGTGCCCTGCCCATTCAGGTTGCAAGCTCACTCTGCTAGAAGTGTTGCATCCTCCTGGGCGCCTCGCTGACAGATATTTGTAGAGCTGCGGGCTGGGCGACCCCCAACACGTTCGCTAGATTCTATAGCCTTCGTGTGGAGCCGGTATCCTCCTGTGTTCTCACCTCAAACAGGTAGAAGCTCTGAGAGGCCCCGGTTTAGTGTCGGCTTGCTAAAACCGCTCCAGAGAGTCCGTACTGTAGACCCTGTCGAGCTCCTCCATTCCCTCGGCAGCCAGACGTGGTGAAACATCCGGCGCCAGGCCCTCACTCGATGAATCCGTGAGAACCGGTAGAGGGCTGGGTTCCATATGTAGAGACCTAAGTGGATCCCATATGTGTAAAGTCCTCTGCCATTTTCCAAGAGGGTTACAATCACCTCTGATCATCCATATGCACCTAAATGGTTGTCCATATGTGTATGTGCTTCCGAAACCTCCTTCGGGAAGGATGGGGCTTCCGCAACGTTCCCGTTCCAAGGTACGTTTTCCCAGTGTTATCCAATTTCACTGAGTGGGTAGCACTACGACAACAGTGATTGGCCTTCTTGTTGCGAGCCCCAGCCTACACCAAAAAGGGGCCGCAGGAGGCTAGCACAGGACACTGTAAGGGGCAGTATCCATGGCGTTTTGTTAGGGATCCCAATTTGTCGGTCCGACGTGACTCGTAGTGACCGACTGAAAGGGAACGTCTCGGTTACGTATGTAACCCTCGTTCCCTGAAGGAGGGAACGTAGACGTCACGTCCCGTCGCCATGGCTGCTGTACTACCGCTGGTCACCGGCTCGGCTCGTGCTCGTGCCGTCATCAGCGGCAGCTGCATGCAATCATCGCATGCCAATGTGCATTGGCTCGTTACACTCTCTAAGCGAGATCCCAGTTCATCAGTCCGACGTGACGTGTCTGTTCCCTCCTTCAGGGAACGAGGGTTACATACATAACCGAGACGTTCTGAAAAACATCCAAATTTAATTAGTGTTGTTTGCTAATTGCCAATTAACATTACTTGCTCATACAAGATAGGAGCTTTGTTCTAATCACTAAACCTATAAGTCAGTGTTGTAGTACTCGAGACCGGTCTTGGTCTTCAGACCAGTCTTAAGACCATTTTTTGATGATCTTGGTCTTGTCTCTGTCTCGACCGCATTTGTACTCGGTCTTGTCTTGGTCTCAGACTAAGAGGACTCGGGATTTTGATTCAAGACCAGTCAAGGCCACAACTGCGGGGATATCATTAAATTGTCTGATTTATTTATATCCATCAGATGATTTATTTACATACATCATAATGTGATTGGATGTAAAACTTCCTGCTTCAAGTGCAATTAATAACTAATTAAATAACAAAAATAAATCATTTGATTTATACCAGTGGATCTCAAAATGTTTGACTTCACTGCCCCCCTATTGTCCACAACATTATTTGAAGGCCCCCCTCCACTGACCCAAAATATTTTAGAGCTTAGCATGACTAGAAAGATGTATATTCATTATAAAAATAACCAAATACTAAGAAATATCTTTGATTTTTACCTGTTTAGTTCATTTTAATGCTTGTTTTGTTTTATTTTAAACAATTTTAAGTCATCTTGAGGCCCCCTTGGAGTTTGTTGAGGCCCCATAGTGGGCCCCGGCCCCTGGCTGAGAACAAATGATGTATACTGTTATGCCGGGTCAGAAATTATTGAAGGACTGTGTCAAAAATGTCACCAAAATTAATACATACACCCACAAAATTCAAGATATTGTTGCAAAAAAAAGTGCTCGAGGGTATAAGTGCTTGAGTGTATGAGATGTGGATTTTTATATTACAATATGATATAATTAAGCAATATCACAAGAGCAAGAGAACTGTTTTATAAAAATATTCAGTAAACAATTTTTAACATTATTCTCAACATTGTTTATGCATTTGTAATTGTACCAGTTCAGATGCAGCTTCTGTGCCACCACTGCAGTGCAAAGATTAATTTTGTTGTTAGAGATTTCATTTGATTGGCAACAGCTCTGTAAGTGTCTTATTATTGTATGTAATGATTAAAAATAAGGCTTTTCTCAGGCAGTAAATGTGGATCCTTTAGATGAATTTGAGCAATGCTGGTCTGGTCTTGGTCTTGACTCGGTCTCGACCTGCCTTGGTCTTGGTCTTGTCTTGGTCTCAACACACAGTTGTCTTGGTTTCGACTTGGTCTCGGGTTAGGTGGTCTTGACTACAACACTACTGTAAGTACTAAAGGTTTGCATTGCAACCTTAATCACATCATTAATTTAATTATTGTGCTGAAGCACGACACAAACACCAGGACGGATCGCAGACAGGAAGTGGAATCCATACGAACATGCAGACAGGAAGTGACATGCCTGCACACCCAAGAGAAGTTTCTGTGCAAACACCCACAACATATAAGAAATGCACTGAAACCCTGTGCAAATATGTCTACTGGTTTATTATTGTCTGTCTGGGGAAATCCTCTTGAAGTAGGTTCATTGTGTTGAGGGCAGCATGCGTGAATGTGTGATTGGAGGAAACTCAGGATGCAGTAGTGTTTTTTTTTTCAGCAGGAAGTGAGTCAGAAAGACCCTCCTGATAAGAAATGCTCTCTATTATTCTGGGAAGGAACGCGAGAGAGAGACTATGTGTTTGTGTTTTGTTCCCAAAAGCCTAAACTGATCATGTTACGTTTCACCTGATACTCTGGTTGAACTTGCCTCGCTCTCTGTCACTCCATTGTCCGTCATTACCAAGATTCAAGCAGCATTATTAGTGTGGCAAAAACAATGCTTTGTCAAATTGGGTGTTTCTTCAACTTTGGACACTTTCAGTCATGTGGACTCATATAAAATCACGCTTTAAGTGCACTAGAATATTTTATTTGTCTAACAATGGATGTCCAACAACTCATAACATCACCAATCATCATTTATTTTGTGGTGGAAATTACATTTTAATTTGATCTGTAACTAATGAGCAGTTTGTAAACCATCAGATGGAAATATTAAACCTAATATAATATAACATGATAAAGATTGGTCAAAAAGTACTGGAACCAAAAACAGCTATAATGATTGCATAAGTATTTGTATTGCACTTTTTTTTTTTTTTTTGATTATTTTAAATTTAACTACAGATAAGACTTTAAAAATAAGAAATTCACTTGAGTTAATCTGAGGTCATACATTTGCATTTTTACTAGCAAAAAGTATGTTTTTAAAAATAGTTTCATTCATATTAAAATGTTAAAAGCGGCTGCTGTTAATTGGAAGTGATCAACAATAACTAATGACAAGTTTATAAATTATCAGTTTCAGATGGAAATATATATTCTATAATATAATATAACCTATATTGGAACCAAAAACAGCAGTATTTTAGTATTTATTAAAGAGATTTATTAAATGCATCAGACTTTAATTTTAATAACTTGCTTAAATATTAAATATTAAATACTCAACCAGTTGTGAAAAGTTTGCATTGCATGTTTTGATTTTTAATTACAGATGAAACTTTAAAAAAAAAAAAATTATTTATTTATTTATTTATTAATGTAAATGCAGTTCCCCTTCAGTCGGTCACTCCGAGTCACGTCGGTGACCGACGAATGGGATCTCGCTTCGCGAGACCAATCTACTTCGAGTGTAAACTAAATGAGCCAATGCACATTGGCATGCAATAATTGCATCCAGCTGCTGCTCGTCACAGCACGAGCATAAGTAGGCAGCAGGTGCAACGCATACTCAGCTTTTCGCTTTGGAGCCGAGCGGTTCTATCGTTCTGCTCTGCCTTTCGTCTGAGAATGATTTTCTGATGAGTCAACAAGCGCTCTGGGGAAGAGGCTTCTTCAGCACTCGTGTTGGTGTGACGGCGCTGCAGCGGTGGTTACCCTGTGTGCGTCAGCACTTCTGAAAGAGCTAATTTCCCTAAAAGAGCAAGACACGGGTGCACCTTTGTAAAGACGATGGTGTCTTTTTAAAGATGTCATTCCACCTGTGTGTTTCTGGATGCGGTCGTTACCTGGCACCAGATGACAGTCACGATTACTGCATCACGTATTTGGGCGTTGAGCACGCTGAGGCAGCCTTCGTGGATGAGTCATGCCGTCACTGTAGCAGCATTGACATCGCAGCGTTGCGGCTGAGACTCAGGTACATTAAAAAAGGTGGAATCCCCTTACCAATGCCCCGATCTAGTCTCTCTTCTGTCCAGCAGAAGAGGACTACTTCGGTGAATAGACAGGGTAGCCTGAGGGTTACAGTGGGGATAAACCCGCCAAGTGAATCTCCGTGGGCCCCCCAGTCCTCTAGCACGCCGCAAGCTGTGGAGCTTCTGGGTAAGTGCGCCGGTTTCTCATATGAGGGTCCGACCGTTTCATTCGGTGTGCCTCTGGATGACCAGATGTCGATCGCGGCATTGGAGGGTGAGCTGGAGTCTGGGGATGAGGACTCGGCTGCGTTGCCCCCTTCGGGGAGAGTAGCGTTGTCCGAGTGGAGTGGAGAGAGCCACCGTGTCCCAAGCCGTCGAGGTTAGATGATTGGTATCTCGAGGCGGCCCGGGCTGGTTCTCAGCCCCCCGCCCCAGTGCCTTTCTTCCCAGAAGTGCATGAAGAGGTAACCAGGTCGTGGAAGGCACCTTTTTCTGTCCGAAACCAGTCTGGTGCCTCCTCCTCACTCACTACCCTTGATGGTGGGGCAGCCAGGGGTTATGAGGCAGTCATAACCTCCCCATGGTGGAGCGCACAGTTGCGATGCAATTGTGTCCAAGGAGTGCTTCCACCTGGAGGGGTAACCCTCGTCTCCCATCCAGGGCCTGTAAGTTCTCGTCTGTGCTTACGGCCAAGTGTTACGGTGCTGCTGGACAGGCTGCCTCCGCCCTGCATGCCATGGCACTCCTGCAGGTATATCAGACCAAGGCATTAAAGGAGTTGCACGAGGGTAGTTCTGACCCAGGGCTGATGCTGTAAAGTGCTGTAAAGACTCCCTCCTAACTGGGCTGGAGCCACCTCAGAGACATTCCATATGTTGTACTGCCCTTAATGCCCAGGCCATATGTGTAATCTCCACATGATACCTCCCTGCGGGCAGGATGTGGATTCCGCAGCGTCCCTGGAAAGGGTACGCTTTCCCAGTGTTATCCAGTAAGTCTTACTGTATGGGTCTAGTGGAACAACAGTAAAAGACTCTCTCCATGTAAGCCCTGTCCTATCTTCCGCCCCAGTTGCTGCAGTGGGACCAGGTGGCTTACGAGGGGTGCTGGAGGGGGAAGCAGCCATGGCGCTTTGGTAGGGATCCCATTCAAAGAGGAACGTCTTGGTTAGATGTAACCCTCCTTCCCAGAAGAAGGGAACGGAGACGTCACGTCCCGTCGCCACGGCCACTGTACCACCGCTGAGTGACCGGGTCCCTGGCTCGGCTCCTCGGCGAAAACCTGAGTATCCGTTGCACCTGCTGCCTACTTATGCTCACGCTTTGACAAGCAGCAGCTGGATGCAATTATTGCATGCCAATGTGCATTGGCTCATTTAGTTTACACTCGAAGTAGATTGGTCTCTCGAAGCAAGATCCCATTCGTCGGTCACCGACGTGACATCTCCATTCCCTTCTTCAGGGAACGAGGGTTACATATGTAACCAAGACGTTTTAAAAGCAAAAACATACATTATATTCATCTGAGGTCATAAATCTGCATGCATTATAATTATCAAGTATGTTGTTTAAAATAGTTTTATGCATATTGTTGAAAAATTAAAAGCGGTTGCTTTTTAAAATAAATAAAATTTTGTTTATTGCAGCTCACTTAAAAGGACCTGCAAATGCATTTCTGAAAGTACAAACATTCAGTATAAGGTTTATGAATTCATCTGAGGTCATAAACCTGCAAGCATGATAATAGCAACTTTTTAAAAAATAGTTTTATGCATATTGTTGAAAAGTAAAAAACAGGAGCTTAATTAAAAGTATATTTTTCAAAAAGTATATGTTTCCAGCTAGATCTATTAAGTGCATCAGTCTTTAACTTTAATGGTTTGCTTAAATATTCAATGCTGCCAAAGTAAATGTTGGGAAAAGTTTGCATTGCACTTTATTTATTTTTTTAAATTTACATTAGACTACAAGTTTATTTTAGCACTTTTTTATTGCAGTTCACTTAAAAGGATCTGCCAATGCATTTCTGAAAGTATAAACATTCTGTATATGGTTTATGAATTCATGTGAGCTTATAAATCTGCATGCATGATAATTATCAACAAGCATGTCGTTAAAATAGTTGAGTGCGTGTCACTGAACTTTATGCTGAAGTGCTCTCTCAGTGAAGGAGGGTGTGTTCAGCGGCGGGCAGTGGGTGTGACTTCAGATCCTAAACTGCGGCTCTTCCGATCGGAGCGTCGCTCAGTCGCGCTCGGGCGTCGCGGAGGATCGATCTGGAGGACCTGCTGCAGATCTGAGCTTAGGTTAGCCTTTAAACTCCGCCATTTTTAGCGGTCACCATGAGCATGTATGGATCGCAACGCGGCCTCAACATGATGGGACGCCGCACAGGATCGCGTAGCGAGCTGAACGCGGCTGTCGCGTATCCTTACGCCCGCAGCGAGGTACTGGTGCAGCGGGGGAATAATGGTTTCACGCAGGAGTATGTGGAGGGATTCAGCCAGAGTTTCTCCAGAGGCTCGATGAGCGCTGGCCAAGTGTGAGTAAACACCTGTTACTTGCGAGTTCTTTCTTTCTTTCTTTCTTTCTTTCTTTCTTTCTTTCTTTCTTTCTTTCTTTTTGTAACACTTTCATTATAGCGTCCACGTACACTCTTAAAAATAAAGGTTCTTTATTGGCATCAATGGTTCTATGAAGAACCTTGAACATCCATGGAACCTTTCAAATGCAGAAAAGGTTCTTCATGGTCGAAAAAGGTTCTTTAGATTTTCAAAAATGGTTCTTTTAGGAAGTGTTCACTGAAAGGTTCTTTGGGAAACCAAAAATGGTTGTTCTGTGGCATTGCTGTAAAAACACCCTTTTGGAATCTTTATTTTTAAGAGTGTAATCTACATAGTAATTACATTTCAATTAAATGTTTGCGTTAATATGCACTAGTATGCAAATATAACGTGGACACTTACGTAAGCATTTTTTAAGTATTGTTTATCGTTTGTTTTTGTTTCAGCACATTTTATACAGAAAAGCTTAAAAATAATAAAAAATGCTGTATAATTTTTTTAAAATATTAATTTAATAATTTAAAAATAAATAAGAACTAATATGCAAATATAACATGGACACTAATGTAATATTTTTTTTCTATGATTTGTTTTTGTTTGCAAAAGTTTCAGCCTGTTTATACCAAAAAATTAATTAATAAAAAATTAATACAAAATATTTATTAAAACATTTATAGAATTATTTTAAATAATTAAAAAATATGAATTTAATAATTTAAAGAAATAGTGGAATTAGTATGCAAATGTAACATGGACACTAATGTAAAAAAATCGCTGATTTTTTTTTTTTTTGCAAAAGTTTCAGCAATTTCATACAGAAAAACTAAACTAAAAGCTTAAAAATACAAAAATGTAATGCATAACGTGAAACAATTACGTAATTTAAAATAATTAAAAATAATTTAAGCATTCAAAACATAAGTTAAAAGAAGTATTTAACAGAAGTATTTAAAAGTCGTATTTAATAGAATTGAAAAAATAAAAAAGCATGTAACACACTAATGTAAAGTGTTTTTCTATGATTTGTTTTTGTTTGCAAAAGTTCAAAGACGTTAAAAGAAGAATTTAACAGACTTATGTAAAAAAAAAATACAGAGACAAAACTAAATAAAAACATGAAGTGCTTAGTACAATCAAGGTGAAACTGTATCATAATACAAAAGAGGTTCAAAGGTTTATAATAGGCACATCAAAGGCTTTCATGTCTCTCTGTGGAGTATATAATGCTGGAGTCTTTTGTGGTCAGGATGAGGTGTAGTTGTGTAAATGTAGGCCTCTCCTGGCAGGTGGATGGGGCCGTTCGGTAACACAATCCCTGCTTATACTCTGCAGCTCCTTTGTTTCCGTTTCTGCATGAGTTTACATTGCACTTTCAGTCCTGTAGATCTGCATGCTCAATAATAACAGGATCCTGTGGGAAAAGGCGCTGCTTGCCGTATCCAAGCGCTTTGCACAAGTTCATGAGTCATTTGGCAGCTACTGGTCATAAACGTGAATAATGACTCTGTTTTGCTTTCATATGCATATTCGCCATTCAAATCAGACACATCTGCTCATCTCAGAGAGTTAAAAATGGCTGCGTTTTATTTGTTTTCTTGCATAAGGCTTATTTGTAGAACTTTTCACCAGAACGTTTAATTTGGTTTCAAAATGTATGTAAATACAATTTATATAAATAAACAAGAAATATACATATAAAAATATAAAACAAATAAAAAATTTAAAATAAAAATAATTTTTAATGTATAAAAATAGTGAGGAAATAAATGATAAATAAATAGTAATAAAAAGAATTAAGAAATAAAATAACGCACCAAATAAACTTATATAAATACAATTTATATAAATAACTAAAAAAATGTACATATAAAAATATAAAACAAATAAAAAATAATAGTAATCTTTTTAAAATGTATAAAAATAATAAATAATAATAATAATGTATAAAAATAATAAATATATGATAAATAAAAAATGAAATGTTATTAGGATCTTGTCTTGTCTTCTGATAACATTCATGACACATAATGAAGAGCCATCAGTGAAATACTGCACAGTCAGCAGTGAAAACCACAGTAATGCATGTCTGTCTGCATGTAAATAAGTAGTGAAGAAGGTGGCAGGATTGATATAATTGTTTTTTTCCCCCATCAGCCCCAGCATGATGCCTGTGCAGCAGCAGATGCCTGTGCAGCAGCAGATATCATTTCTACAGGCTCAGTGTCAGGATTACCTGGACAAAGCAGCGATGATATTGAAGTCTGTGAGTATGAGGAACAAACACGAGTTTGATTTAGTCTCATGTCAGGAGATGACAGGATCATAAATGTGGTGAAGTTTCCCATGAGTCTGTTTACTGTTCACACACACACACACACACTCACACACACACACACACACACACACATACACATAATTCACATTTCTCAGATAATAAAACACTTTTGTCTCTGAGTCGATTGAGTGACTTTTGAGAAAATGAAAGTGAAACACGTGTTTACTACGTGTTAAATTAATAGTTTATTTTTAGTACTTTACTTTCACATATTAAACTGATCAATTTTGTTTGCATAATTTCTTTTTTTTATTTTTATACTCACAGCAGGAAAAAAAAAAAAAACGTTTTCAGAAAATTGGGCCAAAAGAAGTTTTTTTTTTTTTTTTTGCCGCCATGTATTTACTCACTGTGGTATGAGTACTGTATAACCTTATTCTACTTCATAACACAAAAAGTATATCAAAAACAAAAGCTAAATAGCCCTATGCAGTATATTTCATATTTTAGATTTAATATTAGAATTATGTAAAATAATTATTCATAAATATATCATATATATCATTTTACATTTATTCATTTAGCAGACGCTTTTATCTGAAGTGACTTACAAGTGATATATTATTTACACATCACTATAATAAAGTTTTCTCTCAAAATCTTGCTGTGACTTTCTCTTTTATTACTACAAAAAAAGAAAGAAATAAAGAAATAAATAAAAAATCTTACTTAGTATTTTTGTTTTATTTTGTATTTTGTTTTTGTCTTTTCCATTACAAATATCTAAAGACTCTTAAGTCATGATAGATTTACTTGAGAAGCAAAATTACTTAGTATTAAGTCTTATTTTCTGAAAATAAAGTGAGTTTATAACAAGAAAAAAAATCTCAGTCCATGGGGTAAAAAAAATCTTGTTTTCCTTTGAATTGTTTATTTTTCTAACCTCATTGGCAATTTTTTTTTTTTTTCTGTTTTAAGCATAAAATCACTTAATTTTGATCAATTTTCAGAAAACAAGACTTCATATCTTAAGTCATTTTGCATCTCCAGTAAATGTATCTTGATTTGTTTAGATATTTGTACTGGAAAACAAGACAAAAATATATTTATTTTTTTGTGGTGATTGTATGTGAAAGAGCAGCGTGAACATTTTTCAGAATATCTTATTTTGCGTTCCACTGAAGAAAAAAAGTCATTTGCATTTGGAACAACCTTAAGGACAATAAACACTCTTCAAACACCATCTAATGCATTTTGTGTGCAAGAATCAAATCTTTCAAATCTAGGTGTTCAATTTGTCACATTTAAGCTAGAAATCCACATATTTTCCTGTGCATTTTCTGCTAATTTCATCAGTGTTGTCGGTACGGAGACTTCTGTACCATTATTTGAATCAGGTTTCATGCAACAGATTTGTTATTGAAGTATCACTGATTTCAGATGTACAAACAGGTCATTCAGATGGTCACTTCATGTCAAAGTGTGCAGTTCATGACCAGAATAAGCCAAGAAGTGGACAAGACATTAATGTTAATGATCACTAAACTGAATTTGCTCTTGAGCACTGAACAGAGAGTGTTTGTTCTTGAGTCCAAAATACCTAAACTCACACACTGAGCTGCTCTGATACGGCTGAGTGTTTGCATTTGTTGATCCTGGGCTTTTCTGACGGCTGGTTTTCTATTGTTCCCGGTGCGTGTGTGTGTCTGTGTGTGTGTGTGTGTGTGTGCGTGTGCGCGCGCTGCAGGGTGGAGATGGCAGTGCTTTTATTGAAGCTCAAAGCTGTCTGGCGTCTGCTGCTGATATCACTGACCAGCTCAGAGGCTTTGCTATGGACCTGAATCAGCAGAACCTGCCGTCTGAGAGTGTGGTGAGGAGGTGAGACACATACTTTCCACACATCTAAACACACATAGTGTGCGCTACTGGACAAAAGTTTGAAATAATTACGATTTTTAAAAATGTTTTTACGATTTTTAAAAAAGGCTGTATTTATTTGATCAAAAATACAGTAAAATAGTGAAATATTATTACAAATATAATAGCTGTTTTCTTTGTGAATATCTATTAAACTGTAATTTATTTTTATGATCAAATCTGAATTTTCAGCATCATTACTCCAGTCTTCAGTGTCACATGATCCTTCAGAAATCATTCTAATATGCTGATTTGCTGCTCAAGAAACATTTCTGATTATTATCAGTGTTGAAAACAGTTGTGCTGGCCAATATTTTTGTGGAAACCTGGCTGTAATTTTTTTTTTGTTTTTCATTTTTTTTAAAGAAACCAATACTTTTATTCATCAAGGATGCATTAAATTGATCAAAAGTGACAGTAAAGTCATTTATAATGTTACAAAAAAATTATATTTCAAATAAATGCTGTTCTTTTGAACTTTCTATTAATCTGTGAATCCTGAAAAATAAAATGTATCACGGTTTCCACAAAAATATTGAGCAGCAAAACTGTTTTCAACATTGATAATAATCAGAAATGTTTCTTTAGAATGATTTCTTTATATTAGAATGATTTCTGATGGATCATGTGACACTGAAGACTGGAGTAATGATGCTGAAAATTCAGCTTTGAGCACAGAAATAAATTACAGTTTAACAGATATTCACACAAAAACAGTTATTTTAAACTGTAATAATATTTGACAATTTTTAACCTATTTTTAATCAAATAAATGCAGCCTTGGTAAGCAGAAGAGACTTCTTTCAAAAATCTTACTGACCCCAAACTTCTGAACAGTATTGTATATGCAATGCATAATTCAGAATGTTCTGTCCTTAAGTGTCTTGTCTATGCACACTTCCACTGTAACCTTATATTCTCTCTCTCTGTGTGTGTGTGTCTGTGGACAGTGTGAATATATTTTCTGAGCAGATCAGAGATCTCAACATGGCTCTGAACGGTCCTCCGATGCAGCAGAAGTGGAGCAGCAGGTCGATGCGGCGCAGTGTGAGCCGTGAAGAGCCCAACCGCTACTTCACTGAGGCCATGGGCTGGATCCTACAGCAGAGGGTAAACAGCCTTCACAACACGGTCATCTCAGTGCAAGACCTTCTGAAAGTGTCATAGGGTCTTAGACAGTGTTTTATCCATGCAAGAACCAAGTTTTCCATGTCAAACAGCACTGGTGGTTTTTGCAAGATATAATGTAAGATAAGATAAGATAAGATAATATGTGACCCTGGACCACAAAACCAGTCTAAAGGGTCAATTTTGTTTAATAAATAAATGAATAATGAATAAATGAGCTTTCCATTGATGTATGGTTTGTTAGGACAATATTTGGCTGAGATACAACTATTTGAAAATCTGGAATCTGAGGGTGTAAAAAAATTAAATACTGAGAAAATTGCCTTTAAAGTTGTCCAAGTGAAGTTCTTAGCAATGCATATTACTAATCAAAAATTAAGTTTTGATATATTTACAGTAGGAAATTTACAAAATATCTTCATGGAACATGATCTTTACTTAATATCCTAATGATTTTTGGTATAAAAGAAAAATTGATCATTTTGACCCATACAATGTATTTTTGGCTATTGCTACAAATATACTCGTGCTACTTATGACTGGTTTTGTGGTCCAGGGTCACATATAATATAATATAATATAATATAATATAATATAATATAATATAATATAATATAATATAATATAATATAATATAATATAATATAATATAATATAATATAATATAATATAATATAATATAATATAATATAATATAATATAATATAATATAATATAATATAATATAATATAATAAAGCAGCATTGTAAACATTGCAATGACTTTAATGAACTCATATATCTCATATATTTATCTCATTTTTAGCCATATCGACTGGCCATAACATCAATACTTCTGTCATTATTCAAAAAGATAAAATGTAAAAAAAATAAAAAATAAAATAACATTAATTAATTAATTAATGTATAAGATAAAAATATTGGTATAAAATATTTAAAAAAATATAGAAATATAAAAAAAATTTAAAAATACAGAAAATCTAAAAATATGCTATTGTTCAAAAGTTTGGGGTCAGTAAGATTTTCTGATGTTTTTGGAAGAAGTCTCTTCTGCTGACCAAGGCTGCATTTATTTAATCAAAAACACAGTAAAAATTGTGAAATATTATTACAATTTAAGATTGCTGTTTTCTATGTAAATATATGTTAAAATGTAATTTATTGCTGCAATCAAAGCTGAATTTTCAGCATCATTACTCCAGTCTTCAGTGTCACATGATCCTTCAGAAATCATTCTAATATGCTGATTTGCTGCTCATTTTCCCAATATTAATGTAGAAACCGTGATACATTTTATTTTTCAGGATCCACAGATGAACAGAAAGTTCAAAAGAACAGCATTTATTTGAAAAATAATTTTTTGTAATATTATAGATGTCTTTACTGTCACTTTTGATCAATTTAATGCAGTCCTGGTAGTGTATGAGATGTTTAACAATAAGTTATGAGAAGCAGTGAAATGAGATTTCACGGTGGCGGAGCTACTCAACTTTTTGTGCCAGAAATAGACGTCAACTTAAAAGCACACAGAGATAAGTGCTGTTCTGTTCAGTCAGACCTAGATAAAGAGACAGGGTGAGTGTTTGCCAGGACAGAGAGAGCGAGAGAAAACGAAAGAAAAACTCTGAGCAGATGAAATGAATCTTCAGAGATTAGAGTGCGGCGTCCTGCCAAAGAACACAATCCTGTACTGAGAAACTCAGATCAGATCCAGCATGTTTGCCCACTCAGAGTGCTGAGCCACTGTTACTGTTTGTCTGTCTGAGTCTCTCCCATGAGTCCTAAACCCCCAGAATTCCTCAGGCTCCCGCAGGGGTCAAAAACACGGCCGACACGACACTCCCTCCTGTCAGGAGCTCAGAGTTAATGAATCACAGATGCCTGCTGAAGAGCACAGTGATTTTGAGTGGGCTGGAGAAGAGAACGAGACTGTGTTTTTTTCCCAGCTAACGGGGAATGTTTTGAGAAAAAAAATTTTTTTTAAATGTTTAAAAAATACCTGTTTAAAATGTTCAAAAAACGTTCAGAAACTAAATATTCACAAAATGTTAGCACAAAAATGGTATTTATACATGAACATTCAGAAAACATTCTGAAACAACATTTTTCAAAACTTGTTAGCACCAAAATAGTATTTATACATTGTTTTCCTGAAATGTTAGCTGGAGGTTTGTCTAAGATTTTTTGAATTTTACCACTTGTTTCAGAACGTCTGGAGAACATTAAAGTAGCATTGCCATAATGTTTGCAAAATAATAATAAAATAAAATGGAGCGTTCACATAACCAAAAAACTTTTTTTAAATGTTTAGAACATTCAGAGAACATTCAGAAATAACATTTTCATAACTAAATGGGAACATTAGCAAAATATTTTTAGCACATATTTTTGTTAGTTGGTTTAAGGATTGCGGTGTCCAGTGTTGTTGTTGTTGAGTTATTTAATCTGATTACTTTTATTTCAAGTAACTAGCAAAGTAACACTTTACTTTTTAATTGACAAGACAATGTCTAAGTTACTTTTTCAAATGAGTAATGCCAGTTACTTTATTTTCCATGCTGACTGACAGCTCTGGTGGACCTTTGATGATCCAGTTCAACCATATAATATGCAAAAATGGTTTTAGATAAACATAACATTTTTTCAAAAAGAAGAGTGTTGAACTTTCTTCTCCTGTGTCTTGTTCTTCATGTAGTCCAGAACAGCAGAAAGGTTTGTTTGAGCTGCGCTCTCTACTGTACAGACATGAATTTACATTTCCTTCAGCCTGAGGCTGATTCATTTCACTTCTGGTGTGAAAGGGCTTTTACATTTGCCAAAAATAGAAACAAACAAGCAAGCCCAGCCCAGATGAGAAAAAGTAACACAAAAGTAACGTAATGCATTACTTTCCATAAAAAATAACTAATTAATCTGTGTGTGTGTGTGTGTGTGTGTGTGTGTGCGCGCGCGCGTGCAGAGGCTGATAGAGACGTCGTCATGGGGAGATGATTTGCAGGCCATCGAGCAGCAGATAGCCAATCACAGCGCGTTTCACAGCTCCATCCAGAGGAGTGTGGAGGTGGATCGAGCTCGAACGGAGCTGGTGAGATACACACACAAACCTCCTCAATGAGACAACACACACGTGACCTATAACACACACACATCTATTACTGGCTGCCATATCAGTGCTGGACTGATTAAATTACAGTCTGATTAATTTCATTTGTCTGTGGCAGATTAATAACTCCATCTTTTCTATTGTGCATTATGATGCACCTGGTTTTCTTTTAACCATATAAAATTCAAGATTTGAGATTTTAGTGAAATTTATTACATGGTTAAGTCATATTTCACCTCATAATCAAAAGAAAAAAATAAACAACATCATTTAACAAATAAAAAATATAGCCTACTTTTAGTTAGGACCATAACATTTGTTTTGCGTATTGACATTGAGATATACTGTATACACATACAGACATACGTGTGTGTGTGTGTGTGTGTGTGTATATAAGCAAACAATAATAAGAATGAGATTGTAATGTTTTTTTTTTAAGAAAATAATATTTGTATTCATTTATTGAAATAATTTTTCAAATCGTATTAATTTTTATTAAATATTTCATCTTATATATTTTACCTGAAAATCAACATAAATAAATAAAACATGATATTTTACATTTTTGATGTCAATATGAAAAAAAAATGTTCAAGATGTTATGTAATGTTTTTTTAATTTAACAACATATGTTTATGTTTCATTTTTTTATATGTGTGATTTCATTTCATTTTTTTAAACATTTAATTTTTTTTTGTGTGTTACATTTTATTTAGATAGATAGATAGTATATAGATAATACTGTATGTTATAGACAATATGTAATATAATATATCTAATGTATATAATATAATGCATCAAGATATTATTTATTGTATGTATTCACCTTTTTTTGTTGCTGTAGTTGCGAGGCAAAGACCAAAATGCAGAATTAAACAAATCCTGTCTCAACAAAATGGAGCAAGAATGGGACAGTCTACTGGTGAGACCGGTTCTAATCAAATCCAGACCTAAATATACTGCTAAAAACATGCTGTGGTTATGTTCAATTAAAAGTAAACCTATAGAAACTGAGTGTCATATAGATCGTTTAATTTCTCAAAGTGTGAGAGAGTTCTTAAAACATAAACTGCGTTGATGTTCAGAAAACCTCGTACCAGCGGAGCGTCCATCTGCAGGACCTGCGTACCATCATCGAGGAGATTTCCGGCCAGATCATGTGGGTGAACGAGCGAGAGGAGGAGGAGCTGGTGTTTGACTGGGGCGATAAAAACATCGATGCCTACATCCCTCAGAAACAGGAGAGCTTCTCAGTAAGAGCTCACACACTCACACTCCTTCACACGCTTCAGAGACGTGATTATTACTGACAGTACGTTTGACTCGTGCATCAGTGTGTGTGTGACTACACAAAAATGAGACACATTGCCTTGGCAAATAGCTGAAATATATAAACATAAATAAATAAAATAGGCTGAAGTTTTATCAATATTGTATTTCAATTTCAAGAAATGAAAATGTTTTCATGGTTTTAGTTTTAGTTAACGATAATAAGCCTGTTTCAGCATAATAAAATCACATGACTGAAAATATTTATTGACTTTAATATAAAAGAAATGCATTTAATATGCATAGTAAGCACTAGCACTGATTTCAGTGAAAACATTAATGTTTGAAAGAATCTGAAGAGTGATTAAACTGAGGCATTTTATTAGCAGGTTAATTAACTCACCCAAATGCATCCTATATGAGATTAATCAGACATATACACTATATAAACATAATATTACAGCTTGTGTCTGCACTGAATGATGCAAATACACAAATGAACTCAAAGAACTGTAAGTCACAATGTGAACAATATTGTATTACAATAGTGAATGCGTTGTAATATTAATATTATTTCAGGAGATCAGGCTTTTACAAAGATGCATGTTAAAATTAATCTATAAAATGTGTGAATATTTTATTTAATTTTGCACTCATTTCTCAACAAAAATGCCTTATTTAATTAAATTGACTAAAATTAGTCAAATTTAACAAGACTAAATATTGAGTAAATTTAGAGGACATTTTCATCTAAAGAACAAAACTATGGCTAAAAAACAGCATGAAAATAAACCTGAGCTTATTTAAATTTTAAAATCATTTGATTTTTTTTTAATGCAATTTTAGGCAATTCATTTTATGCAGATTTGTTTGTCTGTAAAGAACAACATAACATGGTGCTGTTTGGTTTGCATTTATTTGTTGCGCCCTCTGGTGGACTGTTGAATATAATTTAGGTTTTGGAGATATTTAAGTGATGATTTTTCCTCAGGTGACAAATTTAGGTTATAAAAATGTTGAGGGAACATTGTTTTGAAATGTTTCTAAAATGGTGAAATGTCCAGTTTTCTTGTCATGATTATAACATTATTTAAAGGTTACAAAAACATTTCTTACAACGCTACACTAACTTTATTTTTACCCAAAATATAACATTATTTGAATGTTTCTTTTTATTATTCTAAGAACATTTAATATGTTTAGTTTTCTGGTTGTGGTTATAATGTTATTTAAAGGTTACAAAAATGTTTCTTACAACATTGTACTAACTTTTTCACCCAAAATATGTTATTTGTCTGTTTATTTTTAATATTCTAAGAGCGTTAAAAGGTTTCTTACAATGTTCTACTTTTTTACACAAAATATAACATTATTTGAATGTTTCTTTTTAATATTCTAAGAATGTCAAAATGTCCAGTTTTCTTGTTTTGATCAAAACGTTACTTAAAGGTTACAAAAACATTTCTTAGAATATTTATGAAGTACAAATAACATCATAAGGACGTTCAGAGAATGTTGTCCTAAGAACATTTTCTCAGCGTTATGAGAACATATATCAAATATTAAAAAGCTTATAAGAACGTTCCCTGTTAGCTGGTCAGTCCTGTTGACAGCTGTTCTGTGTTTCAGAAACTCATGAGTGAACTGGAGCAGAAGGAGATTCAACTGAACGTCCTCAAATCAAAGGTGGACAATCTGCTGAAAAACAAACACCCAGCGTCTGATAAGATCCAGGTGAGTGCATCCCATCTTTAACATGCTCTTGTCATGTTTTTACCCGTCGTGTCGTGTTTCTCAATCAGTCTGATTGTGTTTTTCAGGCTTACATGGAAACGCTGCAGACGCAGTGGAGCTGGCTTCTTCAGATTACCAAATGCATTAACGTCCATCTGAAGGAAAACGCAAGATACAGCCAGGTGAGATGGGCAGGTGAAGCTTTTCTCATGCAGTTTTTTGCATTTTCGAGTGAGTTTTTATGCATCTTTATGATTTATCTTCCACAGTTCTTCAAGGAAACGAGCGAAATGAATAGCAAACTGCAGAAAGAGCACGACAACATCCGCAAGAACTTCTCCTGCGATAAATCCACACCTCTACACAACTTACTGGAGCTGCTGCAGGGCCTGGAGGTGACAGTTCGTTCAGGTTTCAGCACGTGTGAGTGCTGATGCACAGCTGCAGGTTTATAAGCGTGTGGTTGTCGTGTGTGTAACAGAGAGAGCGTGAGCGTTTGACGGAGCAGAGGGAGATGGTCCAGCAGCTGGTGCTCAAATCCAAAAGCATCGTCAGACTGAAACCCAGAAACCCAGACGAGAAGATCACCGGTCAAAATATCCTTGTGCAGGCACTGTGTGACTTCAGACAGGACGAGGTGACATTTAAATGCATATATATGAATTTTTTATTTAAATGATCATATTGTGAATTGTGTGTGTGTGTGTGTGTATGTATGTATGTATGTATGTATGTATGTGTGTGTGTGTATATATATATATATATATATATATATATATATATATATATATTATACACACAAAAAAAAAATATATATTTTTTTTAACTGATAAATAGTTCATAATTTAAAAAAAAATTGTATTTAAAAAAAGTTTCTTATGCTCACCAAGGCTGCATTTATTTGATCATAATATTTCTTTAATATTTTAAATAATATTTTTATATTTTAATGGAAATACATTATTATATAAATAATACAATAGCAGTATAAAGTTGTATAATGTTTATATAATATAATATAATATAATATAATATAATATAATATAATATAATATTATATAAATATAAATTTTGAAGAAAACTGTGATATACTACCATTGAAAAGTTTGGGAAAAGTATATATTTTTTAATATATATGTGTGTGTGTGTATATGTATATGTATATATATTAGTATTTTTTGGAAGCTGTGATACAAAACAATTCAAGTTTAGGAAACTTTAATCAAATTTTTAAAATAAAAAAATTGTAATCACATTTTTTTAAATAATAGTTGTTATATTAATAATAATATGTAATAATAGTATGTAGAGTTTTTATAATTAAATAATTTATAATAAAAAATGTAAAGTTTTATACAGCAAGGACACAAAATGAATCAAAAGTGTCAGTAAAGACATTTATAATGTTACAAAAGATTTCTATTTCAAATAAATGCTGTTCTTTTGAACTTTCTCTTCATCTGTGAATCCTGAAAAATAAAATGTATCACAGTTCCCACAAAAATATTGGGCAGCAAAACTGTTTTCAACATTGATAATAATCAGAAATGTTTCTTGAGCAGCAAATCAGCATATTAGAATGATTTCTGAAGGATCATGTGACACTGAAGACTGGAGTAATGATGCTGAAAATTCAGCTTTGAGCACAGAAATAAATTACATTTTAATATATATTCACATAGAAAACAGTTATTTTAAACTAATAATATTTTACAATTTTTACTGTATTTTTGATTAAATAAATGCAGTCTTGGTGAGCAGAAGAGACTCTTTAAAAAAACATTAAAAATCTTACTGATTCCAAACAAATTTCTGTGTAAATTCTTAATTGAATTGATACAATTGAGTAACAATACTTTTACAAACAGTTTGTACAGAAAATGTCACAGTATCACTCCAGGCTGAAATCTCAGGAAATAAAGTGCTGTTCTGGTTATGCATTTGTCATAGTGTGTGTTTCTGTTGTCATGTGTCTGTAGAAGACGATCCGTAAGGGCGATGAAGGGATCCTGAAGGATAACTCTGAGCGAACCATATGGCAGGTGACAGGACCGGGAGGAATGGACATGCAGGTGCCTTCGGTCTGTCTGTTAGTGCCTCCACCCAATCCACTCGCCGTCAGCCTGGCCAACAAGTAAGACACACACACAACCTATACACACAGTATATGTGACCCTGGAGCACAAAAGCAGTCATAAGTAGCACAGGTATATTTGTAGCACTAGCCAAGAATACATTGAAAGGGATCAAAATTATCCATTTTTTTTTATTACAAAAATCATTAGGATATTAAGTAAAGATCATGTTCCATGAAGATATTTTGTAAATTTCCTACCGTAAATATATCAAAACTTAATTTTTGATTAGTAATATGCATTGCTAAGAACTTCATTTAGACAACTTTAAAGGCGATTTTTCTCAATATTTTGATTTTTTTTTTTTTTTTTGCACCCTCAGATTCCAGATTTTCAAATAGTTGTATCTCAGCCATATATTGTCCTATCCTAACAAACCATACATCAATGGAAAGCTTATTTATTCAGCTTTCAGATGATGATGATGATGATGATGATGTATAAATCTCAATTTCAAAAAATTGACCCTTATGACTGGTTTTGTGGTCTAGGGTCACATGTTGTTAGTGTAAGGTAATAATAATTACTATAGTGTCTCAACCATTAAAACTATTTTTTTCATGTGTTAGACATGATTTAAGACATTATTTAGTTGCTTTTTAACTGTTTATCTGTGTTTGTGTTTGACGGCAGGAACTCTCAGTATTATGAGGCTATTCTAGCCGTCTGGAATCAGCTGTACATCAACGTCAAGAGTATGATCTCATGGCAGTACTGTCTGCTGGACATCAGCCGCATCAATTCACTCACCATCAACATGGTAATTTAAAAAAAAAAAGTGTAAAAATTGTGAAATATTATTCTAATTTAAAACAGCTGTTTTCTGTGTGAATATTTGTTAAACTGTAATTTATTTCTGTGATCAAAGCTGTATTTTCAGCATCATTACTCCAGTCTTCAGTGTCACATGATCCTTCAGAAATTATTCTAATATACTGATTTGCTGCTCAAGAAACATTTCTGATTTTTATAAATATTGAAAACAGTTGTGCTGCCCAATATTTTTGTGGAAACTGTGATGCATTTTATGTTTCAGGATTCTCAGATGAATCGAAAGTTCAAAAGAACAGCGTTTATTTGAAATAGAATCTTTTGTAGCATTAGAAATGTCTTTACTGTCACTTTTGTTACACACAAAATGTGCATTATCAAAGCAACTAAGTAACAAAATGTATCAAAACAACTAACAAAACAAATGCGTTTTGTCTTTGTTTGTGTGCAGCTTTCCAAAATGGCTCCAGAGGAGTACAGCAGCATCATCCGAAGTCTGGAGATGCACTTCCAGGAGTTCAAGAAACACTCGCAGGGTTCAGAGCTGTTCGGGGCCGAAGACTACAAACACATAGAGAGCCAGTATTCAGGAGCCCAGCAGCACTACAGCAAACTGGTGGTGGATCTGCCCGCATACGGTCAGTGTGCATCAGCTATTTCTGTCTTATTTTACAGTACAAATATAAAAAAAACTCTTAAATCAAGATGCATTTCTTGGGAAGGAAAGTGACTTAACATATTAAATATTTTCTTAATATTTCTGAATTTATGCTTAAAACAAGAACAAATATCTGTAAGTGGGGTCAGAAAAATAATCTTTGAATTTAGTTGATTTTTCTTACTGCACTAGCAAATATTCTTTCTTGTTTTAAGCATAAACTCAGGTAATTTTGGTAGATTTTTCAGAAAACACTTAATATCTAATAGAAGTAGTAGTCATTTTAGTAGTTTAATTTTAGAGACATGTTTTTAAGTCCTTAAACGTAAGATATTAATATTAATCTCTATCTTGTTTTCCAATAAAATATATAAACATCCTTAAAACAAGACAAATTTATTGCTAAGTATGCAAGTAAGATATTAAGACTTGTTTTAACAAAATATATCTTGAATTATGTTTGTTTTTATTATCCAACCAACATTTTGTTGTTGTTGTTTTAAGCATAAATCTTGCAAAAATATATAGATTTTTTAAATACAGATTTATTTATATTTATATTATTGGTTAAAAGTTTGGAATAATTATATTTTCTTTCTAATAAAGGCTGCATTTATTTGATCAAAATATTTCTATATAATATTTTATAGAATTATATAAATATATATATTTTTTGTGGAAACCATGATACACTAACATTCAAAAGTTTGTGGAATTTTTTTTTAAAGGAAATTAATACATCTATTCATGAACATTAATATTATTAATATTAATATTGATATTAATATATCTTATATATCTTGTTGTCCAGTAAAATATCTAAACATCCTTAAAACAAGACAAATTTAAATTTAAATAGTGAAGTTTATGCTATAAAAAAAACTAAAAAATAAACTCGATTATTTTTTTATTTTATAAAAAATGTATTACAATTATAAAAATACATATTTTTTGAAAAGACCTCAAGAAAACAAGTATTTTTTACACACCTTAATGCAAAAATCTTGTTTTCCAGTAAAATATCTAAACATCCTTAAAACAAGACAAATTTATTGATAAGTAAAACTCTGCAAGTAAGATATTAAGACTTGTTTTCACAAAAGATATCTTGAATTAGCTTTATTTTTCTTAGCCAATTTTTTTTTGTTGTTTAAAGTATAAATCTAGCTAATTTTTGTGAGGTTTATGCTATAAAGAAAAATCAAAAACTACAGATTTTTCCCCTTAAACCAAATATTAATATCTTATGCAATTTTTTTTCCAATTCTCAAGTACCTTTATGTTTGGATATTTCTGGAAAATCCTGATAATAATAAAATAGATACATAGATTTTTTTTTTTTTTTTGTGGAAAAGACCTCAAGAAAATTGCAAGTCCTTTATTTACACTGTTTAAAATGATAGTTCACCCTAATATAAAATTGACCTCTCAAATTGTTCTAAACCTGTATGAGCTTCTTTCTTCTATTGAACATAAAAATACTATGTATGTCAGTGAGGACCATGAACTGAATTTTGATTTTAAGGTGAACTGTCTGTTTAAGTGCAGTTAACGCCACACTATGAAGAATGTTTAGATATTTGTAATGGCAAACAAGTCAAAAACAATGAAGATCCGCTGTTTAACGTCCTGAATGTGTTGTGTTTATCATAGCCGCTCGAGGCGAGGGATCTGAATACGCGGCGGCTGTGAGCATCAAACTGCTGAACGAGCTCAACGCGCTGCGATTCAAGCTGGACGGAGCCGAATCGTCCCTCATCACGTTCCTGTACATCCCTTTAGGAGAGGACGCTCCGGAGGAGTGCGGGCGGCACATCTCCAGCACACAGGTGACTAGGGTTGGGAATCCAAAATCAATTCCAATTCCAGAATCAAACACTTAAGCTCAGGAATCGGTTACTTGTTGTTAAATAAAAATTTCAATTCCACCTATCAATTCCTGTGTGTGCATCTTTTTTTTTTTTTTTTTAGGTAGGCTGTTAAAAATGTGTTTGTCTTTTAATCATTCATTCGAAAACACTGATTCATCCAGTAATGAAACAATCAATCCATTCATAAATTCCATGAGATTTTGTTTAGTTGTCTAATATTTTTTTCTTCAGAATTGTGAGAACTAGAACACTCTTAAAAATAAAGGTGCTTGAAATGATTTTTCACAGCAATGCCATAGAAGAACCATTTTTGGTTTCACAAAGAACCATTCAGTCAAAGGTTCTTTAAAGAACCATCTCTTTCTCAAATTTTAATATTCTGAAGAACCTTCTTTCACCACAAAGAACTTTTTGTGAAATATAAAGGTTCTTCAGATGTTGAAGGTTCTTTATGGAACCATTTAGACAAAAAGGTTCTTCTATGGCATCGTCGAGCACCTTTATTTTTAAGAGTGAACCTCCCAAAAAAATAAAAATAAATAAAAATTCAATTTTAAAAAAGTCTCAGTTTATCCAGAGTCGTGCAGTTCTAATGGAGTCCAGTTTTTATGTAGCCGGCTGATTTTTGTTCATGGTATTCAGCAGCAATTAAATGTTTTACAGAAAGAGACAGAATAAATATGTTTGATATCTAAATGTTTGACTTCATTTTTTTTAACCACATTGGAATCGAAACTGGGAATCGATAAGAATCGGAATCGGAAGTGCAATTGATCAAATTCAAACGATACCCAACCCTACAGGTGACAAACACAGGAGTTGGCCTCAGAAGGGCTGATCTCTGAGAGCCGCTGGTTTAACGCTGAGTGCTCTGTGTTCAGCTCTTTCAGAAGGACGTGCAGACGCTGAAGGCCGAGTTTCAGAGCCTGAGAGACAGCGTTCAGACTGAACTCAAAGATGCCACAGACACTGATAAAGCCAGATACCTGCGTGCACAGCTGGACTTCATTAACCAGAGACTAGTTCACCTGGAGAACTACACTACTGCACACCTGCAGAGGTACACCATACATTAAACACAGCCATTAAAGCTGGATTTAATGGTGTTTATTTTACTGTAATGATGCAATACTGTTCAAAAGTTTGACATTGGTAAGAGATTTAATGAAGAAGTTTATTTTGTTTGCCAAGGCTGCATTTATTTGTTTGGAAATACAGTAAGAAGAGTAATATTGTGAAATATTAAAATATTATTATAATTACAATTTTAAATAACAGTTTTCTGTTTGAAAATATTTTTATATTTTATATATTATATTATATTTTATATATTATATTTTTATTTTCTATAAAATTTAAAATATATTTTATATATAAATATATTTTTATGTATTGTAATTATAATTAAATATTATAATTACAATGTCAAATAATATATATATTCTAAACTTCAAGTAACTTTTCTATTTGAATGTATTTATTATTATATTATATTTATATTATAATATAATTATAATTACAGTTCATAATGACTTCTATATGAATATATTTTTATATATTATAATTATATTGTATATTAGTATAATTATTATATTTATCAGTATATTATTAGTAGTATATTAGTATATTATATTATAATTACTAATATAATTAGTGCAATCTGTTTTCTGTTTGAAAATATTTTCATATATATCATAATAAAATTACAATTTAAATTTTTTCTTTCTATTGTTTTCTATTGGCATATGTATTTTTTTAAATAAAACAACTGTTATGAACTGTCATGAAAATTATGAATGTGATTGTATTGGATGCATAAAATATCAGCTGCTGTGAAATACACCTATTAAATAATATTATTAATAGCCGTCCTCAGTGTTTCCGAATCGTTCTTTGTGTTTCAGGTTGAATTCGCTGAAATCTCTGCTGAAAGATCTTCTGAAAGCTGAAGATGTGGTGAAGGTTTATGAAGCTCAACTGACAGAGAAAGAGACGGCGTCTCTCGACCCGGACGAGGTGCAGAGATACCAGAATGTGCTTCAGGTGATTATTACTGAACCCCTTATTAACACTCATATCACGTACACCTGAAATGTGAGAACAGTGATGTTCAAACTGAGTTATGATTTCTGCTTAATGCTGTTTAAGGCAATGGTGTTCATATAAAACATGTTCTTATGTTCAAACTGTGAAATATTGTGCAACAACATGTAGAATTTATGGGTTTCAAGATGTGTTTTTAATGCTTAAAACTTAAGACTATTCAAATCTCTATCTTTCTAGTAAAACATCCTCAAAACAAGACTAATTTACTGATAAGCAAAACTGTGCAATTTAGCCATTAAGACTTGTTTTCAGAGAATATATTTTAAATTAGGTTTATTTTTCTCATCCAGCCAAAATTTTGTTGTATGAAGCATAAATCTAACAACATTTTGTAAGGTTAATGCTATAAACAGGAACACATTAAACTCAAGATGTTTTGCCTTAAAGCAAGTATCTTATATTACTACACTTTTGCTTCTCAAGTACAGTGTTGTTTCAAGAAAAAAAAAGAAAAAAGAAAAGAAGTAAAACCAGAAATTAAACTCCTATTTTCCCTTAAAGCAAATATCTTATATTATGCATTTTTGCTTCTCAAGTACAGTGTTGTTTCAAGGATCTTTCTGAAAAACAAGGCAAAAAATCCTGACAATAATCTTTTAAATTTTTCATAATATTTTTTAATGAAATTAATCATTTATAAATCATTACTTAAAATTACAAAAGTATTTTTTAAAAGGAAAAGTCCTTTGTGTATTAATTATTGAATTATTTATAAATTAACTATTTAAAGTTATCAAATTGTTATTTTTAAAAAGGAAAAATCAAGGAAACCTGAACGAGTCCTTTGTGTATTATTTATTTATAAATCAATTATTTAAAATTATAAAATTGTTATTTTTTAA
The DNA here is from genome assembly GCA_039654775.1 of Spinibarbus caldwelli. Classification (NCBI taxonomy): domain Eukaryota; kingdom Metazoa; phylum Chordata; class Actinopteri; order Cypriniformes; family Cyprinidae; genus Spinibarbus; species Spinibarbus caldwelli. Next base: position 30,318,604 of record CM077241.1, on the reverse strand, counting down.
AAAGGAAAAAATCAAGAAAATCCGAACGAGTCCTTTGTGTATTACTTATTTAATTATTTATAAATTAACTATTTAAAGTTATCAAATTGTTATTTTTAAAAAGGAAAAATCATGAAAACCTGTACGAGTCTTTTGTTTAATTATTTATAAATTAATTATTTAAAATGATAAAATTGTTATTTTTAAAAAGGAAAAATCAAGAAAATGCTAACAAGTCCTTTGTGTAGAGTCTTTAAGTACAGTTAACTGTACAATATGACTTAACTAGTACTTTTTCTCCAAACCCAGAGTATGCGCAGTGATTTGGAGCAGAAACAGGATTTGCTGAATTCACTGCTGGCCGATTTGAATAAAGTGCAACAGTATGACGAACAGACGGATCAGGGCCGTTACAGGTGCATCATCAACCTCAGCCAGTACACTGAACACGTCAACCAGCAGTCAGACCGCTGGAAACGCATCCAGATACAGATCAACAACAGGTCAGATACTCCTTCCCTAAAGAAACATCTGCTTTTCCAGCTCCAGGCCTGAAAGAGTTGACTAATGAGGGTGTTTTCTCAGGCTGAACGATCTGGACGCTTACCTGCCGCATCTGCAGAGATACCTGCAGTCTAGTTCTAGTCTCAGCGGCTGGATCGACCAAACCCAGCGACAGATCGATTCTCAGCAGGCCGTCAAGACGGATGACGTCGCAGTTTACACACAACTGCTCAACCAACAGAAAGTGAGTCTGGAAAACATGTACTTGAGTAGAGCAAATCACTAAAATAAATCAAGAAAACCAGAATGTGTTTTTAGCATATAGCCCTTACTGCCCTAATAAAATAAAATAAAAGCAGATATCTTATAATATCTAATACAGTTTTTCTTCTCAGTTACATTTATGTTGTTTTAAGAATGTTTCTGGAACATAAGGCAAAAAATCCTGATAATAAGATTGATTTTAATAAAATTGTTTATTATATTATTATTTATATATGAATTATTTTAAATTTTACAATTATTATTATTATTATTAAAACAACATTTTTAAAAATTAAAATAAAATAAAACAAATCATTTGCATATAGCCCTTAACATACAGCAGTTAACTCTACAATAAAATCAAAAATCTTGTAATAATTTATGCAATTTTGCGTTGTCAAATATTTTGACGTTTTTTATTTTTATTGAAATTTTCACTTAAAGAAAGTATCATGCAAGTTGCAACAAAATCCTGATTTTTTAAAAAATAAAATTATATATTTTTAAATAAAATATTATTTACTTGTTTCTAAATAAATTATTTAAAATTATATAAAAAAAATTTTTTTTTACTTGAGTAGAGCAAATAATTAAAACAATCACCTGGAATCTAGAAACCACACGGCCCTGTTCATTGAGTTGAACCGTTTGTTTGATTGAACTGAAGTTTAACTTTTATAATGCTCTTTTCTAATGTGTGCAGGCATTAAGCTCTGATATAAAGGCAAAGCGAGACCTGTTGGAGACAGTGCAGAAAGACGGGGAAACCTGCATAAATGCCATCAAGGTATTCATCCTTCAGTTTCCTTTAATGTGCTGTTAAAGGATTTTGTGGTGGAAGTCCTAACCAATGATGATGTATAGTAATTAAAACACCAAATGATCATAATTTGTGTCATTTCTGTCTCTCAAATGACTTTTCGGTTTTTGCAACATAGGCCATTCCTAATTATCACTTTACAATAAGGTTTCATTTGTTTATATTAGATAACATAAACAAAAGAATGAAAAAATCTTGTAAAACATTTAATTTTAACATTTACTACATAATACATTATTAAAAGTTGTGTCTCTTAATATTATTTAATCTCTTAATATTATTATTATTCAACTGACCTAACAATGAACAATTGTGTTTTTATAAACTAACGTTAACCAGGGTTGTTATAGTTAACTAAAACTGAAACTGAAAATAAAATTATATAATAAAAAAAAACATTTTCGTTACTTGAGATAAAATAAATGTTACTTGAAATAAAATTAAATATAAAAACCCAAATTCCAGCTGGTTGCAACATTTTTCATTTCAATTGTTTAACTTGATGTACTAAAATAACTAAAACTGAAATAAAAATGAATAACTATATGGACATATATAAAAACTACTAAAAATGGCAAAAACACAAAACAAAATTACTGAAACTTTACATAAAATTAGAATAAAAATGGAAAATGTAATCAAAAAATGATTCAGATATTAACAAAAACTATAATAGTAAGTCAGTGTTACTAAAATAATGCTGACATTAACAAAGACTAATAAATACTGTAACAAATGTATTGCTCATTGTTAGGTACTGTCAGTCAATGCATTAACTAATGCCAACAAATGGGACCTTATTGTAAAGTATTAAGATAATTATTACAAAACATCACTGTAAAATACATTATCGCCCAGCTCTGAAATGCTAAATGCGATTATAAGGCATGAAGATATTATAAATATTAATGATTTTCTGTAAATCTGCTTTGAAGCCATGTAAAAAGTTGTATACAAACACATATTTAGTCATTGTCATTACTAAACTCTAATTTCAGATCAGACAGCATTTATTAATAACGTGAACCATATCTCTGTAGAACTATGAGCTTGAGTTGGCAGCTTACAGCGCAGGACTGGAAACTTTGCTCAACATCCCCATCAAGAGGACTGTGCTGCAGTCACCATCGTCCTCCATTTCAGAAGAGGTACACCTACAAACACACACTTCCCCAGCCAACACACAAGCATTACTGTTATTGCAATCTTATTTTATCACATTTTAATTTTTGTGCTTATTTTTGTCCCCCAGGTCTCTTCTCTAAATGCACACTACTTAGAACTGCTCACCCGTTCAAGCGATTACTACAAACTTCTTATGGCTTCCCAGAAGAACATGGAAGAATTGAAGGTGTATAAAGACACTTCAGTTTTGGCAGAGTGATGAAATTAAGAAATTATTTGTTTTTACAGTGAAATATTACAGTTGTAATATTTTGTTTAATATTCAGTATTATTATTATTATTATTATTATTATTCATTTTATAATCATATTAAGTGCTGGGTAGTAGCTGATTACACGTAATCAGATGACAAAAATTAAGTACTTGTAATTAGATTACATTTTAAAATACTTGTAATCAGACTACAGTTACCTTATTTCTGATTACATGATTACATATTCTAACAAATTAAATACTTAATCTTTTTTAGCAAGTGATTTATTTTGATTGTTGTTATTTTAAAACAATTTATTTTAATTGTAATTTTTAATTTTTATGATTTAATTTTTAGTTTTTCATTGAACTTACAAACCCCTGCAGTTCCTTCATGAACCCCAATTTAAGAAATTTTGACAATGTAATGTTTGATGCACTTCATGTTGTTAATAACAAAAATTATATAGTAATATATTTTATATGTATTTTATATCAATATGCTACAATATTATCCTATTTAAATCAATGTGACAAATGAGTTAGACCACAAGTAATCGAAAAGTAATCAAAAACTAGTCTGATTATATTACTTAAAACATATGGGCCTGGTTTCACAGACAGGGCTTAGCATAAGCCAGGATTAGGCCATAGTTCAATTAAGACATCTAAGTAATTTTTTATAAACATCCCTTAGAAAAAAGCATTACTGGTGTTCATCTTAAGACAATACAAAGGCACTGACATGGGGGGGGGTTGTAATGGTAATGTAACAGATTACGTCACTAACTACAGTTTTTGTCATGTAATTTGGAATCAGTAACAGACTACAATTTGTAAGTAATCTACCCAGCACTGGTCATATTAATATATATATTTCACAAAGTTTTTGGCCAAAGTGTGCAGCTGACCATTTTATAAATTGCGTTTTAAATCACAAATTTAATTTTCATCCAAAAAAACAAACAAACAGATTTTTTCCCCCTCATCATGCAGCCGTACCAAACCCTTCTTCAATGAATGCACTTCACAGCCTTTGAAATTACCAAATCTACCAAATGGTTTCAGGACTCAAGTCAACAGACATTTTGGCCAAATGTCAGTGTAAGGTTTCATGATGCCAGGTTTTATTCTCAAGGGGCTTACCTGGTAAATATATAGTTATTTATGTCACAAAATAATGTATTTTATGTATTTATGTTTTTTGCAGATCCGGAATACCAGGATTGAGCTGCTCGAGGAGGAACTTCAGCAGCTGCGAGATGCTATTAAGGATCACACTGCCACGAATGCCTCTTTGCAGGAGGCTCTTCTGAAATACCAGCAGGAGCTGAATCAATCGCAAACACACCTGCTATCTCTGGAAGAAGTGAAGAGGACTGAGACTTTGAAGTGCATGGCAACACAGGACAGCCTGGACTCTTCCACCAACCGCCTTCAAGAGCTTACAGATGAAGTACGTCGCCTCAAACTCCAGCTGGACGAAATGGAGAGGAAGAAGAAAGTCGTGGAGGAGCGCTACACGTTTTTGCAGGAAGAACATGATGAGACTATGCGCAAGAAACTCAAGGAACTGGAGCAGGCCAGCTGGGCCAAGATGGAGCTGGAAAAGACGGTGTCTGAAAGAACACGAGAGCTGGAGCGTCTGCGAAGGGAGTTGGAAGACGAGGCTCGGCGTGTCAAGGAGGCGCAAGCGGAGCTGGCAAAGGTAAGGCAGGAGCACAACATAGAGATTCGAGAGGTGAAACAGACCTACGAGTCTCAAATCCTCGTTACTCAGACCAGCATGCAGAAGCTTTCGCAGCAGAAGGAAAGTGATGCTGCTTCCATGAGTCTGGAGTTTGAAAGAATAGAGGGAGAATCTAGGGAGTTAAAGGACCAGCTGCAAAGGCTTCGTACCTCCCTCGGCCAGGAGGAGGCCCAGAGGAAGCACCTGGAAGAGGAGGTCAAGAGACTTAATGCTGTAAGTACAGAGGAAGGCAGAAAGAGGCATGAGCTGGAATCTCAAGTCCAGTTGTTGTCTAGCCAGAAGCGTGAAGTGGACAACAAAACGAGGGAGGTACAGGAGAGCTCCATTCGAGCACTGCAAGAAAAGAGTAGTGAGCTCAACCGTCTCACACGTTGCCTTGAGGAGGAGCGACGTCTGAAAAGATCTTTAGAGACCGAGACCAGGCGACTAGAGGAGGAGTTGGCTGACCTCAAAACTAAGAATGAAAACTGTAATGTGGAGTTGGTGCAACTTCGCTCTTCCCACCAGGAGTTGAGCCTCATCCGAGTGGAGCTGGAGGCCCATGCCCTTGAGAAAGGCCGGTCTGAACAGACTATTATGCGCCTCCAAACCCGGATTCAAGAGCTCCAGGAGGAGCTGAAGCGGTTGGAGAGTGAGTTGGAGAAGCAGCGGCAAATGGTGGAAGAGGAGGCCAGCAAGCGCAGGAGAACGGAAGCGCAACTTGAAAAGAGTAGCCAGGCCATGCGGGAGTACACCACTACAATCACAACTCTGCGTAAGAGCCAGGAAGAGACTAATCTTGGGGCCAAGCATGCGGATGAAGAATGCAAGCAGCTGAAGGAAGCCCTAGACCGTGCCTTGAAGGATCACAAAGTGTCTTCTCAGAGCCTGGCTGCCTTGAAAGCCGAGATGAACACTTTGAAACTACAACTGACGCAGGAGCAGGGGCGTGTCCAAGACTCCAACCAGCGCTACGAAGCCCTTCATCGCAGCATGGAGGAGAAAACTTGTGCATTAAACATAAGCAATGCTGAATCTGAGCGACTGCAAAGGCTCAATGAAACTCTGACCAAAGATCGCCTCCGCCTGGAGGAGGCGTTGCGCTCCGTGCGTCTAGAACACGATGAACTGCTCAAAAACAAAAAGCGCGGAGATCGGGAACTGACTGAGCAAATCACGGCTTTGCAGAAACAGCTTGAGTCCAGCCAGCGTGCCGGTGCAGAGCATGACAGGCTTATGCGACAGCTCTCACGAGAGAGAGAAAAACTGCAAGTGGAGATAGAAAATGTACAAAAGCAAGCCAGAGAGGTACTAGGATAACTAGAAACTAGAGTTCTCGAGTTAAAATGCGTAGATTTAGCCAGCTGCATGCATCTCTCTTTCACGCTGCACGCTGTAAATTGTTACTGTCTTGACATGCAAAATATGTCCCTAACAAGCTGCCATATTTTTGCATGTTTTAATGTGCATGTTTGACCTATTTCCGCACTACACCCTGCCGATTTGAATCTTAATACAAGCCTCTGTCCTTTGCAAGCTTCCATGCTGCGTGCTTGTTTTGCACAACAGCATCCATTGCATACATGATCAAACACACAGCCAGACAATCAATCAATCTAATCTCTATTGTTCGTGGCACCCTCTGTGATTTTGATACTTTAGAACAGGCATAGCTAACCCTGCACCTAGTGGGCTACTATGCTGGGGTTTAGCTCCAACCCTAATCAAACACACCGAATCAGTTAATCAAGGTGTTCAGGATTACTTAAGAATAACAGGCAGGTGTGTTGGAGCGGGGGTTGGAACTAAAGTTTGCAGGAAGGTAGTCTTCCAGGAGCAGGGTTGGCTACCTCTGCTTTAGAAGCTAAGCCATGTAGTTTGAAAACCAATCAGTTCTGTTTTGCAACGGTCAATGAATGATAAATCACTCATACAATAACAAAATAATTGTCCTATCTGAGAAATCATATACAGAATGATCACCTTAAATGATAAAACAATAACTTTCTCTTTGGTCCTTTTGTTGCAGACTTCCTCTGTGATCCAAACATCCCAATATGAGTGCAGCAGCCTGCAGCAAGAACGGGATGGCCTCCTCAAGAAAATGGCTGCAATGGAACAGGATATTCTTCGCTTGAAAAAGCTGGAAGACGAGCTAACCCGTATCAAACTCTCACTGGAATCGGAGCTGCGACTCAAATCACAGATGCAGGAGGAGAATGAGAGGATCAAGAAGGATTTTACCCAATGGAAGACCAAATGTGCAACTCACGAGGAGCAGATTCGACAGCACAACTCTGAACGCTCTGGCCTGGAGAGCCAATTTAATTCTGTCAAGACTGAGATGGAGAAGCTGAGGACACAACTGAAGGAGACTGAAGAACGCTACAGGCTGCTCTTGCAGAACTTGGAACGGGAGAGGGCAGAGATGCAGGTGCTTCGAGACTCGCAACAGAAGGAGTTGCTGAGACTGCAGCGGAAACCAGATGGTGCTACCAAATACACTCAGACGGACCTAATGGACCCCTCCTCACTGGTCTTCGAAGGTGTCCGCAAGAAAGTCACGGCACAGCAGCTCCATGACTGTGGTGTGATTGACAAGGTGACATTTGAGCAGTTGATGAATGGCCAGCAGACTGTCGAGGATGTATCTGTCGACATCAGGCTCAATCTTAAAGGCACAGGAGCCATTGCGGGGCTGGCAGCAGGACCTAAAGGCAAAATGACCTTTACCGAGGCCAAAAAACAAAACTTGATTTCAGACGAGAGTGGAAACATGTTGCTGGAGGCTCAAGCTGCCACAGGGTACATCATAGATCCCCGAGCTAATGTGAGGATGACTGTTGAGGAGGCTTGCCTGAATGGACTTGTGGATGAAGCTGACAAGAAGCAGCTGTTGATTGCAGAGGCCGCCTGCGTTGGGTTTAGGGATCCCAAAACTGGGAAACTCTTGCCAGTTAGCCAAGCCATGAAGAAAGGAATAGTTAACCGAGAAACAGTGCTGCGTCTCCTGCAGGCACAAGAAGCAGCGGGAGGCATCCTTGATCCCATCCTTAGCGTCTATCTTTCCAAAGATACTGCCTTGGACCGTGACCTTGTTGATGAGGATCTTTATCAAGCTCTAAATGCCAGACCTGATTGCTATATTGATCCCGACAGTGGTCTACGTACCAACTACGTTACCCTCAAGAAGCGATGCAAGGCTGACCTCAGTACTAGCTTGCTCCTGCTTCCGGCTCCAGAGAAACCCATGACCGTACAGGGACTGCGTCACGAAGTTTGCGTATCAGATCTGGTGGATGCGAAATTGCTGCAACCTTTGGACATAGATCATCTGAGAGAGGGCAAGATTACCAGCCAAGATATTGAACACAGGCTTCGGGCTTATCTCCGAGGATCAACCTGCATTGCTGGGATTTATGACGAGGCCAACGACTGCGCCTTGCCCATCTACCAGGCCATGAAGGAAGGTCTTCTGCGACCAGGCACTACCTTGGAGCTTCTGGAGGCCCAGGCCGCTTCAGGCTTCATGATTGATCCCATCCACAACGAGTACCACACAGTCGGGGAGGCTTGTAAGAAAGGACTGGTGGGTGTGGAGTTCAAAGACAAGCTTCTGTCTGCCGAGAGAGCGGTAACTGGGTACAAAGACCCAGGCACTAACAAGATGATCTCCCTTTTCGAAGCTATCGAGCGTGGTCTCATAGAGAAAGGTCATGGCATTCGCCTGCTGGAGGCTCAGATTGCAAGTGGTGGCATCATTGACCCTAAACACAGTCACCGAATTGATGTTGATGTGGCATATCAAAGGGGCTACTTTGATGAAGAGATGAACCAGATTTTGAAAGATGAAGGAGACGACACAAAGGGTTTCTTTGACCCAAACACAGAGGACAATCTGACTTACTTGCAGCTAAAGAGCCGTTGCATTGCAGATAAGAAGACGGGACTAGTGCTTCTTCCCCTTTATGATAAGAAAAAGATGCAGCAGAAGAACTCCACAAGGAAGAGGCGAGTATTGATTGTTGATCCTGAAAGTAATAAAGAGATGACGGTGCGTGAAGCCTACGAGAAGAAAATTATAGACTACGAAACTTTTTTGGAATTGTCTCAGCAAGAGTGTGAGTGGGAAGAAACGGTCATCACTGCCCCAGATGGCTCGACCAGTACAGCTATAATGGACAAGCAAACAGGCATTCAGTACAACTTGAAAGAACTGCTTGCTAAGGGAGTGATTGACCAAGATATCCTTGATAAGTATCGTTCAGGAAATCTGACCCTTACAGAACTTGCAGATATGATCACCAACAAGACGAAGACCCTCAGCTCCTCTGTTGCCTCATCAACTTTCACATCCCAGACGACAATGAAAAGCCAGATAATTAAAACCGAATCTGTTAAAACAGTCGAGAGCATCTCCACTCAAGAAACCATTCAAGATCCATCCTCAACAAACACCTCCAAGCATATTTCCAGCATGTCAATCAAACTGACCCCATTAGTCGAAACAATTGAGGAACAGAATCCAGTTGGAGCAGTTTTTGACACAGAGAAGCTGGAGAAGATCAGCATATGTGATGCTCTGAAGCGAGGAATCATTGATTCCATCACTGCGCAACGACTCCTGGAGGCTCAAGCTTGCACCGGAGGGGTTGTGAGCCCTGAAAACGGTCGTCGTATCTCTATTCAGGAAGCAACCCGACTTGGCGTCCTTGATGACGAAATGGCTAACAGGATAAAACCTGCTCAGAAAGCGTATATTGGTTTCGAAGATGTGAAAACCAAGCGTAAGATGTCAGCCGCCGAGGCTGTCAAGGAAAAATGGCTGCCGTACGAAGCTGGCCAGCGCTTCCTCGAATTCCAATATTTAACTGGTGGGCTGTTCGACCCAGAGCTTGGGTGCAGACGTTCGCTTGAGGAAGCTTTGCAGCTCGGCTGGCTGGACATGAGAGCTGCTCAGAAGCTCCAGGATACACGCCACCACCCCAAGACCCTCACCTGCCCCAAGACCAAGCTGAGGATATCCTACAAGGAGGCTCTGGAAGGTTGCATGACAGAGGAAAACACTGGTGTCCGCATGCTTCCCGCCTCCGTGGTTTCATCACGCGGCATCAGCAGCCCCTACAACCTCTCGAATCCAGGATCAGCCTCGGGCTCTCGAAGCGGATCCCGCAGGGGCAGCGTAGACTACAGCTTATCCCCCTCTTCGTCTTCCAGATACAGCAGCTTTAGCTACAGCAGAACCTCTTTCAGCTCCAGATCACTCTCCTAAACAATCATTTTGTACTGTGCAATGTTATATAACACAGTTATATAACACAATTATCTATCAAAGTATATTAAGATAACAATACAAGAAACTCAGTAACATTTATTATTGGAAATGTGGATGGTGTTCTAAACGAATCAGCATTTTTTCTTCCAAAAACTAAAGAAGAGCCAATAGCATTTAATGTTTCTTAAATCTATATTGAATGTATTAATACAAAAATACACTTTGATTTTTCATGTTTACTCAGATTCGGGGGGGTATCATCTTTTGGATTTTATTAAACAGATATGAAAGTTGTTTATAACACTAGATTTTGGGTAAAGATGTCACCTTTCCTGTTTTACACTAATACTGTTGAATTGCTGTAGTTTTTTCTGAACGTTTCAGTGCCTTTGCTTTACCTTTGTACTAGCCTGAAATTTATCTCTAACAGTGTCTGATATTTTTTCTTACAGTTTTATTGCTCAAATAAAGAAAGACCTCATCAAATGTATGGCTCATATGCAGTGTGGTTTTTATGTGTGAGATTTTATATTTAGGAGTTAAGCAGAGTTGTTTCATGTCTAAACACAAATTTTAATCCAGGCCTGACCTCACAATGTTTACTTATAAACTTCAAAACTGAACGTTAATCATTTTAATTCCATTCAGTTTTATTAGTGATTACTACCAAAGATGCATTCTTACGTGCATGTTAAATAAGGATTCTATATTCTGAAGATGTGAAGTTATTTCACAAGTATTAACATCATATATTATTATTATCGGTTTGATTATTATTAAAGATCACAAAACGCGTTTGCTAGCACCCTGGCTGACCTCTGCTAGCAGCTCCAAGATTTTGTTTACAAAACAGTGCAGCAGATGAGAGACTGATCCTATTCATGATCATCTCATACAGTAGTTATTTAACTTGTATTACTTACTATTTTTGGAATGCCGCTGTTGCAAATATTTATAGTATTTATAGTAAGTAGAACCATCTTAAAGCTCAGTGGAAAGATGTTTTGTATTGAGAACGACATGTTTTATAAAGACGTGGGTCTTTATTTTACCTTCTAGTTCTAAAAATATTTTATAGCGTGCAGACTTATAATAAAATAATAGAACTATCAAGGATAAATGTTGTTTTATTATGTATGGATGCCTGTGCTGTCATACAAAACCAATCACGTACTATGGGTGTATTCAGGTAGACAAAAAGAACCACTTTAACATTTTTAAGTGACTTTAAAAAGGGAATCTGAATTATTTTACCCTAATAACGCATTTTGATCAGTTTACCCGGAAGAGATACATAAAAATTTATTTAAAAAAAATAGCATAGTTTTTAGTAAGGAACGAAACTTTGCAAGCCCTTAAAGACATTCATTTTTTTTTTTTAAATGGATATAACCATTAAATAAATAGACATTTAAAACGTTGTTGTTGTTTTTTTTTTTATGATGATATATTTTTATCATCTGAAAGTGAAAGTTTCTGCAATTAAAAATAATTTATTTGATTTGATTTTTTTTATGTTGTTTCGATGTTGTTTTGTTAGAAATAAATATTGTTATAGGTCTCACAAATTTTTGAGCAGTCATGAATTTAATTAATTAAGCTTTTGAATGCATTGTGAGGGTTAATATGGAAGGATTTCCCGGACTATTTTCAAATAGAAATCCTTCCATAGGGTTAAGAAAGAAAAAGTATTTGTCCAATCTGGTTGGAGCTGAAACGTGAGCGCGCCTCCTGCTGGACACGCGCGGGAGTACAACAACACGAGGACGTGAATTACTTCCGAGGTCACAGGACAGCGCTCATTTACAAACACATTTACAGGCTTCCATTTAAGAGTTAAAGATGATAATTCTCCATTTATGTATTGAATGTGAATTGCAGTCAGATGTTTGATTGATAAATTGTTTGAAGAGGAAAACCGCGAAGCCCCGCTGAGATCTGCGCTCTGAGGTGAATAAATGATGATTTTAGACATTTAAAACATTGTTTTTTTTATGATGAACATAGCAGATATGCCTTAAGCAAACCTACCGTGTTTTTTCTGTTGTAATACTAACTCTTGTAACTTACTAACTGTATTTTGTGAAGATGTTACGATTCAAAATAATCTATTAGGTGGTGTAAGTGTTAGCATCTGCCTTATTATTACTATTTATTTTAGCTGTAATGAAAATACTGCAGTATTATATCTTTTTTTTTGGACATGGGCCATGGTATTCTTTGAAGTAAGGAAAGGTATCATGAAAATACCATGGTATATGAATATGTTAATCATTCAGTACCATGGTGACGTTACTGTATCAGTGCTGCAGGTAACTATTTGATATCTTTGTTGGTCTCATAGAAGCTGTGACACTGATCTGATCTAACAGTGTTGTGGTGTCATTTACTATAGTCATAAAATATGGTTAAACTGCCGTCATCAGTACAGTAAATCATGGTGTTTTTCTGTTGCAGCTTCACATCAGTGATCATGGCTGATGATCCTCAGAGGAACTTCCGCTCGGTGTATTATGAGAAAGTGGGTTTCAGAGGAGTGGAGGAGAAGAAATCGCTGGAGATCCTGCTGAAGGACGATCCACTGGGTAAGAGCCATCACAGAGCTTTATTCAGCTGTTCAGACACTCCTACAGACTCACCGTTGATGTTATTTTGTTTTCAGATGTATTTATGTATTTAATAAAAAAATAACAGGTATTGTATTATTGTTATTATTGTACGTTACATTTTAATTTTGGTTTAAGTTTTCTGTAAACACACATAACAGATTTTTACAGATTTTTCCTTCTGAACCTATAATAATAACGGTTATTAATATTATTATTTAATTTTATGCATTTTTAGTTCAGTTACTATTTAGACAAGATATTTTGTTCTTTTTGACAGTATAATAAAAAATAACAGGTTTTTAAATTATTTTTGTTGTTGATGTTATTAATTTATGAATTATTCACTTTTAATGTTGGTGTTCAGTAATCATGCAAAATAGATTTTTACGTTTTCACAAATAATAATAACTATTATTATTTATTTTTAATGTTGGTGTTCAGTAACTATGAAGAGCATATTTGTACTTTTTTTTTCTTTTGACTCTATAATAACTACAACAGTTGTTGATGTTATTATTAATTTATGAATTATTCATTTTTAATGTTGGTGTTCAGTAATCATGCAAAATAGATTTTTACGTTTTCACAAATAATAATAACTATTATTATTTATTTTTAATGTTGGTGTTCAGTAACTATGAAGAGCATATTTGTACTTTTTTTTTCTTTTGACTCTATAATAACTACAACAGTTGTTGATGTTATTATTAATTTATGAATTATTCATTTTTAATGTTGGTGTTCAGTAATCATGCAAAATAGATTTTTACGTTTTCACAAATAATAATAACTATTATTACTTATTTTTAATGTTGGTGTTCAGTAACTATGAAGAGCATATTTGTATTTTTTTTTCTTTTGACTCTATAATAACTACAACAGTTGTTGATGTTATTATTTTTTCAATATTGGATTAAATGTCCAATAACCATGCATTTCAGCACAGTAATAAATAATAACTTTCTTCTTCTATCTTATTATTCTGATATACAGTAGTGTTTATTTTTTCATCTTTGTTTAGGTTTATGTCTAACTGTGAAATGCTATGTATCTCTCACTTGAGAATTATGGCTCACAGACAATCAAGTGTTTCTCTGGCTCCTTCAGTCAGTTTTGTTGCTGATGTTTTCAGATGTGGAGAAGTTGAGCACCTTCAGTCAGAGGTTTCCTCTGCCCTCCATGTACCGGATACACGTGTGGAAAGTCCTGCTGGGTGAGAACATGAATCATCATTCACATATATCTGACAAAAGCAGTCTTAAGTAGCACAGGTATATTTGTAGCAATAGCCAAAAATACATTGTCAAAATGATCGATTCTTCTTTTATGCCAAAAATCATTAGGATATTAAGTAAAGATCATGTTCCATGAAGATATTTAGTAAATTTCCTACTGTAAATATATCAAAACTTAATTTTTGAATAGTAATATGCATAGCTAAGAACTTAATTTGGACAACTTTAAAGGCGATTTTCTCAGTATTTTGATTTTTTTGCGCGCTCAGATTCCAGATTATCAAATAGTTGTATCTCGGCCAAATATTGTCCTATCCTAACTAGGGTTGGGCTTATTGATTCCTAATTCCAATTCCAATAAAATAAATCCATTTAAAAAAAAAAAAATTAAGTCAAACATTTAGATGTCAAACATATTTATTCTGTTTTTTTCCCTATGGTTTTACCAAACAATACCACAGAAAAAAACAACTGCACTAATATAAAATTGAAACATTAAATAGTTAAAGACAAGTAAACAGTAAGTAATAAAATAGGAACAAACAAATCAGTTAGCAATAGCATAAAATAATAAAACTGAACAAATCTCAGGTACAGAAATTGAAATCAAAAGTTTAAAAACACTGCGTAGTTTTCTTTTCATAAAAAAATTTGATTAATCCTCATTAAAGTTAAAATATTCAGTCAAGATCAGTTAATGATTTTCTTTTGTTCTGTGATTAACATTAATGACAGGCAGCACGTTTATTAGGCGGCTGTCTCTTTAACACCGAACGCACGCGGATCTAAAAATACTGTTACACATGCGTTTTCTTTCTCATCTGTTTACGTTCATTTAAGACAAAAAAGGGCTGTGTTTATAATGATATACTGATGTATTTTGTGCATACTGGTCGATAAATGTAAAAGAGAAGTCAGTTCCGGATCAGAACAACCTTTTCTGCAGTGGAAATGCACAGAACGGTTGGAGAACAGACACAGAACCCGCATCGGAACCCGCTGATCTCTGTGCTCACGCTTCAGATGTGAGCGCTGCACACAAACAGTGCGCAAGTTCTTTCTCTTCCTGCTCTTAAATAGTTTAAAATCACATTAAAATGTGAACGCAGGAATCGTTAAGCGGAATCGAAATGCATGTCTTATCGAATAACCGGTTCTTGGAAATTTGGAACCGGTTCTCAATACCCAACCCTAATCCTGACAGACCATACATCAACGGAAAGCTTATTTATTCAGCTTTCAGATGATGTATAGACGGTTTCATCGGGTGCACATGCCTGGCCCTAAGTTAACTTCCAGTCTGTTTATTTATGGGTCTGGCTAGTGGCGCCGGCTAAAAACGCAGTTAAAGTGATGAGTTTGTGATTGTGCTGTGGGATGTGTTTCCCATACATTTATTTATTTGTGGCGACCTGCCACGATATCAAAACTGATGGATTTTCCAAGAGGCTTCATTGAATAAACATGAGCACGTACTGCACGTTTAAAAAATCAAAACGAGGCGCGGGTGTTTTTATGTCACTGTTTTTCTGAAGGAAAATTTTCGATGTCATTTTCATTTCATCTTGCATGTTATATGCCTGATAAAGCAGCATTTGTAAGCTCGGCACTGCTTTGTGTTCAGCCGTTACCGGGGAAATCTCTATTTCTTCAGCTTTAAAGCATCTCCTGCTGGCAGAGAATGAATTTGCATTTTCAGTAAGCCCGTCTGATTTAAGCAGCAAACGTATTTTGCCTTTCAAAAACTAATCTGCTCTAGAGTGACTTGGCTGTTGTTATTGATTCTGTGTGGAAGTCTACCGGAAGTTAAGTTAGGGCCACAAAAGGGCGCATGCGCAGTAACGTTTATGTTGTTGCCGTTAAAACCGCCTATAAATCTCAGTTTCAAAAAACTGACCCTTATGACTGGTTTTGTGGTCCAGGGTCACAGTGTCTGTGAATCAGGCTGTTGAAGCTGTCTGTCCTGATGTTCTCAGGGATCCTGCCGCCCCACAGCGATTCTCACGCTCTGGTGTCTCGCTGTCGTCTGGAGCAGTTTGAGGACGTCAGCGCCGCTCTGAGGGCCATGCGTTTCGTCCATGCGTCCACCCTGCCGACGGAGCTCTACCTCCGTATCTTCCAGCTGGAGAGCAGACAGCTTCCCCGCAGGAGCGAGCTCAGGCCGCCGGTGAGGAGCTACGGGTGCACCTGTGGGTTTGTGGGTAATCAGTGTGTTTTTTTCATGTCTCAGGTTTGATGGATTTCTTTCAGGTTGAGGAGGATGAAAACTTCCTGGCTATTGCTACAGCGATGGAGGAGATCGTCAGTGATCCGGTCGACTGCTATTGGCTGATCAGATGTTTCATCAACCAGTTCAAGCACAAGTTTGGAGACTCCATCCCTCACCTGGTACATGTTAACCTGCTAAAGGAACCTTTAACAAATTTAAATGTTTTTTTATTATTATTATTTATTAATGATTTTATTTTGACACTGTGATAAATAATAACAGTTACTTTTATTATTATTATTGTTATCATTATTATTGTTGTTGTTGTTATAAATATTAGAGATTTTTGTATTTTTTAAATGTTGGTTTAAGTGTTCAGTAAATATACAGAACAGATTTTTTTTTTAATTTAATTATAATTATTATTTGTTTTTTTATATTTTTTAAAATTGGTTTATGGGTTCAATAATTTTACTTTTTTCCTTTTAACACTGTAATAAATTATTATTAGTATTAGTATAACTTTATTAATTTGTATGATTTTTACTGTTGGCTTAAGTGTTCTGTAACCATCCACAATATATTTTTACTTTTTTTTTTCTTTTTGACACTGTAAAAAGTAATAACAGTTGTTGCTGTTGTTGTTAACAATATTATTTATTTATTTATATATTTGTGATTTTTTTTTTTTAATGTTTAAGTAGTTTTTTTTTTTGTTTAGACAGTACAATAAATAACAATAGTTGTTATTCTTATTTATTTTTGTTTTATTTTATAATGTGTAAGTGTCCAATAATTTTACTTGTTTTTCCTTTTAACACCATAATAAATAACAATTATAATAATTTATTCATTTTATGCATTTGTAATTTAGGTTTAAGAGTTCAATAACCATCCAGATTTGTTTTTCCATTTTGACACTTTAATAGAAAATAACAGTTATTATTATTTTTTGGTACATTTACTCACTCTTACGTCTTTCCAAACTCATATATATTGAGCTCCAAAACAAACAAAAAGCACCACAAATATTCTTCCTCTGTGTTGTGCAATGTCTCATTGATGTAATGTTTCTCTCATTTGTTTTTAATTAAAACCACCGTCTCTGTTTCAGCCGAAGAGTTTGGAGCACTTCCTGTCTCAGGAGGATGCTGCTCTGCTGGCTCATCTGAAGACGTCTGGAGCTCTGGACTCGCTGCCGTACTGTCTCTGGTTCAGATGCTGCTTTGCTGGCTGTTTACCACAGTCCAGCCTACAGAGGTCAGGACACATTCCTCTCAAAAATACAGTAAAACAAGAAAAATTGTGAAATATTTTTACTGTTTAAAACAGCTGTTTTCTATGTGAATATCTGTTAAAATGTAATTTATTTCTGTGATCAAAGCTGAATTTTCAGCATTACTCCAGTCTTCAGTCACATGATCCTTCAGAAATCATTCTAATATGCTGATTTGCTGCTCAAGAAACATTTTTGATTACCAGTGTTGCATGTTTCATTGTTTTTTTTTGTCTGTTGTGATTGGCTGATTAATTGATTGTGCTGTCGTGTGATTGGCTTACTGATGGACTGTGCTGTGATTGGTCGGCAGGGTTTGGGATAAAGTCATCAGCGGCTCTTGTAAGATCCTGGTGTTTGTTGCGGTGGAGATTCTGCTCAGCTATAAGATCCTGCTGATGGGAATGAGTGACCCGGATGGAGTTTACAACTTCCTGTCTAACGTGAGCCACACTCATCATTCATTCACTTACATATCATGGAAAAAAATGGGTTTGTTGAAATAAATGTTCTATTAATGTATTTAATTCGTCTTTACATTATGACCCTTTTCAAGTTAAATTTAATTTTTTTTTTTTTTTTACCTTTTAAATCCTCTCGTCCCATAGACTTTCACTTATTTTTTTTAATAATTTTATTGAAGGCTGGTGTACAGACGTGACAGTTTTAAAGAAAATGTGCTGCCCAAACTTGGCAGCTCTCTTTATTAACTGTAAGACTTTATTCGCCGTGGGAGTTTTCCTCGTTTATTCTGGTGAGTGTGTACATTCCTCCTGACGCGCGTGTGAGCGCAGCGCTAGAACTGTTGGCTGATCAGATCACACACACAGAGCAGCGTTACCCAGACTCTTTCATTATCATTCTCTGTGATTTTAATAAAGCTAATCTCACCCGCAAACTGCGTAAATACAGACAACACATCACATACTGGACCATTGCTACACTGTTTTAAAGGATGCAGACCACTCTGTCCCCCGTGCAGTGCTGGGACTCTCTGATCACTGTTTGGTTCATCTTCTACCAGCCTACAGGCAGAAACTCAAATCTGCTAAACCTGTAGTAAGAACTGTAAAGAGATGGACTGTTGAACCAGAGCAGGATTTACAGGCCTGCTTCGAACTTACTGATTGGAGCGTTTTTGAGTCTGCAGCTACTGATCTGGATGAGCTCACTGACACCGTGACGTCCTACATCAGTTTCTGTGAGGACATGTGTGTTCCCACCAGCACTTATTTAACATTTAACAATGACAAACCTTGGTTCAGTACAAAACTCAAACAGCTTCGCCAGGCCAAAGAGGATGCCTACAGGAGTGGGGACAAAGCCTTGTACAAACAGGCCAAATACATACTGAATAGGGAGATAAGAGTGGCAAAGAAAAACTACTCTGGAAAATCAAAAAAAAAAAAACTGCTTTCAAGCAACGACCCTACATCAGTGTGGAAAGGCCTGAAAGCCATCACCAGCTACAAGACCCCATCCCCAGCACTGAGGCCAATCAACAACTGGCTGAAGACCTGAACGAGTTCTACTGCAGGTTTGAAAAGCCTGGTCTGACACCCCACACCCGCTCCGACCGTCTCACAGCACAGCCATCAACACCCTCACCCTCCCTCCCCCCTACTGTTTCTCAGCCTGCACTCAAGATCTGTGAAGATGATGTAAGCAAAGTCTTCAAGAGACAGAAGATAAGGAAAGCCAAAGGCCCAGGTGGTGTCTCTGCAGCCTGCCTCAAAGCCTGTGCTGTCCAGCTATCATCCATCTTCACACAGATCTTCAACAGATCCCTGGAGCTGTGTGAAGTCCCCTCCTGCTTCAAACGCTCCACCATCATCCCTGTACCCAAGAAACCAAAAATCACAGGACTTAATGACTACAGACCTGTTGTTTTAACATCTGTTGTGATGAAGTCATTTGAGAGACTGGTGTTGGCCCACCTGAAGGACATTACTGGACACTTGCTGGACCCCCTGCAGTTTGCTTACCGAGCAAACAGGTCTGTGGATGATGCAGTCAACATGGGATTGCACTACATCCTCCAACATCTGGACAAACCAGGGACTTCTGCAAGGATCCTGTTTGTGGACTTCAGCTCCGCTTTCAACACCATTATCCCAGACACCCTTCAGAATAAACTAACTCAGCTCTCTGTACCCACCTCCGTCTGTCAGTGGATCACCAGCTTCCTGACAGACAGGCAGCAGCTAGTGAGGCTGGGAAAACTCTCATCCAGCACCCGCACCATCAGCACTGGAGCTCCTCAGGGCTGTGTTCTCTCCCCTCTGCTCTTCTCCCTGTACACTAACGACTGTACCTCTAAAGACCAATCTGTCAAACTCCTGAAGTTTGCAGACGACACCACAGTCATCGGCCTCATCCAGAACGGTGACAAGTCTGCTTACAGACAAGAGGTTGAGCAGCTGGCTGTCTGGTGCAGTTATAACAACCTGGAGCTGAACACGCTCAAAACTGTGTAGATGATAGTGGACTTCAGGAGAAACCCCCCTGCTCTCCCCCCACTCACCATCATGAACAGCACTGTGACTCCAGTGGAGTCATTCAGATTCCTGGGAACCATCATCTCTCAAAACCTGAAGTGGGACACTCACATTGACTCCATTGTGAAAAAGGCCCAGCAGAGGCTGTACTTCCTTCGTCAGCTGAAAAAGTTCAGCCTGCCACAGGTGCATATAACACAGTTTTACTCTGCTGTTATTGAGTCGGTTCTGTGCTCTTCTATAACTGTCTGGTTTGGGTCAGCCAGCAAATCAGATATGAGAAGACTGCAGCGGACTGTTAGGACAGCAGAAAGGATCATTGGTGTGCACCTGCCCAACCTTCAGGACTTGTACAACTCCAGAGTGAAGAAACGGGCAGGTAACATCATCACAGACCCCTCTCACCCCGGACACAACCTGTTTGCACTTCTCCCTTCAGGCAGACGCTACAGATCTCTGTGCACTAGAACATCTAGGCATAAAAACAGTTTTTTCTCCCATGCCATCTCCAGCCTAAACAGCTAACACAGGAATTAGTACCTGTGTTCTGTAATTCATGCCTGTAATTCATTCTCCATCTCTAATTATTGCCAAGTACTATGTAAATACATATGTGTATTTTCTATACAGCTGTATATATAGAGTAAATAATGCACAAATCTGTACATAAATCTTCTGTTCCAGATTCATACACATTATTATTATTTATTAAGTCTTATTAAAATGTTTCTGTTCTCATGTCAAATATGTATGTATGTATGCATGTATGTACTAAGAGCTTCTTAAAAACCACAAATTCCTCGTGTGTTTGCGCACACTTGGCGAATAAAGCTGATTCTGATTATTATTATTATTATTATATCAGCTACTTTTAAGAATCATTGAATTATTTCATTTTTATTTATTATTTTATTAATTATATAAAATAACATTATTTTATTTATTTCATTACTATTATTATTGTATGAACTACAGTTTTTAATTGAGGGTCAACAAATGTTTTATTTTTTTTATTATTTTATTTTATTAATTCAACTAAGTAACATTATTATTATTATATTATTATTATTATATGAGCCACTATTTTTTAATTGAACAAGGCATTATTTTATTTTTTTATTTTATTTATTATATTAAATATCATTTTCATTTATTATTATATTGTTTTGTAATTGAGGATAAATTAATTGTATTATTTTATTAATTTTTCTTTCATTTTATTAGTAATATTAAATAACATTTTTCCACAAATGATGTTGAATAGAATAGAATGAATAGAATATTGAACCCAGAAAATTCCTTTTTCTGACTTTTTTCTGTAATTTACCTTTATTTTATGATGTTTTATGCACCTACATGAACATATAAATGTTGTTAAAGCACTTCCTCTCTCTCTGTACAGATGCCGCAGGAGAACACAGACGCCATTGTCACTAAAGCCATCCATCTGTGGCACAAACACTGCGGGACGCCCATGCACTCTATAAAATTCATCATTTCTGAGTTTCATATGTGACTGAGACTCAAAGCGCTCAGACGTGGACGACAGGAACTCAAGCTCAGATGCGTCAGCTGTGTGTGGTTGGTCTTTTATTGGGTTGGTTTACATGAGAATCTGCATACATCATTCAGGAGTGACAGTACGGTACGACATGCCGTCCACTCTCTTCCTGCGCTCTCTGAGCGAATAGCAGCAGCGGAAGAGAGAAACGCTAATGACTGGAAACAGAAAACACATCAATCATTCAAAACATGATGACGTCTGCTCTTCTGTGAGACGTGTGTCTGTGTGGTCACCGATCGGTCAAAAATACAGTTATTTTTACACCCTCATGTCGTTCCAAACCTGTATGACTTCATATGATTCGTATGATCTGGAAAAGTGCTTAAAAGTCTCAAAAATCCCTTTAATGATCCACAGAAAAACAATAACATGTAGGTTTGGAACAAATGAGGGTGAATAAAGTCAGAAATACATAATTTTTTTTTTTTTTTGGTGAACTTTTCCTTTAATGCCCTGCCAATGTGTTCAGTATCAAAGTCCGTTAAAAATATTTATAAATAATATATTAACAAAAACATCTCAGCACACGTTACTGTGGTAACGCTTTACAATTAGGTCTAATTTGTTCATTTATGAACTAACAGTGAGTATTAGTACAGCATTTAATATTTAATCTTTGTCAGTGTTTGTTAATAAAAATACAGTTGATCATTATTCATGGTATTTCACAGTGCATTAAGTAATGTTAACAAATGCAAATTCATCTTAAATATGTAGAAGTTGTAGTTAAAATTTACATTGTAATTGCATTACAAGGAATTATTTTAGAATTTATTATTATTATTATTATTATTAATACTACTACATGAACTACTGTTGAGGAACAAGTAGTTTATTTTATTTTTGTTAAATTTTAATAATGATATTAACTAAAGTAATTCCTTGTTATTCATAATTAAACAGTTCATGTAGTAATAATAATAATAAAATAAAATTATTAAATAATTTCTTGTAATGCACTTGTTAATTCCAAAATTAAAAGTTGTATTGTTTACATTAATATAGTTATTAAAATAAAAACAATATTAAATACAACCTTTTTACTAGTAAATTGTGGAATCAACACAAACTAAGACTAAGTGCAATAGAATTGTTAGTCCATGTTTTAACTAATGTAGTTAACTAGTTACCAAACTTCATTAGTTAACATGAACTAACAGTTCTAAAGCATTTATTAGTCTTAGTTTGTTCATCTTAAAATTTATGAAAATTATTAAAATTAAAAGTTGTATTTGTTAACATTTTGTTAATATTATTATTAAAATAAAATAAAATAATTCTTTGTAATGCCCTTACGATGTTAATTTCAACATTTAACAATACATCTTTAATTAAAAGTTGTTCATTAACATTAGCTAATAAAATTATTAAAATAAAACAATCCCTTTTCCGTCAATTAAAAAACAATAGTTCATTGTAGTACACTTACAATTTTCATTTCAAGATTTACTAATACATTTTTAAAATTAAAAATTGTATTTGGTTACATTAACTAATGCACTGTAAATTAACATGAACAACTGTAGTAGTATTAACACATTAAATGTTGTAACAAATATTACTCATCAGTTCATGCATTAATGTTAACAAATGAGACTTTACTGTAAATGTTATGTTTACTATTTCTGTTTGATCACTGTGAATAAAATACAAAAAGAAAACGAATGTAACACTGATTATTGTGATTCCCTTGACTGTTTTGGTTTTATTTTGGCAACGCGACGCCCTGTAAAGTGGGCGGAGTTTAAAGGGTCGCCCAACACTCGATCACATGACAGCTGAGCACCAATGAGCGCATAATGAGACTGAGGAACAAAAACCCAGTTTGAAAACACTCAACAGGACTCATGAACAATCAGTCACTCTTTTAACACATTATTGCTCTGTCCTGTCACTCAACCGCAGCATGAGCCCGTCAAGATCGGCTCCTGTGATTGGTCAGTAGTGTGGGCATGGCTAAGTTGCTTTTTTGTTATTGGTTAAAGATGTTCTTGGGTTTTATGACTTAAAATAGCACAAACAGCAGCCAACATCATGGGTTTGATTCCCAGGGAATGAATGAACTGGTAAAAATAAATAAATAATTGCAATGGATAAAAGTGTCTTGGAGATGCATACAAGTTAAAATTAAGCAGGAAATGTGGAATTAAAGGAACAGTTCAGCCAAAACTGAATATTTGCTGAAAATGTGCTCAGCCTCAGGCCATCCAATATGTAGCTGAGTTTGTTTCTTCATCAGATTTGGAGAAATGTAGCATTGCATCACTGTCTCAGCAATGGATGCTCTGCAGTGAATGGGTGCCGTCAGAATGAGAGTCCAAACAGCTGATAAAAACATCACAATAATCCACAAGTAATCCACACCACTCCAGTCCATCAGTTAACATCTGGAGAAGACAAAAGCTGAAACAAATCCATCTTTAAGATGTTTTTAACTAAAATAATAAGTCCATAATCCATAACAACGCTTCCTCCAGTGAAAAAGTAATTGTTATTATGAGTTATGGACTTGTATTTTGACCAAACGCCAAACAACATCTTGATGGATTTGTTTCAGCTCTTGTCTTCTCCAGATGTTAACTGATGGACTGGAGTGGTGTGGATTACTTGTGGATTATTGTGATGTTTTTATCAGCTGTTTGGACTCTCATTCTGACGGCACCCATTCACTGCAGAGGATCCATTGCTGAGACAGTGATGCAATGCTACATTTCTCCAAATCTGATGAAGAAACAAACTCATCCTAATCTCGGATGCCCTGAGGTGGCACGCTTTCAGCTAATTTCAGTTTTTTTGTCTGAACTATTTCTTTAAAAACAGTTAAATTTAGTGTTTAATAATGTGGTTTGCGCTCATTAGAAAAGTCGTTTTCCTTGTGTTCTCCATTTTCGAAAACTAAAAGGATTGGAATAATTTCTCAGTTACAAGTAGAAAATCAACTACATCGTCTGCTGCATTAAAAACCATCGCCTGGAGAAAAGAAAAAAAAAAAAAGAGAGAAATTCATGGCGAAGAGCACGTAATAGATCAGTTTTTGTCAAAATATACACCAATATCCAGATCGTCAACCGTCCGTATCCGCCGGCCGTCGACGTGCAACTGGCCAGAGTCCAGCAAGATCAGCTCAGGATCTGCTGCTCGTTCCTGCGTGTGATTCCTGATCAAAACCAGCAGCAGAGAGTCTGTGAACGGCTCCAAACCAGAGAGAGAGAGAGAGAGAGAGAGATCACTGATGGACTGAAGCGGCTCTACGGCCGATGAAACCTGCAGAGAACGCAAGACCGGCTCAGAATGACAAACAGTAAAAGCATGATGAACATCCCACAATGCTTGAACATTTAATTAAACCCGGAAGAACAGTTTTTATTTATTCATTTTTTAATTGGAGTGCCAAGAGTGAAGCCATATTTACATTAAATACTGTAGTAATCTAGTGTTTCCAAACAGACTGACACATCATGTACAGGTGCATCTCAATAAATTAGAATGTCGTGGAAAAGTTTATTTATTTCAGTAATTCAACTCAAATTGTGAAACTCGTGTATTAAATAAATTCACAGACTGAAGTAGTTTAAGTCTTTGGTTCTTTTAATTGTGATGATTTTGGCTCACATTTAACAAAAACCCACCAATTCACTATCTCAACAAATTAGAATATGGTGACATGCCAATCAGCTAATCAACTCAAAACACCTGCAAAGGTTTCCTGAGCCTTTAAAATGGTCTCTCAGTTTGGTTCACTAGGCTACACAATCATGGGGAAGACTGTTGATCTGACAGTTGTCCAGAAGACAATCATTGACACCCTTCACAAGGAGGGTAAGCCACAAACATTCATTGCCAAAGAAGCTGGCTGTTGACAGAGTGCTGTATCCAAGCATGTTAACAGAAAGTTGATTGGAAGGAAAAAGTGTGGAAGAAAAAGATGCACAACCAAACGAGAGAACCGCAGCCTTATGAGGATTGTCAAGCAAAATCGATTCAAGAATTTGGGTGAACTTCACAAGGAATGGACTGAGGCTGGGGTCAAGGCATCAAGAGCCACCACACACAGACGTGTCAAGGAATTTGGCTACAGTTGTCGTATTCCTCTTGTTAAGCCACTCCTGAACCACAGACAACGTCAGAGGCGTCTTACCTGGGCTAAGGAGAAGAAGAACTGGACTGTTGCCCAGTGGTCCAAAGTCCTCTTTTCAGATGAGAGCAAGTTTTGTATTTCATTTGGAAACCAAGGTCCTAGAGTCTGGAGGAAGGGTGGAGAAGCTCATAGTCCAAGTTGCTTGAAGTCCAGTGTTAAGTTTCCACAGTCTGTGATGATTTGGGGTGCAATGTCATCTGCTGGTGTTGGTCCATTGTGTTTTTTGAAAACCAAAGTCACTGCACCCGTTTACCAAGAAATTTTGGAGCACTTCATGCTTCCTTCTGCTGACCAGCTTTTTAAAGATGCTGATTTCATTTTCCAGCAGGATTTGGCACCTGCCCACACTGCCAAAACCTGCCAAAACCACCAAATGACCATGGTGTTGGTGTGCTTGACTGGCCAGCAAACTCACCAGACCTGAACCCCATAGAGAATCTATGGAGTATTGTCAAGAGGAAAATGAGAAACAAGAGACCAAAAAATGAAGATGAGCTGAAGGCCACTGTCAAAGAAACCTGGGCTTCATACCACCTCAGCAGTGCCACAAACTGATCACCTCCATGCCACGCCGAATTGAGGCAGTAATTAAAGCAAAAGGAGCCCCTACCAAGTATTGAGTACATATACAGTAAATGAACATACTTTCCAGAAGGCCAACAATTCACTAAAAATGTTTTTTTTTTTATTGGTCTTATGAAGTATTCTAATTTGTTGAGATAGTGAATTGGTGGGTTTTTGTTAAATGTGAGCCAAAATCATCACAATTAAAAGAACCAAAGACTTAAACTACTTCAGTCTGTGTGCATTGAATTTATTTAATACATGAGTCTCACAATTTGAGTTGAATTACTGAAATAAATGAACTTTTCCACGACATTCTAATTTATTGAGATGCACCTGTATATGATTGTGACTTTTGTGATGTGATTTGTGTACAAATTTAAATGTTTATAAAATATTTTTTAAATATTAAAATATTTAATTTGTATAATTAAAGTTTTTTATATTTTAAAAAAATATACTTAAAAAATTATGTATAGAAAATGTCTTTATGCTAAATATACGCTACTGTTTAGATGTTTAGGATTTTTTTTTTGAAAGCAGTATCTTATGTTCAAGTCTGCATTTATTTGATCAAAAAAAAAAACTGTAGAAATTGTGAAATATTATAATTTAAAATAGCTGTTTTCTATGTGAATCTATATTAAACTAATTTATTTCTGAGATCAAATCTGAATTTTCAGCATCATTACTCCAGTCTTCAGTGTCACATGATCCTTCAGAAATCATTCTAATATGCAGATTTGCTGCTCAAGAAACATTTCTGATTATTATCAATGTTGAAAACAGTTGTGCTGCTCAATATTTGTGGAAACTGTGATACATTTTATTTTTCAGGATTCACAGATGAATAGAAAGTTGGAAAGAACAGCATTTATTTGAAAGAGTAAATGCATTTACAATGTTGCAAAAGATTTATGTCACTTTTACACCATTTAAAGCACCTTTGCTGAATAAATGTATTAATTTAAAAACTAAATGTATAAATATATAGAAATCAAAATATAAATATACAAATATAAAATTAATATAAAATATAAACAAAATAAGAAATATATTACTGCATTAATAATACTATTGTAACATTAAAAATAAAAATAGCATATATATATATATATATATATATCTATATACATATAAATGACTACAGATAGAAAATACTTGAAAATAAAACGTGTTCATTAGAAAGTTAAAAACATACATACAGAAATTAAAATAACAGTAGCTTATTTCTGTATATTTGTATTTAATTAAAATGTGCAAATTTGTGAAGAAAAAAAAATGTCTGGAAATAGCCAAAAAGGGTATGGAAAAATGAAAATAAAATAAAGTTACTTGACTTCTTCTGAAGTGAAAAATGCCTGTATTATCATTATCAGGAATCAGCTAATAATACTGAATTCATTATTTACACATGAAGGAAGTACACAAAAGCCTAACAGATGACTCATGTCAGATGTTGATGTATGTGTTTTTATGTTTGTGTTCACCTGGTTAGATGTCGACTGGACTCGTGCACCTCCATCTCTGTGCTTTTGAACTCATTGAGTTCTTTGCGTATGGCAGCCTGAGAGAGACAAACACACAAAACTCAAAATCCATAAAGATCCAAAACTGATTATCTGAACAGTCTGTCCATGTTTAAACAGGACCAAAGGCCTTTACACTGCACAGATCATATTCTCAACTAGTATCCTGTGAAAACATTTCATCCTTAAACTAGAAGCATTTTATTTAAGCAAAATCTCTCCTGAATGGAAGTGTGTTTTGTCTAGGGCTGAAAGTTTTAAAGAAAAAAAAAAAATCTAATTGTATTTTTTTTTTCCTGATAAAATTATGGCTGTGATTTCAATTTTATTTTATTTTTTTTACATTTACTGTGCTTATTTTAAAAGGCTGCACAATTTGTTCAAAAAAATATATATATTGTGACTATATATCAATATTATACTACTGATATAATATATCAATATTATTATAAAATAATAGTAAAATAAAAAATAATAATAGTAATGATTTTTATTATTAAAGCTGCAGTCCGTAACTTTTTTTGGTTAAAAATGATCCGAAATCAATATTTGAGCAAGTACATAACCAGCCAGTGTTCAAAACTATCGCCTTACTTTAGCCTGATTCACAACAGTTAGCTTATAATGATGTTTTCTAATTTGAGTGGCTCGGGTAGGTTTCAGCGGGAGATTGGAGCATGGCACTGCGTCATTACGTCACGTCTGTAAACATGAAGAAGTTGACCCGGCTACTAGGCTCTGGCCCCTGAGGATCCTGCAGGTGGTGGATCATTTATAGCCTTTTCTCACAGCAGCTCGAATAATTAAACTTATCATTTTGATGGCGGATTGTAATCCAGAAAGGATTATGTGTTTATGAAACACATGTGAATGAAATTATATTATATTCCAGTTTTAAATGTGGTTCAGATTACAGATAGCCAACGTGGGATTACACAAGTTTTTGTATTTTAAATAGAACCAGTTTGAAGGAAGATTAATTTGCTTTTTGGATTAAAAGTATTTCTTAATATGAAATTTGAATGGTATAACAATTAGATATTAGACTGTACAGAAATTGAAATCTACACGCTAATACTATACTCATAGTCACGCAATGCTGATGTTGTTAACATTAATAATTTGAGAACAAAGTATAATAATAATACTTTGCACAGTTAGATGTGATATGAGCTAACTGATCTTTAGATCTAATCACTGTTGGTAGCGCGATTTATTGTAATGCTTTTTTCCTCAGTTGGGCAGAACAAACGTGGCAGACTTTTACTTGTTCAGATGGCAATATATGAAAATTCTGATTTGAGTCATATATTCCAAGACATAGGTAGTAAATATCCACACCGGTGCAGTGACTGACAACTACACATTCACCTCAAAACATTAGATTCATCCGCGCTGGAGCCGTGCCGGAACACCGGATCACAACCCCGCGCACGGAAGATAATTCCGCAAGAAACTGCAATTCCAGGTTTTCAAACATAGAGGGCGACAAAGAGGTAAAAGTTACGGACTGCAGCTTTAAACAAAACTATTCCACAAAATAAGAAATTACTACTTTAATAATATTATTATACTATAAAATAATAATAAAAAAAAAATCAGCATTTAAAAATTAGAATAGGAATATATTTTTAATATATATAATTAATATCTCTCTCTCTCTATCTATTTATATATATTTTTTTTTTGAAGGTGTGAATATGTTTTACAATTACTATTTCAGTTTTTGTACTCAAATTTTCAGTTATGTGTGAAATTGACTATAAATTTAAGAGCAATTTCTTTCCAGTATATATATAAAATTTTTTTAAGTGTAAAATTCTAGTACTACATATAATATAAATAATAATAATAATGAAAGTATAAAAAATGATAGTAATAGTAATACTTATTGTTATGATTTTCATTATTAAACAAAATTATTCAACAACATAAGAAATATATTACTACTTCAATAATACTATTGTACTGTAAAAAATGCATTAAAAAGTAAAATTAAAATAGGAACAGTAATTTTGTCTCTCTCTCTCTCATACATACACATACATATATATATATATATATATATATATATATATATATATATATATATATATATATATATATATATATATATATATATATATATATATATACGCACACACACACACAAATATATGCACACTTTTTAAGGGTCAAATTCTAGAGAGAGAGAGAGATATTTATTTATTTATTTTTTCTTCCCCAAAATGTAAAATTCTACTACTTAAAATCTAACATTTATGTCTTAATTTTCAAAAGTGAAACTATCAAACTTTTATTTAGTCAGAAGATGATGGATGAACCTTATCGGCAGCAGTGAGTCTGGTCCAGGGTTTGTCGGCGCGCCGGTCGTAATCCTGAGCTTCCGCTACTTCCACGTAATCGCTGAAGCGGATGAGAATTTTGGCCTCTCTGAGCTCCTCTACGGTGGGTCTCTGACTCAACTAAACACACACACACAGAGAGAGAGAGAGAGAGAGAGAGAAACTCCTGAAGACGTTGCGTAACTCTAATCTAATGTGTGCTGTGACCCAGAATAGTTGGTTGCTATAGGAACAGCCGAAAAAGCTCTGGTTTGGGGAAAATCTCTAGCTCTTACCTTCCTGGAGAGCCGTTTCTTCAGCTCGCGCTTCTCCTCCAGCTCCTCCTGCTCGTTACGCGCTGAACACAGAGACAATCAGACGCTCAAACACATTCACAACATAGCTTTCCACATCATAGTGTTCCTGGCGTTTGACGTACGTTTGAGGATGTTCCTCTGCTCCAGCTCTTCTGCTGACGGTCTCTGGCTCAGACGACTGGAGACAGATGGAAAAGACTCGATTTAGGCAATTAAAAAACCATACAAACATCTTAACCACATAATAAAGCAATGTAATCACAATTCAGTCACAATCTGACTAAAATACTCAAACACATCACAACATTTTGCTGGTCAATTTGCTTTTGTTCTCACAGAAGTGTAGCTCCGCCCAGAGTCAAATCTCATTGGTCCAAAATTTCCTTCCACTGCTGCATATTAAAACCAGGATTGTGTCAAACATTACTCCACGCCTGTTATATTCTTAATTAGGAGTGTTAAAAAAAAAACACATTTTTGAAATGATGTGGAAACATTTTCAAGACATCTAATAAATATTTTTATGAATGAAAGTAAATTTATAAAAATATAAGAAATAACAATAAAATATAAATTATCTAAAGATATTAAAATATAAAACTGCAATTAATAGTACAGTTAATAATGAACTGGGTTGAATTGAATTAATAATGTGACTAGGAAAATACTATAAAAAAATATGTAAACCATTATTTTATATATGATTTCAGTTCACATTTATTTAGTTTATTTTGGTCCATAAACAGTTATTAATGTGACTATATATAAAAATACATCTTTTTATGTTCTTCCAATCTATATAAACCAATGGAAATTAATGCATTGATTATATAATCTAACAATCAACTGCCATCAAAAAAATACCCATGCATAATACATTAATATCCAAAAACAATTGCTGACTGATTTTAAGATGCGAGTTGATGAAAAGATAATAATTAATGAAATTATAAAGATTTTAATTTAAAATAAACAATAATAAATAAAAACATTCAAAAACACTTACTAAAACAGAAAAAATATTTTATTAAATCACTTGCATGTTGTGATGATTAGCCAACTTTAGAGAACTCTAAACATACAAATGTGTTTTTAAATTACTAAAAATATTCAATTAAAATCTCAGGTGGGCTTTAAATAAAATTTTAGATCAAAGGGGTTTGGCTGACAAAAAAAGTTTTTTTGGTTATTTTAGTATAATTGAGATACTCTTTTAGTTTTTTATTAATATTGATCATTTTATTAATCAATTATTATTAATAAGTAAATATGTTATTTATTAACTAAATATAATTTATTAATATTTTGAATTAGTTTTTAGTTTAATAATGTTTTGTTGAACTTTTACTGATTTTGTTGTGTTTTTTTGTCACTTTTATATTTTTTTTTTAACACGTCTATATAGTTATTTATTTATTTTACAGTTTTAGTTTTAATTATTTTAGTACATTTAAGTAAAACTAAATAAAAGCTGATGCTGAAATAAAATACAAATATAAAAATTTTCAGTTAACTTTTATTTTATGTCATGCAATGAAAATATTTTCCTTAAGGTTTTAGTTTTACTTTTAGTTTTGGTTAACTATAATAACCCAGGTGTGTATTTGTGATTGATTTTGTGTGTGTGTGTGTGTGTGTGTGTGTGTGTGTGTGTGTGTGTGTGTGTGTGTGTGTGTGTGTGTCACCGGGTGAGTTTGGTGCCGATCTGCTGTCTGGACTCCAGCCGCTCCTGGTCGGTCATCATGGGTAGGATGTTTTTATCCTCCAGTTCTCTCTTCGACGGGCGATTGCTCAGTTTGATCGCCAGCGAATCTTTCCGTAGGATCCTTAAAGCGAGTGTACCTGCACACACACACACAGATTGAGTTCACATAAATGCACACACACACACACACACTATGTTTCCTGCCAGATCTTGTACTTGTAAACAGCGAGTCGTCGTCATCCTCCTCTTCCTCGTCCTCTTCCTCATGTGAGCTGAAGGTGTGTGTGATGAGTGTGTGTGTGTTGGCAGGAGTTTGGTGCATTGAATCTCTGTTCTCCTTCTCCTCTTCCGTCTCCATCAGGACAGATGGCACTGCCTGCAGTACAGAGCTACACACACACACAGTTATTTCAGTATCATTTATATACTGCTATAGTTTTATTAATATTTGGAATTAGCTTTTATTTTTATGTTTTCAGTTTTCATTTTCATTTTAGTTGAATGTTAATTATGTTTATTATTTTGTTATGTGCTTTTGTCATTTTAATATTAATATCTAGTTTTCAGTTATTTTCTTTTCAGTTTTAGTTTTAGTTTTAATTTGTTTCCAATTAGTAATTTTAGGGCTTCAACATAAACAGAAATTAGAAACGTTGCCTTTGTTTTTCAATGTTTATATTTTATTTCAGCTTTATTTCAATTAAAAATGTTTACATGGATAACAAAATATAGCAAAATAAATCAATGTTAACTGAAATAAAATAACATAAAAAAAACTTAAACTTTAGGTAGCAACATTACTCATTTTCATTTGGGTAAACTTGAAGTACTAAAACACCTAAACTATATAAACAAAAACCTAATAAATAAGAATGACATATACTAACATTTACATGGCAACAGAAAATATAAAAAATAATATCTAATTCATATTATTTAAAAAAAAAAAATAGAATTGTATATCAATCATACTAAAATAATATGATAGATTGTTTAGATCAGTAACCCTAAGTATGAGCACTAGAAACAGCAATGCTGAAACAAATACATTTTTTTTAAATGATCTAAACACATAAAAAATACAGTGTTGTGAAATTAACATCCTATTTACAAACTAAATTCTGAAAATTATAAATGTCAAATTAATAAACTTATCTGTATCTTAGGGACACATTTGTACCCAGAAAAAAGTCTATATTATTATTATTCATTATTATTATTTATATGTTTATATTATATGATTTTAAATAATTTTTGAATTCTACGAAAGCAGAACTTTTCTGTGAAATATTATATTATATTATATTATATTATATTATGATTAGTTGTATACAAGAACAATATAAGGCATATTGGACTGTAACAGAATTTGAACGAAACAAGTTGAACTGAACCGAGCTGGATTGAGTTGAATAGAGCTGAAATGACTACTGTCTTCTGTAAATAATTTTACAACATTAATACAGTTATTTTCCTGTTTATTTACTTTGAAGTGGCTTTGACACAATCTGTATATACAAAGCTCTACAGAAATAAATGTAACTTGACTTGATTGAATAATACATAGAAGAGAATAATAATAGAACAGTATTTCCCCATTTATATAACTAGTAAACCTGCGTTTGAGTGTTTTTGTGTCTGTGTGTGTGAACTTGTTTTTACTACTTTGTGAGGACCAAAAGATTGTACAAAGATAGTAAAACTAAGAAAGTTAAAAATAGGAAAAATATACTATCGTCCAAACCTACACCAAACCTAAACCTACCAGTCACAGAAACCTATCCCTAAACCTACCAGTCACTCAAAACATTCTTATAACATTTAGAAAGAAGAATGTTTTAACATTCTTATACAAGAATGTTATATATAGGAATGTTAGAACATTCTTGCATATATACGAATGTTAAAACATGTTTTAAAGGGATAGTTCACCCAAAAATGAAAATTTGATGTTTATCTGCTTACCCCCAGGGCATCCAAGATGTAGGTGACTTTGTTTCTTCAGTAGAACAAACGAAGATTTTTAACTCAAACCGTTGCAGTCTGTCAGTCATATAATGGAAGTGAATGGGCAACAAACGTTCCAAAGGTTTGAGAGTAAAAAAAAAACAAACAAACAAAAAAAACATACACAGACTAAACCAAATTACACCCTGCGGCTCGTGACAATACTTTGAGGTCTTAAGACATGAAACGTTTGGTCTTTGCAAGAAACTGAACAGTATTTATATCATTTTTTACATCTGATACACCGCAATGTCCGACTGTCACAACATCCGGCGCGTGACGCGTCAATGTGCTCTGGCACATATATATACATAGATTCCTCATTAGCAACTGTTTCTATGGGCTGAGATACACAAGGATCTACATATATATCTACGTATATACACATCTATGTGCCAGAGCACGTTGACGTGTCACACGCCGGATGTTGTGACAGTCGGACATTGCGGTGTATCAGAGGTAAAAAATGATATAAATACTGTATAAATAAAATCGTTAGGCTATTGTTATATAACAGTTAGTGCTGATCCTCGAATCTGACTGGACAAGAGATTTTTTCTGTTGATATTTCACCTGTAATGTAATGAAACACGCTGTTGAAATCATTTTACTTTGAGCGCCACTTTTAAAGCCTCAGCTGACCAGCAGAGCGTCGATGCTCAGACAGGGATTTCGCTTTCCTTGGACATGACAACCTGTTTTCACAAATATACAAGACTCAGCCTGAAGGACAGACGCAGATAATCGCACGTGCTTAGTCCATCTCTCTCTCATTAGCAGTCTGTTAGGCTTGTTAAGTGCAAATCTACTGAGCCTTTGTGCAAATCAGCATGGTACACATTATGTCATCATTACCAACTTATTTAATATTCAGTACACACGGACGAAGTGCAAAACGAGAAGGGCATAACCTTGCGAAAAAAGAAAACACGCAAATATCACGGTTGCTGCGGTTGTTGCATTCCTCTGCGGTTATGCTCGTCAATAGCGCGGTATTGCGATATTGCGGTTATTGCGACAGCCCTACCATTGACTGCCATTATATGACTGACAGACTGCAATGGTTTGAGTTAAAAATCTTCGTTTGTTCTACTGAAGAAACAAAGTCACCTACATCTTGGATGCCTTGGGGGTTAAGCAGATAAACATCAAATTTTCATTTTTGGGTGAACTATCCCTTTAAGAATGTTAAAACATTCTTATATATAACAGGGCTCGCAAAATCTCTACCCCAACGTCCCGGGGCTATTGTGTTTTCCAGTCGGGCTGCCAAAGTGTATCACTGCCCTGCCCGACGGGCTACCTTAAATACAGGGCTCCCGCGGGTCCTTAAAAACTCTTCAGTTTCGTTGTATCAAACTTAAGGCCATAAAAAGTTTTAAATACATTAAATGGTATAAGAAGTGTCTTAACTATAATTTCGAAAGGTCTTACAGTTGGGGACGGAAAGACAAGAATGGCAATACAGCTGGATTAAACTTCAAAACGCAATGATGCAATTTAATAAATATGAGCGGTGCACGTTTCAAGTCAAAATACAGCGCAGATGTTTTTATGTGAATGTATCTGAAGGGAACAGACTGTCCTCAGAAATGTGTCGTTGGTATTTTTATTTCACCTTACCTATAATGCCTGATAAAGCTGCGTTTATGAGCGCGGACGGTGCTGCTTTGTGTACAGCCGCTAACAGGGAGTTTCTCTGAGAGAAACCACTATATTAACTATATCATGAAATATCTTGATTCTCACCTTTATAGATTATGTTAGTTGATCTAGTGGGCGATGGTCAAAGTAATAATGTAATGACTAAGTATAAAAACCTGTCTGTTTACTAGATTAACAGATATGGGTGTCATGACAACATATTTTAATACGACTGACTTTATATTTAATGTGAATTTAATATTGAAAGATAATGAGAATAAAAACATTGTAAGTTAGGATACTAATCATAACACTTTCATTGTACAGAAAGAAAGCAAAGAACGTTTACATTATCAAAGAACATTTTTACTGACAGTCTAAAGAGTACAAACACTCTGAAAAACTCCCATTAAAATAACTGAAACTGTTTAGACCATGAAATGAATGTTACTTACAGATTCGTACACACATTTGCAATTTGTTGTTTCTGACGAGAGAATTCGCCAGAAAGGGGTATTCAGTCAGCGATCGAGAGAAGAAAACACCGGCACTTTAGCGATGACTCATCTGAACGCCTCTGATTGGTCATTACATTCATAAGCTCAACAGAATCGTGTGTGATTGGTTATAATGTGCCGTTCTTTAAAAACGCGTCTGTATCTGGCTCAGCTCCAGCCAGTGAACGCAGAAGTGAATTTAGCAGCTGATGATATGATGCACTGAACGATTTAATCATGCCTGTGTGATTGTATTAAATACAGAAAATATTAATAGGCTATTTTTTGTCTTTTGGAAGCTGCATTCAAAATCCACTTGGCTCAAAAATCTGAGGGGGCACGTGCCCCCTCACTATGAATAGGCATGACGCCTCTGGTCAGATCAATGCAATTATCAACCCATGTTTTTACGCAGCAAACACAGAGTTGTAAATGAGTTAATGTGCCTTCTAAAAATCTATACAATCAAGACAGTAATATTTATTCATTTTAAATTAATATAATAGTTTAGTATCTGAATTGTAAATCATGTCATTTTATGGCTTAATACTGTATGTTACCATAGCCATTGTCCAACCCTGCTCATACTGTGTTCATTTTACTTGTGCAGCTCTTAAAATGGGTCATAAATTGCCTTAAATTTATTTTTAAAAACTCTGCAGATACCCCGTAAATAGTGAAATAAAATTCCTTCCTTCATATTTGTTGATATTTGTGTATTGAAAATATTTTTGATTGACATTTAGGTCCTATCTGATTTTCTATATTTAAAAAAAAAGAATGTTTTTTTTTTATTTGGGCTAGTTAAACTAATTTTCGGGCAACCAAAATCTGAAGAGTACCTGCCCGAAGGGCTACCAGGGATTTTGAAATTTTGCAAGCCCTGTATAAGAATATTTTAACATTCTTATATATTTATGAATGTTATAAGAGTCTTACAATATTCTTTATATATATATATATATAAATAAGAGTGTTAAAATTAAATTAGGTTTCTGTGACTGGTAGGTTTAGGGTTGGTGTAGATTACGTCCATACTATAGTGAGTTTTAACATTCTATAAAACATTCTTTATTATAATTTTTAAGATGTAACTGAAGGACTCCACAAAGTACTATATTTCTGTTTTTACTATCTTTGTGGGGACATTAAGACCCTACAAAGCAGTATAAACAAGGATGCGTGTGTGTGTGAACTTGTACAGCTATCTTTGTGAGGGCCGGCTTGAGTTTTAGACCATCGGAGTGAGGACAAAATTGTAAATTGAGGACATTTTGACCGGTCCTCACTTTCTGAGAGCCCTTTAAAGGCCTGTTTGAGGGTCAAGACTTGGTTTTAGGGGTCAGGTTATAATTGGGTAAAGGGTAGGTTTAGGGTAAGGGTCTGGGTGAGGCACTTAGTTCTGATGGGTTGGGTTAGGGTAAGGAGATAGAGATTGCATTGTGTCGATCAATAGCCGCATTTCCAATGTTGGGCCAAAAGCGGGCGTGCTAGTGCGTGCCAGGGCCAGTCGTGTTTCCACTGTCACTTCTGAGGCTTGATTGTGTCTCATCGGTGCTTCCTTGGGGCCAACAGCCCGGGTTTTTTGACCCGACAAAAACCTTGGGCCAAAGCGGGCCAGCTGGGGCTAGAGGAGTGGCTATGAACAAAGGCAGAGTTTCTCCACGTCTGGAGAGCGTCAGCGCCACGAATCATTTCATAAAGTTAACAGCTAGAATATAACACCAGCTGTGTGTATCTGTCTGTGTGTGTGTATGTGTGTGTGTGTGTGTGTGTGTGTGTGAGTGAGTGTGAGTGTGTGTATCTGTCTCTGTGTCTGAGTGTGTGTGAGTGTGTGTGTGTGTGTCTGTCTCTGTGTGTGTGTGTGTGTGTGTGTGTGAGTGAGTGTGTGTGTATGTGTGTGTGTGTGTGTGTGTGTATCTGTCTCTGTGTGTGAGTGTGTGTGTCTGTGTGTGTGTGTGTGTGTATCTGTCTCTCTGTGTGTGTGTGTGTGTGTGTGTGTGTGTGTGTGTGTGTGTGTGTACACTCACCTCTCGAGTCTCTGCATGGTGAGTGCGAGTGTTTTGTTGAGCTCCTCAATGATGCGGCTGGGCGGGTGCAGTGACAGAGGCAGCGTGGCATACTGCTGTGGGTGTGTGTGTGAGAGCGTGTGTGTGTGCGCGTGTGAGCCCTGGGATGGCAGGCATTTGAGGGGAAACGAAGGCGCCGGCTCACATATCATCACTTTCTTTGGAGGCAGAGGCGGCGACAGTCTGGCCAGCGTCTCTGAGGAGAGGAACAGACAGAGTTTAGTTCTGCGCTGGTGTTTCGTGAGAGTCAGAGGAGCGGAGCGTCACCTGTCAGATGGTTGGGGATTCGGCTGTATGGCTTCGGCAGTAAGGCAGGAGGCTGCTTCAGCGACGACGGTCTCATGTGAGTGATGTCAGCACTGTCGCTATTCATCGGCACGGGCTTCACAGAGGGCAGCGGGACTTGAGATGGCTTTGGGACGAGATCCGAGAGACACGACACAGTTTCTCCAGATGACTGGACCTCTGAGAACGACACTGGAGCATAGAGAGATAACAGGACAATTTTAGTATTTCAGAAGTTTGGAAACATGGGTTTTATAAAAAAAAGAACTATAACTGAGCAGCAAATCAGCATATTAGAATGATTTCTGAAGGATCGTGTGACACTGAAGACTGGAGTAATGATGCTGAAAGTTCAGCTTTGATCACAGAATTAAATTACATTTGACTATATATTCACATAGAAATATAATTCATATTATTAAAAAAACTAGAACTGTATATCAATGATACTAAAATAATATGATAGAGATTGTTTAGATCAGTAACCCTAAGTATGAGCACTAGAAATAGAAATGCTGAAACATAAATAAAAAATGTTTAAAAATGTAGTGTACATTTTTTTATTTTATTCAGCTTTTTAGTTTAACCCGATTTACTAAAATAATTAAAACTAAAACTGAAAAAAATAAAAATAAAAATAAATAATTTATATAAATACAGACAAATATATATAACAATGACAAAACAAAAACACAAATAATTATAAGTAATATTATTTATAATAATAAATCATATTTATTAGCCAAACCCCTTTAATCTAAAATATTTACTTAAAGTCCCCCTGAGATGTTAAATGAATACAACATTAAAAAATAAAATCATAAATAAAATAATATTTTTTTTACCTTTTTTTTTTTTTGCATTACTGGTCAAAATTGTTTAATGGTTTTGAATCACCAAGGCTGCATTTATTTGATTAAAAATACAGTAAAAACAGTACAATATTATTACAATTTAAAATTTTTCAGGATTCACAGGAATAGAAAGTTCAAAAGAACAGCATTTATTTGAAATAGAAATCTTTTGCAACATTATAAATATTTTTACTGCCACTTTTGATCAATTTAATGCATCCTGAATAAAAATGATAATTTCTTTCCCAAATAAAAAGAAATTGTACTGACTCCAAACTTTTGAATTATACATATATATACACACACACACACACACACACACTCACAGTTCTGTCTATGGACATTTTTCTTTTCTATATATTTTTATTACTATTGTTATTTATAATTTATTGTACAATCCTCCAAGTGCATCTAGAAAATTTACTGAAACTAAACAGCAAAAACGACTTGTTCATAAATCACAGTGATCAACGTCATAACCAGAATCTCATTAACATAATATAACCCTCTTTTGCATATCAACACCTATTCAGCGTTCAGTAAGTTGA
This sequence comes from Spinibarbus caldwelli, assembly GCA_039654775.1. Lineage (NCBI taxonomy): Eukaryota > Metazoa > Chordata > Actinopteri > Cypriniformes > Cyprinidae > Spinibarbus > Spinibarbus caldwelli. The sequence continues at coordinate 30,278,784 of CM077241.1, read as the reverse complement.
TCCAGATAAACATAAGTGTGAAATGTCTTAAAGGTACAGTATCAGAAATAGCCTTATATAGAGGATGAAAAATGATCATTGGAGACTAAACTATGGCTGTTTTTGGTGAGATTATAAGTCAAACCGTGTAGAATATGAAAAGTGGACAGTAACGCACCTGTCGCTGTGATGCAGGTGTCTGCAGACTCTGACACTGGACTGATGACCGTCTGTCTGTCCAGCTCACTCACACACACACGGCTGCCGTCAACGCTGACCTCCTCTACTGACACACGGATCGAGGCGTTCACACTCACTTATGTCAATAAAACACATTCAGTTCCTGTCTGCTTGAACATATAAAGTCCAAAACCTCTTTCTTACCTTTCTCATACACTTCCTTCAGCACACCTCTCTTGATGAGCTCTTCTCTGCTCTGACGCGTCGACATCTTCCTCTCCAGCACTGCCAATCATCAATGAAACGCTTAGAGATATAAACAGTGCATCTGCATCTGAAAGTGGTTTGTTGTGCATGTTGTACCTGCCGACGTCTGCTTGAACTTGTCGCTCTTTTTCTTCCTCCATTTCCACGGTTTGAAGAGTCGTCCCAGACTGGCCAGTTTGCTGCGTCTGCGGATCGGTGGCGTGTGTGTCCCAGGAACCAGAGAATCGGAGCGCATCGCCGCCAGACGCTCGGCACCCTCTGCTGAACACACCAAAACACATATGTAAAGCCTGACATATGAAAAAAAAATCTCATTTTATTGACCCTTTAGACATTCAAAACAAAAGGTTTGCACGATTTATGTTTTGACATCAGGATTTTATGGCTCATATCATTGTGAGAATATAAAGGAAATAGCTCAGTTTTATTTATGCTGATATTTATACGGACAAAATATGAAATTCTTGACGCTTGTAATGTACATCTATGAGATCTTTATAACAGTATAGCAGTAAAATGATCTAAATATCAGCGGTCACTCTATATCTCCAATAATGTGTCTTAGAAAGAGGAGATTGAAATGATCCAAACATATAATGCAATGCAATGCAATGCTGTTTGAGAGATGAAGAAATAAACGCTCCTCAGAAGATGTGAGATGAAGATCATTCCTCCGCTGAGGAACAGTGAAAGTAAAGCTTCTGGAAACAAACGCTCCTCAAAAGATCCTGATGATCAGATTTGAGACTAAAAGATGATTGATGGAGAATCAAGTAAAGCTGAGCTGCTGTGTTCATCTGGAAATATGACTGCAGTTATTCTGACGTTTACTTGAGAAAAATCAGTCAAGATTTGAGACGCAGAAAGACACTGAAGCACCAGCTGAAGGAGGACGACTGTACAATTACACTAAAAGAGCTTTTACTGGATAAAACACTCTAAACTATCAATCAGACGACAGAAGACATGTTGATCGTGTTGATAATTTAGAAATATGGCTTTGTAGGGTTTATTGGAATAGCAGATGTGTTTTACTGCGCTTTTTAAGAGTAAAACCCAACATCTACTTTTATTGCATGAAAACAGACATAAAATGTTTGTCAAAACATCTTGAATTGAATAAAAGAGAAAGAACGTGAGGGCGAATAAATGATGAAAACTTTCACTTCTGGGTGAATTATTCCTTTAACAAACTAGTAAATCCAACCAAAAATCTAAACATTTCCAGTAGCTGCAATAAAAGGTACATTAAAAAGTCAAGGTCTTAAATGAAACCGAACAGTCATAAATCGAGTAAATGAGCCAAAAGAATTTAAATGGCTTTGAAAGTGTAGAAACTAAGCATTAAAAATGTCACGGCAGAGACCAAATACCTTTAGGATCAAGTAATTGGAAAAACTAACGCAACTAATTCAATAATCTTCAGGAGAAATTACTAAAATAGAATATTTTGTATCCCTTCTTTCCACTTTGTCTCAGACCACAAGTTTTCAGACCTTTTTTAATACTTTTTTCCATTTGGTAACTCAATAAAATAGGGCAAAGACATCTATTAACATTCGTTCTCTTAGATTAAGGAAATTCAGAAGGGGGGGAAGATGACTGTCACATGTATAAAGTGTACATTTCTAATCCCATCTTCTCACCCCTGGAGAATAATCTTCAGATATATTTCACATCAGCTTTCTGCTCACATCTGCTCTCTAATAATCCACTATTCATTTCACAGAGTGACTAATATGGTCCCTTACTGACTGTAAAGTGTGGAAAAAGCACTCACTATGAGTCCAAGTGCTGTATTACATCTGAGACAGTAGGAATTATATTTTGGATACTTCTGCGTTTATTTATTTATTTATTTTTTAACCTGAAAATGATGGCAAGGAAATTAAAGGAAAGTTCACCCAAAAATAAAAACTTGCTGAAAATTCCCTCCCCCTCAGGCCATCCAATATGTAGATGAGTTTGTGTCTTTATCAGATTTGGAGAAATGTAGCATCGCATCAGTGTCTCAGCAATGGATGCTCTGCAGTGAATGGGTGCCGTCAGAATGAGAGTCCAAACAGCTGATAAAAACATCACAATAATCCACACCACTCCAGTCCATCAGTTAACATCTGGAGAAGACAAAAGCTGCATGTTTGTAAGAAACAAATCCATCTTTAAGGTCGTTTTTAAATTCAACCCATTCCTTCTGGCTAAAATATGAGATTATAATCCATAATAACTCTTCCTCCAGTGAAAAAGTGCATCTCCTGTTGTCTCTCACATCAAAATCCAGCCACATATTTGTTTAGAGCTGTTTTGGATGGTTTTAAACGCTGCTTGATCTGTGCAGATTTCTCTCCTGATTCAGACCAGAACACTTTTTCACTGGAGGAAGCGTTATTATGGATTATGGACTCGTATTTTAGTTAAAAACATCTTAATGCTGGATTTGTTTCAGTTTTTGTCTTCTCCAGATGTTAATTGATGGACTGGAGTGGTGTGGATTACTTGTGGATTATTGTGATGTTTTTATCAGCTGTTTGGACTCTCATTCTGACGGCACCCATTCACTGCAGAGCATCCACTGATGAGACAGTGATGGAAAACTACATTTCTCCAAATCTGAGACAAAACAAACTCATCTACATCTCGGATAGTCTGAGGGTGAACACATTTTCAGCATACTTTCATTTTTAAATGCACAAGGACTTTCAACAGTAGTTAAGCAAATGCCAGAAAATTTAAAATAACTTCATAAAACTTGAATACAAGCTAAATTTAATTCACCAACAAAAATGACTCTAACTGTATCTGTCTGGTCTAAACAGCACAACAGCTGCTCTGAAATCACTGGAAAGCTCCTCTGGGAAAACTGGAAGATTTCTGGATTCATTCGCCACCCGAATGTCAGTGGCCATGGTGTAAAAATAGGCTGGTGCATTAAAACAGGTCAGCAGGTAAAAGAAAGAATGAAGCTTGTTTTTCCAGAAGGGCTTTTCTGCTGAAGGAGGCTGAACGTTCACTTCAGCTCTACATCTGACCGATGAATGTAGGTCAACGTGTAATACTAACAACCATGGATGCAAAATTCATGAATATAAGACAACAAAACGATCAAATGTGGATTTACTAAAAGTTCAGTGCCAATATATTAACTTGCCAGCATATTAGATCACACTTGACATTACAGGTTAATATAAGAAATCAACAATACTACCAAGCAAAAGTTCTATAAATGACAGCAAATAAATATTGCAATAAACACAAATTAAACACAAAAATTGTACTTAACTAATAATTCAATTCAAATGTGTGTATATAATTATATATGTATATCATATTTATGTTAATTATAAATTATTTAGGATATTTATTTATAATTATGTTTAATGTATATAATACTTAGTTATTTAAAATTATTATTTTTTTACATATAAAATTTATATTTAATATGATGCATCACATCCCTGTTGTTCACTGTAAATTAATCTGTGACTCATATTTTCTACTTACAAAAACATAACTGTACTTTAATGCAAAAGTACATCTAATGTCTTAAGTGAATATGATAAATAATTTTCATTTTTTACTTCCAAAACCCATACAGTATTTCACAGTAAACTTAGATGTTATATCTATTATAATTGTCTCTGTATATAGTCAGGTAATTTAACAGGAATTTGCTTTAACATTTTAGATTATTTTTCAACATTATTTACAGTGAATATATGACTCAAAGGTAATCTACAGTAGCTTGTTAACAGATTATTGCAAATCTGTGACTCATACGTTCTATTTAACTGTACTTTAATGCAAAAGCTCATGTAATGTCTTAAGTGAATATGATAAATAATTTTCATTTTTTATTTCTGACGCCCATACAGTATTTCACAGTAAACTTAGATGTTATATCTATTATAATTGTCTCTGTATATAGTCAGGTAATTTAACAGGAATTTGCTTTAACATTTTACATTATTTTATAATGTAAGATTATAAGATTAGTGCAATAAAAAGTACAATAAATGAAAGTTAAAAAACATAAATATTAATTATAAAGATAAACACACATGAATAGCTAAACATTGCAAATAAAAAAAAAACATACATTGCATAATACATTTTATTAGGTCATATTTACATAATATTTTATATAAATACGCTATATTTTACAAAGTAAACCATCTATGTTTACATTTTTAACCAGTAGCCTAATATGGACACTGTAATGTAAACTATTTGAGGATTAATTAGGCCAAAAAATGACTAATTTATTCCCCGTTAATCTTGGCGGCTGTCACTCACCGTCCCGGATGTCATTCCCGCGGCTGCAGTTACTGCAGATGTGCTTGATATGACCGGAGATCACAAACGGCGTGTTGTTGTTACCGGGGGCGGTGGGCTGCCGCAGTTTGACCAGGTTAAAGGCTCTCCGTTTGCGTGGTTTCTCTGCGGACGACGACGACGATAACGATGAAGAAGATGAAGCGTCCTCCCGTAACCGAGATGTGATCCAGGTCCCGTGCGCTCCGGTAACGTTAAATGCGGGACCCGCCATGGGCGCAGCGGCGACGGCGGACCCGTGTCTATCCGTCACACCCCGGGATGGTGCGGATATCGAACGGAAGAGAGCGTTCATGAGCCTCGCCGATCATCCCGAGCCGCGAAATCCGGGTTTAACGTTATATCACCGTGCTGCACGAGACCACCGACGCCACGCGCAAAACGTTTGGCCCACCTGAGTATAATCGTGTGTATATATACACACACACACACACATACACATACACATACACACAGACGCTGACGTGATCCACTTCGGTGTTTTCTTTAATATACCGCGTCTTTAAACCCCCCGTTACCGGAAATTCTTCAGCAACGTTTGCGCAGAATTAAATGACTGGCGCAGATTTGTTTATCATAAGCGGACGGATGCGCCTCTCGGCAGCATCTCTTCAAATTCATCAACGTGACGCAATGCCGTGAAGTACACGTAAAAATAGGCGGACCGGAATCGACCGTTAACCGGAGCAAATTCGCCGATCCTACTACTGTGAGAGCTTGTCTTATGAATATTAATGACCCAGCGTGACGTTCGTTCCGCAGGCCCATCCGATTGGAGGATGTTGTTAAGTGGGCTACAATGTTGAAGGCTTGGCTCATAAATATTAATGACGCAACTTGACCCGGCCCACTCGATTGGAAGGCGTTTTAAAGCGATGCTATGCTGAAGGCTACTCTCATGAATATTAATAAGGTAATGTGACGTTCAGCCAGTAGGATAGCCGTTAACGTTTACGGCTCAATTTTATTGTATTTTTATTATTGTTTTTAACAATATTTTATTTACATTTTATCTTTTTTATAACATATTTTTGGTTGTCAAGCAGCGTGAGAACTAAGCCTTCACCATAGTATTATTTTCGCTGGCCACACGGTCCAGATCCAGACCGGATCTACCGAGAAACCCCGCCTACATCACCGTATTTCGAACGGTGTCGCACCGCTAGAGGCTGCGGTTACTGAAACCTGGACTAAAACAAAAATAATAACAGTAACCATTTTCCCAATGACCGTCTGTGTCCAAACCTATTGGGAAATGCTGTTTTAATATCTGTAGAACACAGAATATTATGTAGATTTAACATATATCTTTATGAATTCCTATCATAAATAGCGTGTAGATATTTAATAGACAGGTTATGTTTTCTTTTGACACATTATTTAACTGTTTAGTCGCCACAGATTATGCCCTTTAAAAACTACCGTGGTAAAGTATCACGTGACTCATATACCAGTCATATACAATAATATCAACATTGTACTCCAAGGTAAGGCAAAAAAATACATATATATTTTCAAACATATACATTTTTAATATATTTCAGAAAATATACAAAGGCCAAAAATGTATTTGCTAACATATGTTGCAAAATATATTTTGAAACATATTTTAGCAAATATATTTTGGGCCATTTTTCTGAAATATATTTTAAAAACGAAAATATTTTTAAATGCATTAAAATATGTTTCCATGAAAATACATTCACACGTGTCACATTTGAAGAAAAACTATATTTGTTGTCTATAATACGTGAACACAACACATTTGAATAAAAATCTTACTTTACAATGTTCTAAAAAATATAAATATATTACAATATACAATAGTTATATAAAGAATGAAACGTTATTAAATCAAAATCTAGCTTTCTTGCCCCTGGAATTGATTTTGAAATAGATTTTGCTATATGAAAGTTGAAACTAAATATATTTCCAATTTCAAAAATGTATTTCAATCAGCTTCACTGTTAACAACATATATGTAGCATTTATTTAAAATATATTTTGGCCAGAAAAAAAAAAATATATATAAATTTTTGGCGTATGGGAATACTGTGGTACTTGATTTAACCCGCAAATGAGCAGAATGCCTTAAAACCTGCTAATGAAGAGAAATACTGGTGGTTAAATGCACAGCATCACAATCTGTCTCTGTTTTAAGATCTTTTGCTTTAGCGGTTGCTTCACTAAACTGGCCCCAGAACAGCAGCGGCTCTGAGGAACATGTGCAGATGAAATATTATCCAGGATAAACCCAACCATGGCTCATATGCTGGAATGAATATTCTTTCTCATGCTTTCTATCCTAAAATCTCCAGTAGATGGCAATCTCTGGCGCTAATTCTGTGTTTGTGAGAAAATGAACCCCCACATGACTAATTGTGGCATGTGTGACTGTAATCATGTTTGTGTGTGCATGTGTGCCTTTCTCTCACATCTGTTTTCATTGTGTGAACAAACTAAAGTTGCATGCATTTAATGTGTGTGTGTGTGTGTGTGTGTGTGTGAATCAGGTGAATCTCACAAAATCAGGTCATATGCAACCCCTAAATCAAAAGAAACATGACAAATAATTTTTTCTTCTGTATTGCAACAACAAAAAAATGTTTAACTAATGTTGTTAATGTCAAAAAATAGAAATTAGGTCTAAAAATATAATAATATATATATATATATATAATTATTATTTTTTTTTATTTTTTATTTTTTGGTGAAATGTGTCCTTTGCTTGTGTATATTTTCTTTTCAGTCTTTTTTATTTATTTTCTTTTTATATTAATCTTTATTTTATTTATTAACTTTATATATTTATTTTAAGGAGACAATTTTGTAAAATGTTGTTTGGGAAAATATATGAAAAAGCAATGATGACTTTGAAATTATGAACAAAATTTGACTTTTCCAAACAAATGATAATAAAAAATATAAGTAAAAAAGGAGAGAGAGAGAGAGAGAGAGAGAGAGAGAAGAAAAAATATGCAAAATAAAATGCAGTGTGATATAAATAAATAAAGAGTGATGTAAAATAAAACTGTAGTGAATTAGAGAATCACAAATAGGAATTACAGAAAAAGTAAAACATCTGGACACATCTGGTGAGAGTGTGCAAAAAAAAAAAATAGACTTAATTTTCTTTAATTTCCAAAATCATATATTAACTTTCTTGGGTTAAAATGTGACCTGGATACATATTGAATACATTTACCCAATATTTGTCCCTGGAAAAACTTCAATTAAGCTTCATTTACTAAATGACTACAAATGAGCGCTAATTTCAGTAAATGACAGTATTTAAAGCACAAAGCAAATGAAGGTCATGATGATCTGAAGAGCCGTGCAGCACAACCAGTGTTTTGTTACTCATCCTATGCTACAGAAGTCAGCTTGACACATAGACAAATAGTTTAATCCATGATGTTATGCAACTGTATCCCTGTAACACACACACACACACACACAGTGTGTATTACAGCAGTAATACATCTGAAATTTTAACACATGGTTCAGTGATTGGCTCATTCTGAGCAGACACACACACACACACACACACAGAGATGTGGGGACGAAGCTGCAGGCAGTGTGTGTGTGTGTGTGTGTGTGTGTGTGTGTGTGTGTGTGTGAGTATCAGATGAGTGTGTGTTGTGTCTGGTCTCAGTGAAATACTCTCACAGCATATTGATCTATCAGCTCATTCAACCACAAGAACAACACAGCAAAATATACTAGTAACACTTCAGCAAGGCTGTTATTTTAACTGAAACTAGAAACATTTTTAATTGAAATAAAACTTAAATTAAATAAATTAAAATATTAGATGAAAAACTTCAACTTAAGAAACAATTACTAAAATTACATCTGAAGTAAAATAAATAATTAAAGCCAAATATAGCAGATTTTATATTTTCAGTTTAATTTAAATGTAAGTTTGATTACTTCTTTGTTGTTTGACTATTTCTATTTAACTTCATTTATATTTTAGTCTTAAGTTTCTCAATTTAAGTTTTTTTTAAATCTAATCTTTAATTTTGTTTCAGCTTTTTTTAAATTAACGAAAACAATTTTTAGTTTTAGTTTTAGTAAACAATAACAACACAGGTCAACAAATCATATATATAACAAAAAATAAATAAATAAAAATAAAATGACAAGCACACAACAAAATTACTTAAACCTAAACTAAAATTAAATAATAAAATTAAAACTAAAATGAAATTGAAAATATAATAAACTGAAAATTTCATAGTATTTTCATTTCATAGTATTTTAATTAACTTTCATTATTAATGAAAAAAAATTAAAAATTAATAATAAAAGTAAAATACTATGAAATGATACTTTACTAAAGAACATTGAGTAACATGACCATGATTTACTGACCAGTGCTGTTATTACTTAAACTATTAAAAATAGTTTTGGTTAAATTGAAATAAAGCTGAAATAAAACATAATATTAGATGTAAAACTTAAATTTAAGAAACTTTTGAAATTGAAATAAAAATAAACTAAAATAAAATTACTAAAACTGAAATAAAAAATTAATTCAAGCTGAATAGAAATGTATATTACAAAGGGACACAACAAAATGATTTTAACTTAAATTTACATTAAACTGAAATATATAATGATATATATATATATATATATATATATATACAGTGGGGCAAAAAAGTATTTAGTCAGCCACCAATTGTGCAAGTTCTCCCACTTAAAAAGATGAGAGAGGCCTGTAATTTTCATCATAGGTATACCTCAACTATGAGAGACAAAATGAGAAAAAAAAATCCAGAAAATCACATTGTAGGATTTTTAAAGAATGTATTGGTAAATTCCTCGGTAAAATAAGTATTTGGTCACCTACAAACAAGCAAGATTTCTGGCTCTCACAGACCTGTAACTTCTTCTTTAAGAGGCTCCTCTGTCCTCCACTCGTTACCTGTATTAATGGCATCTGTTTGAACTCGTTATCAGTATAAAAGACACCTGTCCACAACCTCAAACAGTCCAACTCCAAACTCCACCGTGGCCAAGACCAAAGAGCTGTCAAAGGACACCAGAAACAAAATTGTAGACCTGCACCAGGCTGGGAAGACTGAATCTGCAATAGGTAAGCAGCTTGGTGTGAAGAAATCAACTGTGGGAGCAATTGTTAGAAAATGGAAGACATACAAGACCACTGATAATCTCCCTCGATCTGGGGCTCCACGCAAGATCTCACCCCGTGGGGTCAAAATGATCACAAGAACTGTGAGCAAAAATCCCAGAACCACATGGGGGGACCTAGTGAATGACCTGCAGAGAGCTGGGACCAAAGTAACAAAGGCTACCATCAGTAACACACTGCGCCGCCAGGGACTCAAATCCTGCAGTGCCAGACGTGTCCCCCTGCTTAAGCCAGTACATGTCCGGGCCCGACTGAAGTTTGCTAGAGAGCATTTGGATGATCCAGAAGAGGATTGGGAGAATGATGAAACCAAAATAGAACTTTTTGGTAAAAACTCAACTTGTCGTGTTTGGAGGAGAAAGAATGCTGAGTTGCATCCAAAGAACACCATACCTACTGTGAAGCATGGGGGTGGAAACATCGTGCTTTGGGGCTGTTTTTCTGCAAAGGGACCAGGACGACTGATCCGTGTAAACGAAAGAATGAATGGGGCCATGTATCGTGAGATTTTGAGTGAAAACAGCAAGGGCATTGAAGATGAAACGTGGCTGGGTCTTTCAGCATGACAATGATCCCAAACACACCGCCCGGGCAACGAAGGAGTGGCTTCGTAAGAAGCATTTCAAGGTCCTGGAGTGGCCTAGCCAGTCTCCAGATCTCAACGCCATCGAAAATCTTTGGAGGGAGTTGAAAGTCCGTGTTGCCCAGCGACAGCCCCAAAGCATTACTGCTCTAGAGGAGATCTGCATGGAGGAATGGGCCAAAATACCAGCAACAGTGTGTGAAAACCTTGTGAAGACTTACAGAAAACGTTTGACCTCTGTCATTGCCAACAAAGGGTATATAACAAAGTATTGAGATGAAATTTTGTTATTGACCAAATACTTATTTTCCACCATAATTTGCAAATAAATTCTTTAAAAATCCTACAATGTGATTTTCTGGATTTTTTTTTTTTTCTCATTTTGTCTCTCATAGTTGAGGTACACCTATGATGAAAATTACAGGCCTCTCTCATCTTTTTAAGTGGGAGAACTTGCACAATTGGTGGCTGACTAAATACTTTTTTGCCCCACTGTATATATATAATGAAAGCTATTCAAAATAATAAATACTATAATAATATAAAAATAATACTTCACCAAAATACACTAAGGGGCTGGACAAGATAATGAGATTTTCAAACTTAAAGTTTGTAAAATGTAAAAATAAACAGCATATCTACAACTCAGATTATCTATAAAATAAGGTTTGAATGCAATGGTTTGAAGTTTAATTGAAGGTCTGAATGTTTAAGGAGCATCAGAACAGATCTGCCTTGAAAACACTAATGAGATGAAACAGCTTCCTGCGGCTCTAACACACACACACACACACACACACACACACACACACACACACACACACACACACACATTTTACACTTTACACTTAAAAGATTCATAGTGACAGGAAAACCATCACTGCTTCACTATGATGTCATCACACTCACACATGAGTAAGTGCATCATATCAGTGATGTCACAATAACACACTACAAAAACATGCACTTACAGAAAATTCAAGTACTAAAATGACTAAAACTGTGCAGATTTCTCTTCTGATTCAGACTGGATGACTTTTCACTGGAGGAAGCGTTATTATGAATTATGAACTCAGATTTTAGCCAAAAGCAATGGTTTGAAGTTAAAAACGTCACAAGATGTTAAGTGATGGACTGGAGTGGTATGGATTACTTGTGGATTATTGTGATGTTTTATCAGCTCTTTGGACTCTCATTCTGACGGCACCCATTCACTGCAGAGGATTCATTGCTGAGACAGTGATGCAATGCTATATTTCTCCAAATCTGATGAAGAAACAAACTCAGCTACATCTTGGATAGCCTGAGGGTGAGTTTTTGGCTCAACTATTCCTGGAGATGTTCAGCAGTCAAATTCTGGTCGGTTCCTCACACAACCTAAAACATGAGTCCTACAGTTGAGTTATAGAGCTTAAATAGAGTGTAAATCACCACCTACTTTCATTGCATGGAATATAAAGCTCATGCATTCTGCCTAAACATCTCCTTTAGTGAATTAACACAGTCATACAGGCTTGGATTGAGATGAGGGTGACAGAACTGAAAATCTGAAATATAATGCCCATAATATACATATCCAGCAGATGAACTAGTGAGGTCACATCTTGAGATCCTCAACCTCCTTCAGATGAGCGCATTGAACCGCATGACTCAACACATCGACACAGCGCTTTTCAGCAGTGTGTGTGTGTGTGTGTGTGTTTCCCCTTCACAAACAAACATCTGCATTTCCAAAACACACCTCTGGAGCCACTTTAGCACTTTTAAAACCATGGTACTATGGTAATTTTTAAAGTACTTTAGAGTACCATGTAGTATATGGGTATGGTAATCATCCAGTGCTATGGTAATACCACGTTTGGTACTTTATCAAGGTGCATTTACCACAGTATTCTTTGAGTACTGAAATATGTACCATGGTAATATCATAGTATTCTCTCTAATAGGCTACTTTGAATTAAATATTGTAGTATATAGACATGGTAATCATCCAGTGTCATACAATACCATGTTTTTGGACATATGGGATTCTTTGAAGTAGTTTGGAGTAAATACTGTAAATAACATGGTACGTCAATTCACCATGGTATTTTTTAAGTAACTTGGAGTACTGTGTAAATATAATGGCATATGTGTATTTGCTACCATATTAAAGTACATATATCATAGTATTGCTTAAGTAGTGTTATTTTTGGACACATTACCATGATGTTTTTCAGTTTCTTTTGGAACACCATGTAAATCGTACCATATGGATATGGTAATCATTGAGTACCATAGTAATACCATGTTTTGGATATTTACCATATTCAATATTCTTTGAAGTAGCTTGGAGTAAATATGGTGAATAACACTGTATATGTCATTGTACCATGGTATTTTTGAAGTAGCCTGGAGTTTATTATAATGTAAATATAATGGCGCACATACATTTGGTACCACATTAAACACATATACCATGGTATTCTTTAAATACTGTAATATTTGGTAGTCTAATCATTTAATACTGTAGTATTTCTTTTTACCACACTTTACCATGGTATGCTTCAAAGTACTTTGAAGTACCATGTAAACAGTACCATATGGATATAATCATCAAGTACCATGGTAATACCATGTTTTTTGGACATAATATTGGGATTCTTTAAAGTACCTTGAAATAAATGCTGTAAATAACATGGTATATGTCAATTCACTATGTTTTTTAAATTAGCTTGGAGTACTATGTATATATATTGGCATATGTGTATATGATACATTATTAAAGTGTATATACCATGGTATTCCTTAAGCACTGTGACTTTTTAGACACTGTACCATGGTATTCTTCTAAGTACTTTGAAATACCATGTAAATAGCACCATATGGATATGGTAATCATCCAGTACCGTGGTATTACCAAGTTTTTCAACATTTATCATAGTAATACTAGAACCCTTTGAAGTATTGGAGCTTGGAGTAAATACTCTAAATAATATGGTATATGTCAAGTCCCATCACCATGGTATTTTTGAAGCAGCTTGGAGTACTACATAAATACAATGGCACATGTGTATTTGGTACTTTATTAAAGTGCATATACCATGGTATTCTTTAAGTACTGTGATTTTTGGTCACTGTACCATGGTATTCTTCTATGTGCTTTGAAAATAGCACCATATGGATATGGTAATCATCAAGTACCATGGTATTACCATGTTTTTGGACATTTATCATACTGAAACTCTCTGAAGTAGCTTGGAGTAAATACTCTAAATAATATAGTATATGTCAATTCACCATGGTATTTTTGAAGCAGCTTGGAGTACTACGTAAATATAATAGCACGTGTATTTGGTACTTTATTAAAGTGCATATACCATGGTATTCTTTAAGTAGGCCTACTGTGAGGTTTTTTGGCCACTGTACCATGGTATTCTTCAGAATACTTTGGAGTAGTATGTAAATAGCACCAAATGGATATGGTAATCATCCAGTACCATGTAACATGGTAATATTGGAAGTACTTTGCAGTAAATACTCTAAATAACATGGTATATAATGCACCATCTTTTTATGTACTATGGTATGTTTTGAAATATCTTGTATGTCCATGTAATGCCATGTGCTGCAATTATTTACTACCATATCAAAATGGATATACCATGGTATTCTTTAAGTACTGTTATGTCTGTATGTTATTCGCTCAGTATTGACATATTGGACACTAATATGGTAAAGCACGTGTTTTAGACATTTAGTACCAGTGCAATATCATGGTATTCCTTACTTGGAGTGCAATGCTGCTGCATCCAATAATCATTCAGCACCATGGTATAATCACGGTATAATCATTCAGTACCATGGTATATATAACGCACACACTCACCTGTCTGTAATGTGTAGGACAGCCTGGTTTCGGTCAGGTACGGTGTGTCGCTCTTGGATCGGGCTCTTCTGATGGGCCGCCGGTCCACATCCTCCAGCTCAGGCGCCGCCGCCGCCATCAGAGCCGCGGGACCCCCGGTGCGGCCCCCGTTAACGGCGAGGGTCAGTCACGGTAGAGACGCAGAAGAGGGGGGAGGGATGGAGCCTCCTCCTCACTCCGTTAACCGATCAACCGACACGACACACGCGAAACAGACCGTCAATCGCATCCCGCCCTGATGCAGCACACCGATGAACGGAAACATCCAGAGCGCGTGGAATCCTACTCTACCGTTACTAACGGGGATGACGTGTTCGGTCTGCACCGATGCGGCTCACGCGTTACACACGCCAGATCTCATGACACACGCATGTAGATGGAGTAAACACCGGGAAAAACGGCACCGATCTCCGTGCAGCTGTGACATCATCTGCGCTGAATATTTATCCGAAGCGCTTCACCTGTCTCCGGTTCCGAGCTGACTCATACTCAACCGGACAATAGAAGCTGACTCAGATTCACATGGTTTACCACTGCAAACTGCAAATGTAAAAAATCTAATAGAAACAAAACTGAAAAAAAAAAAAAAAAAAAAAACACAATTGCAAACTTAAATGCAAGCAGAAATAAAAAAAAAAGCACAAAATGAAATTAACTGAACCATACAATAGAAGCTGACACAGATTCACATGGTTTACCGCTGCAAACTGGAATTCACATACAGAAATATAAAAAAATATATATAAAAGAAACAAAACTGGGAAAAAACAGAATTACAAACTTAAATGCAAGCTGAAATAAAAAAAAAAAATGCTAAATGAAATGAACTGAAGCATGCAATTGAAGCTGACTCAAATTCACATGGTTTACCACTGCAAACTGGAATACACATGCAGAAATATAAAAATATAAAAGAAACAAAACTGGAAAAAACAGAACTGCAAACTTAAATGCAAGCTGAAATAAATTTAATTTACATTTCTGCACTGTTCTTAGTTTGCATGGCTATTCATTTTATTTCAGTGTGCTTTTATACTTTGTATTGTTTCAAGTAGCCTAATTTGGAAAAATGATTAAATACCTTGGTAATTAAGGTGATTATATGAGACATAAGTTGTCAATCCATTTTTGAGAATTAATTTGTTAAATAATATAAAGCTTAAATGTGACCCTGGACCACAAAACCAGTCATAAGACTCAATTTTTTGAAATTGAGATTTATACATCATCTGAATAAATAAACTTTCCACTGATGTATGGTTTGTTAGGATAGGACAATATTTGGCTGAGATACAACTATTTGAAAATCTGGAATCTGAGGGTGCAAAAAAAATCAAAATACTGAGAAAATCGCCTTTAAAGTTGTCCAAATGAAGTTCTTAGCAATGCATATTACTAATCAAAAATTAAGTTTTGATATATTTACAGTAGGAAATTTACAAAATATCTTCATGGAACATGATCTTAATATCCTAATGATTTTTGACATAAAAGAAAAATCAATTATTAATATTGCTACAAATATACCCATGCTACTTATGACTGGTTTCGTGGTCCAGGGTCAAAAATATTCTACAGAGATAAAATGCGAAAATTCGCTGATTTGTTTTGAGCGATTTGTCTAGTTCTACAGGACATCTCTTACTCGACCAATAGCGTGTGTTAGGGGCAGGGTTATCTATTTGTTCGACCAATGGCTGACAGGGGGCGTGTTCTGAAAGCTGTTGTTTATTTTTGTGGTTCCTTTTGGTGCACAGAAATGACATACTTCATTGTTACGTGACTACTTAGAAATTCTGCCATCTAGAGATCACAATATTGACAAAAAGACATGTTCCTGTGCTCCAGTACATTTTTAAAAATGTATATGCGTAAGTATTTCTATAAAAGACTTAAAAATACGCTCAGACACTTTTGAATTAAAATTTAAAACACCTTCAAACACCTTTATTAATTATAACTGACAAATACTCGTGTTAATATTACTATATTAAATGTTAATATTTTGAAACTGATTTGTGTAATTTGATCAAACTAGCACCAAAAAGATTACATAATGTGCATTCTGCAAAGATAAACTAATACAATTTACATTTTTGTGCATTAATTAAACTTATTTAAACACACTGTTGTGGTTCACTGACTGTTTCTCCAGTATCACAGAATTCTTTAAGGAACTGAAAGTGAAAACACTGAAGGCGATGGAGAGCTTCATCCAGTTCGTCTGATGGCATCAGCACACACAGCCTAAAACACACACACACAGCAGCAGGGTGTTGAGGATCTGTCTGTGTGTGTGTGTGTGTGTGTGTGTGTGTGTGTGTGTGTGTGTGTGTGTAGAAAACATGTCTGAAAAGGTCACAGTACCTCAAGTGGCAGCATCTCCGTGAATGTGTGTGATCTTCACTGAACCCAACACACACACCCTGATCCTCCAACAACCTCCTGCTGTACAACAACCCCACTGACTACACACACACACACACACACACACACTGAATGAGTTATTGCCTTCGGAAAAAAATCACAGTATATCCCATTATAATGTAATGGTGATTTACATTCATGCATTTGTTGACTTGCATTGCATTCAAAATATACATCATTTTTCATCAGTTCATTCATTCGCTGGGAAGCAAACTCATAACCTTAGTGTTGCAAGCGCCGTGTTACTGTTTAAACTACAGGAATGAGACACTGTCTGATATTCAGATGAAACAGAAACATTTAAAGTTGAGTTGTTTAAGTTATTTTACAGCATATTAGACAAGGGTTATTATAGTTAACTAAAACTAAATCCATAAAAAAACATCTATTACAAATAAAATTACAATAAACATTTTATTCAAATAAATGTTAACTGAAATAAAATAAAATTTTACTTTATTTCAAGTTATAGAAATAACTATAACTATACTATAACTATAACTAGACACATTTAAAAGTTTTATAAGTATTTAAAAGACATTTAAAAAATAAAAACAACAAATAACAAAAATACTACAACTTTAAAATTAAAACGACAATGGAAATTAGTAATAAAAAATAATTTAAGATATTAATACAAACTATAAAAGTATCTCACACTGTATTACAAGCTAAACAGAGTCTGATATTTTAAATAAGTTCTATTAAATTTGTGTCATTCCAAACCCATTCAAAAAAATCGTTGTGTTCGATAGTTTTATGGTGTTTTTTGTTTGTTTGTTTTTTCCCTTTTTGCACATATTTTTCACTGTATGTGAAAGAGCAGCTTGCACATTCTGTCTAACGTCTCCTTTTGTGTTTCTTAGAAGACAGAAAGCCATACAAGTTTGGAATGAAATGAGGGTGAATTTGTATGTTAAGGTGTGTGTATGTGTGTGTGTGTGTGTGTGTGTGTGTGTTTGCACCTGTGAGTGTGTGTGTGTGTTTGCACCTGTGAGTGTGTGTGTGTGTGTGTGTGTGTGTGTGTTTGCACCTGTGAGTGTGTGTGTGTGTGTGTGTGTGTGTTTGCACCTGTGAGTGAGTGTGTGTGTGTGTTTGCACCTGTGAGTGTGTCAGCGCTGAGTGAGGAAGAATCAGGTGTGGGTAGATGAAGATACCGCTCTGAACTGACTGACAGCTGAATCCTGGAAGATCATTAATGAACTCGACAGCCCTGGACACGTTACACTTCAGAGTCATCAGCCGAGACGCCACCTCCTGAACACACACACACACGTATAAAAAAAAAAAAACATATTAATTGTCCACATTAAATAATATTTGATCGCCCCTTTGCAGTTGTGTGGGAATACAGAATTTATTCAATTCCAAATAGTGACATATATAATTAAAAATAATAAAATAATTAATTATCATATTAAATAACAATGATTAACAATAAACCATATTATTAAACAACAAAAATTATAAATATAAATCATATTATTAAACAATGCTTCTGCAGGAACTTCAAAAACGGCTCAATCAATAAGATTTTATGTGGGGGTTTTTTTAATGGAAGCTTGTTTCCATCTTGAAAAAAAAAAGGTAATTGCAACTTTTCATTTCGCAGTTCTGACTTTGTTTTTTTTTTTTGTTTTTTTTTTTTTTTAGAATTGTGAGATATAAACTGAGATTCACAAGAAAAAAACTCTTAATAGTGAGATATAAACCCATATTTAGAAGAAAAAGTCCAAATTCAGAATTACAAGAAAAAAAGCACAAATTTTGATATAAACTCAAAATTTCAAAAAAAAGTTCAAATTGTGAGATATAAACTGAGATTCACAAGAAAAAGTCTTAGTTTGTGAGATTTAAACTCACATTTGCGAGAAAAAAGTCTGAATTGTGTCGTATAAATCCAAATTGTGAGGAAAAATGTCTGAATTGCAAAATATAAACTCAGAATTGCAAGAAAAAAGCACAAATTGTGATATAAACTCAAATTTATGAAAAAAAGTCTCTGAATTGTGAGATATAACTCAGAACTGTGAGGAAAAAAAAAACACAATTCTGAGATATAAAAAATAGTGAGATATAAACACAGAATAGCAAGAAAAAAGTCAGAATTGTGAGATAAAAAGTCACAATAACATTTTTAAAAAAGTTTTTTTATCGCGTGGCAGAAATAAGCTTGTGTGGCAGGACTAGTAAAGCTCTTCCTGCTTACATTTGGTTGGCTGGTTGTTCATTGATATCATCAGGCAGTGAGCGAATATATAAATTCGTGGGTGAGGTACTATGGCGTCACGAGTCACGCCCCCTTGCTTCCTGCGTCACATTTAGTCGCCCTCCAGGTATGTTGGATGATGTTGACTGGATTGTTAGTTGCACAATGAAGCTCTTATTAGTGTACTTTTTTTTAATAGAATGGCATGTTGAAGGAAACCCCGTGGCTGACATTTGGCTGAGGTAAGGGGTACCTCAGCCAAATTTAATACTTTATTTAATAATTCACTCATGTTGTAGCAGTGTTTTTTTGTTGTATTTATTTATAGTCAGAGTTTTGATCGAGACTGATCCAGCACAACGGGTACAGCTGTTCACCTGACGATACGGACGCGTTCTGTCCCTCCGTCAAACCCATTGTTCCCCAGATAGTCTGAACGAGCTCTCAGCCTCCCAGCACATTGTTTGTCTGCCTGATTGATTGGATTTCAGAACTAACTCGTACTGTATGTGTTTTCAAATTTATTATGTGTTGACATTCAGATTTTTTAGTACTATTTGGCATTCGCTGAGGGTCTGTCTGATCTGTCTAAATTGTAAATTTATTGCAGACAGATTAGTGGCGTCGCTACATGTGATAAAACTTGAACGCTTTAGGTTTGTTACTAGCATATATTTATTGGCTACTAATTAAATGCAATAATATATTCCAAAATAATTCCAAATGATTATTCCAAACATTTTCTCTTTCTTTCTTTCTTGATTTATGTATTTGATTGGATGCCTTTACTGTGAAACGTGTGTTTGATTGTTGTGAGTGTGCTCAATTTGAGTTTGGTTTCATTGTGCTCAATTACCTTTTTGTTGTTGTACTGTGTTTGTTATAGTTTATTGTGTATGTGTTGTTCTTCGTTTGTGCTCCCTGGCTGAGTTTTGTTTTGCGTTGTAGTAATAATAATTTGTTATTGTCTTTTGTTTTGTATTTGTTATTTTGGTGGATTTAAGTATTTGTAGTTTATTTGTGGGTGGGCAACTCTCCTTATTGTAATCCATCTGTGATAGAGTGACTGTGTCTTTCAAGTGTATAACCTGATTTTTGCTTGTTACAGGAGCTGCCTAAGGCAGGGGCGGATTCCTGGTGTTGGTGTTTCTTTCACGAGTGCTGGCTGGAGTGCTCATATGGCGTTCCCCCGGGTTCTTTAATATGATGTTGTAACATGCACTCGTCTCGCTGAACGTCTCACTGACATTAATCTATTCAATTTTAGATGCAGACGAGGCGTAGACGTGACGTAGACATCATGTAAATCATGTGTGGCAGTGAAGTGTCGAGCCAGACGTCACGCGTGATTCACGTGTAGCAGAGAAGGTTTTTTTTTTTTTTTTAGCCAACACGTATCATAACGAGCTGCTCACACGGCTCAGTGCAGTGTGTGAGCAAATGCACAATTTACTTGCCCTTCATTCATTCCTCTCAATGGACGTAGCATCTGCGGCTGACTTATAACGTGACGTCTGCGTCTGTCTTTTTTTTTAATTTTTTTGCAGTTTTTAGTGCGTCTGTCTTTTTCCCGGCTAACTTATACAGTATGCATTAATTATGTGCATATTAAATATAAATCTATTAATCTAGACATATTTTTTAGACATTTTTTCATTGCATTCTTTGTAAAAGTATAAAGATAACATAAAAAAAGTATAAAAAGTCTATAACATATAAATAACAAATGTCTCCGAAAGGAATCCTTTAGTGACGTTTGTGTTGCTTATAGGTATACTCATGTCGTTTAGTTTTATGAAATCCTTTTTGAATTTGTTTTTACATTTGGGGGTTATTGTGTTTTTAACTTTTACATTTTTAATGTAGCCTAGGCTAAAGCATATCAGTGATGGCCAACTCGTCGATCGCAATCGTCTGTTAGATCTGAGACTGTTGCTGTAAAATAATAATAAAATACATAGAAAAATACATTATGCGTGATTAATGTTCAGTTTTCAAGCACCTCTCTTTGCTTTATTTTACATTTAAAACATAATATTAGGATTATTTGAAGAATAAAAGAACAGTACTTATTTTATTATTCATTTTCCTTAATTTTTTGAAAAAAAAAACTTTTATTCAGCAATAATGTTAAATTGATAAGATTTCTATATTTTGAATAATAATCTGCCAGGATTTAATCAATCAATCCTGTAAAAATATCACAGAAAAATTTTAACCAGCACAATTGTTTCCAAAGTTGACAGTACATTAAAGCATCATGTGACACAGAAGACTGGAGTAATGATACTGAAAATTCAGCTTTGCATCAGAGAAATAAATATAAAGTATATTAAAATAGAAAACCATTATTTAAAATTGTAATGATATTTCACAATATTAACCAGACCTGCCCAATTCAATAAATAAATAAATAAAATAATACCTTATATAAATATGATTCACCTATTTTTTGTCGTGTTCTCGTTGTCATTGAGAAAACCTATTTCTATAAAAGCTTATTTTACGATGATCAGTGAATAAGGCCTATGTGTACCAAACAAGCAATTAAATGGGTGTGCGATAGACAAAAATTATATCTCGATATTTTCTGGAATTTTATCCATAACGATAATCAGACTATATTTTTCTGAGTGTGTTGCGCTGCAGGACTGCCGTGGCCAGCTGACTCCTAAAGTTTTTGATATTCTTCATGTTCTGCGTGGTCAGTTCACAGCAGTGATAGAAATTAATCTTTTCCAACAAAAGTTATTTTTACCCTTTATGGGCATTTTTACTTTCATAAAGCCTTTTTTCTAGAAGTGTGCATTATCTCTTGTGTCAAATCCTTATATTTAATCAATAAAGTGAATTAGAATAATAAGACATTTGGGGCTGTTACCAAACCAATAAAATCATTATAAACAAAATTCATCTTTGCAATGCAGAGGAAACACAGAAGCTGCATCTGAAGAGCAGAAATGCTGTGAAAGAACACACTCTAAATGAGCACAGTCAGTAAAAATGTGTAAAAATAAAATACGATGTAACACGAGCAGTTCTAAATTTAATACAGCAATCAAATCTTTTCATTTAATTATCATTTCCACTAGTTTCATGTTTCAAGTATTATAGTTTCATTGAAAAACCAGAGGACACCCCCAAAGCAGTGGCGCGTGCAGGTGTACGGGTGTACGCACTGTGCATGACCGCTCAGACTGACCTGAGATTTGCCCCGCAAACATTTCAGCAGTAAATTATAGGCCCTTGTGTCCTGTATTTCTGTCGACTGAACCAGCCATGCCATTAATTATGAATTTATCAGTCTTTTGCACACCAAAGTCAATTTCTGCATATAAATATTATGCCAAATAGAAACAGAAAATCGTGCTATGCACTCTTTCATGAGATCGGGTTAATTAATTTGTAGCCTGTTTTACAAATGGGAATAGCTATGAAAATGTTTTACATTCAAGCTACCCATAAAATTTAGAGTGAAAAGTTCTTTAAAAGCATCTGGAATGCAATAAAGTAATTTTTAAAGCTGATTTTAAAGCATTTGCTGCATGGATTTAAAAAAAAAAATAGGCCAATAAATAATTCACTTATCAGACAAAATTTCATTGCACAAAATCCTTTAAATTTTAAGGTATTCAGGACAAAGCAACATAAAAATTAGAAAATATAAGAAGCTACAATTATAGGACAAAGTTTTACATATATGCCATTATGTTAGTGTTTTTATTTTATAATTGTATACAATTATAAAATAAAACGCAAATTATAATCGGGCCTGTTTTAGGCTGTTCCTTATTTTTATATTTTAGACGGTAATGAAAAAATTACTCTCCATCTCCTCATTGGACGTGACTTTAAATCTTTATGGATTACATAATGAAAGAGTTTTTACGTTCGACAGACGTAGATGTCACGTTCGACAGATGCAGACGTCATGTTCGGCAGACGCAGACGTAGACGTCACGTTCGACAGACGCAGACGTCATGTTCGGCAGACGCAGACGTAGACGTCACGTTCGACAGACGCAGACGTCACGTTCGACAGACGCAGACGTAGACGTCACGTTCGACAGACGCAGACATCACGTTCGGCAGACGTAGACATCACGTTCGACAGACGCAGACGTAGACGTCACGTTTGACAGACGCAGACGTCACGTTCAGCAGACGCAGACGTCATGTTCAGCAGACGTAGACATCACGTTCGACAGGCGCAGACGCAGACGTCACGTTCGACAGACGCAAACGTCACATTCGACAGACGCAGACATCACGTTCGACAGACGCAGACGTCATGTTCGACAGACGCAGACATCACGTTCGACAGACGTAGACGTCACGTTCGACAGACGCAGACGTAGACGTCACGTTCGGCAGATGCAGACGTCACGTTCGGCAGATGCAGACGTCACGTTTGGCAGACGTAGACATCACGTTCGACAGACGCAGACGTAGACGTCACGTTTGACAGACGCAGACGTCACGTTCAGCAGACGCAGACGTCACGTTCAGCAGACGTAGACATCACGTTCGACAGGCGCAGACGCAGACGTCACGTTCGACAGACGCAAACGTCACATTCGACAGACGCAGACGTAGACGTCACATTCCACAGACTGTGTGTGTGTGTGTGCGTGAGTGTGTGTCACAGGTATAAGTGAAGGGTGTTTTGCTGTGTAGGCCGATTGTGCCCTTATGCCCTGCTGTCAAGCCTCGGTTCCTGTATCTTGATCTGTGGATGTCCTTGATGACTCAGGTCGCCCATTGCTGTATTTTGTGAAGTGTGTAATTGAGTCTGTTATATGTGAACTGTTGCATTTAGTGATTGCTTTTCTACCTCCCTTTGCTTTTGTAATAAACTTTTTTTTTAAATTGTAATAAAAATGATCTTTTGTATATCTACGTCTCCTGCCAATTTCTCGTGAGCTGACCTGTGTTGCCTAAAAAGAAACTTATTTAATAAAGGTCCCTGGGCTAGACCCAGGGTGGCGTAGTCGTGCTCAATCTTTATTTCCTTAGCGCTCTGCCACACTTTCATAGTTTGGCATGTACCTGTGTGTATAAACTGTAGGAAGGTTCTCCAGAACGGGGTGGATCAGCCATGACATCCAGAGCGATCTGACCAATCACAGGAGGGCACAGATCTCCCGTCAGAAGAACCTCAGTGTAGAATAGTACAGCTTCATCAACATTCACCAGCTCCATAAAACCCGTCCTGAAACCACACCTGCATCAGACGCAAACCGTTTCAGTTTGATTTTATTAGCTCTGATATAACGAAAGATTGATTGTGAAAAACTGACTCTCCCATGATGCCGTTGGAGATCGAATGCAGCGAGGCCAGCTGAACTCTATCAGAATAAGGTTCGCCCATCTCAGTCAGAACACGCTTATAGGACACAAACTCCGAGCCGTCCGCAAAAACTGTGTCCTGATAAACCTGAGACAAGAAAAAAACATTAAGAAAAACAAACATGACCAAAAAAAAAACCAACTTTTCAGATAATGAAGATTAAATCCTAAACACTTTCCTCATCGACCAACAAGAAAAGCTCTTCTTCTGCAGCAAAGCGAATCACATCCTGAATGGACTCTCTGCTCTGAACATGTCCTGGAAAACCCACATATTTATATGACAGTTTATCATTTCACTAACAAAAACAATCACAGTATGGTGACACTATAATATTCTGCTTTGGAGTATCATGTACTTCACATTTGGTACCACAGAATATAATTTGAAGTCATTTTAACACTTGGATCAAACCTTTAATCAGAGGGTTAACACCTCTAATTAATAATTAAATTTTAGATGGCTAATTAATCTCTGTTCTGTGTGTGCAACACTTTTAGGGCTGAGTATTACAAATTAAAAATGACCCCCAATATATTTCATCTTTTTGACAATATTAGATACATAATTTACTGTATATATTTGCTTTTTTAAAATTAATTTTATTTTCAAACATTTCAAAGAAAGAGCCATTGACAATTGCACTGCTGTTATTGCAAAATATTTAATGTAAGAAATAAAATAATTTTAATAATTAAATTAAATGAAATGTAATTAAATTCTTTTCCAGATTGTTTTACCAAATGAACACAAAAAAATTATTTTTAATCATTTAATGACATACATTTCATTTTGTTAATATACATGAATATATAATATAATATAATATTTTTTTATACAAGTTTACTCTATGCAAAAATGTTTTTGAGAGTTTTGATTCAAGACTTGATTGACAGAAATGGAAAATTTTGATTTTACATTTCACAATTTATATTTTATTTCTTGTAATTCTCAGATTTCTGTTTACATCTCTGAATTGCAAGAAAAAAATCAGAATTGCGAGATATTAACTCAGAATTGCGAAAAAAAGGAAGAATTGTGAGATTAAAAAATTGAAATTAAGTTTTTTAATTTTACTTCTTTTATTCCAGAAAGTATGTATATTCACAAGTTATGAAACCAAGAAGAACTGCAAAAAATGTTCTAATAAGTTGCTCAAATAAAAAGTGTATTAATATTGTCACAATTTTCACAGTGCTGTTTCATATTAAATCACCAGCAAAATCATAATGAATATATTGTGTATGTAATGTCCTGTACCTGTGGGGTTGCCAGGGTTACTTATGTAAATCGCCCGTGGAAAGCACCTCCCTCTCGACGCCTGAATGGCTCTGTTTAGCTCCGCCCTCTCCACGCTCCACCCACTCTGTTCTCGCAGCTGATAGGTCACTGAAACCACACCCATTCTCTCCAGGAGGCGTGTCAGAGTGTGAGGGGCGGGGTCTGGGATCATAACCGCAGACACGCCCTCTGACTGACACAGCAGCCGCAGCATCACCTGCATTCGGTTTGTTAATGATATGAGCTTGATGAACTTTATCACTGATCAAGGCCATCAGCAGCAGACCTTTATTCCACAATATAAAACATCTTAAAAGTTTTATGAATTGAAACATGCGTCTAATCACAGCTGTTGTTATAATATAAATCATGGAGCAATGATTTTGGCTCGTACCATCAAAGCTCTCTGGGTGTCAACAGTGATGAAGACTTGCTCTGGACTGGACGGGACGCCTCTGTCCCGCAGAGAAATGGACTTTGCTATAGTGTTTCTCACATACATTGATCCACAGGACTCAGTGTACGAACCTGGAAACAGAAGCGACCACACAGCCAATCAGATTGTGAGACTCACAAGTCACATGACTGTTTTAGCAAAACCACAGAGATTAAAATACACATTCAAATTGAGAAATTAAATTTTTACATCAATAAATAAATGTAAAAAGAATATGTTATACATTATTTTAATATATTTAATATAATATGTAAGACTGATGGGCATATACTGTACATATATATATATATATATATATAGTACACACACACACACATATATATATATATATATATATATATATATATATAGTAATTGTATAAAAAGAATACATATAAAATATTTTATATATGAAAATAAAATTAAATTAAAATTGGATACATTTTGTATACATGTACATATTTTTATAATATGTAATATATAACAATATATTTAGAACTGTAAAAAATCCATATCTCAAAGAATTGTCATATTTTACAAACAAACAATAATAGATAAATTATAATATTTATTATATTATTAACTTTCTTACATATTACATTTATTATATTTAGTATATATAAAATAATATAAAATATAAATTACAATTTTATATATTTTTATTTAATATATACATATTTATAAAACATGCAGTATATAACAATATATAGTATATACACAAAATATTTTTATATATTATAACTACATTATAAATTAGACATTATAAAATAAAAATATAAACACACACACACAATATTGTATAGATTATATATTATAAAATTATTATTTTTTACATATTTTATGTATTTTATATATCATACCACCATAAAAAAAAAAAAAATTCTTTCTCTTTATTTATTCCTTTCCTTTCTAGCTTGTACTTATTTGAACAATGCCTGAGACTTGTTGTTACAAGCACTTCCTCTGTCTGATTGCCTCTTCTAGACGAATCGCTTTATGTATTCCCCAATTGTAAGTCGCTTTGGATAAAAGCGTCTGCTAAATGACTAAATGTAAATGTAAATGTAAATATAGACATTCAGACTGATGGGCAATTTTCACAAAAAAAAAAAAAAAAAAAAAAAAAAAGATATAGTGTATAAATATAAAATGTATATATGCACTGACAATTTTCCACAAACACACAGAATCTTTACCGATGCTGCCTCCATCAAAGTGACTGAGGAGTTTCTGAGCTCTGAGACGAGCATCAGGAGGAAGAGCATCACCCCGCAGGATTCTGGGATACACACATCCAGCTGCGACCTGACACACACATGAAACGCCATTCAGTCACTTCTCTAATGTGACCCGTTTCAGGACATTCAGCAAGCAACCTGACTTGATTTAAAAGCAAAAGTTCTTTCAGAAGCAGAGTGCGTTGTTACATATTAACGAAACATTATGAGCAGACACATTAACGCGCACTGATGAATCATTCACAAAAAACAGCACTGTGCATTAAGAAAGGCAATAGAGTTGGTTTTGTTCGGACGTTCTGTTCTAAAATATCGAAGTGCAGGTCACATTGTTCTCATTTGTAACTCAGTCAGTAATCATATTTGCTAAATATATCACTTATTTAAACAACAATTAACAACTCGTCGGACCTGTCTCACAAAGGTTATTGGCTTAATTCCAGCGCTGTGAGAGTCTCCAGAACTCAAATCCAGAACCTTCCTGAAGAACCCGCTCATATTCAGCCCCTGCCAAAGGAGAGATGAGATGTCTTAACAAGGGACTCTAGTGACATTGAGTGAGTCATTTACGCTGGAATCGCTCCGATTGATTCAAACTCATGACTTCGATCATTCAGTTCAAGCGATTCACTTGCAAAAAAAAAAAAAAAACCGATCAAAAGAGCCATTCATTTTCGAGTTTCGAAATCACTTGTAATGATTTTAAAGAACACACATCATTAAGGACAAAACGGAGCTTTCTGAAACTCCGAATCAGTTACATCACAAAATGATTCACTTTCGAAGCGCTCCAATCGGATCGCGAATCATTTGATTCAGATCGGGACTTTGGAGCGGAGTCGCGAATCATTTCGCGAATCGAATCTGAAACGATGGTTTTAAGTAAAAGTAGAAAGACTGAAATAATATTTTCTTGTAATACATACTCCAAAAATCTTTATTTACAACTTTGAAAAATTATATTTTACAGTATGGATGACAACTACTAAATAAAATTAATAATTAAAATAAATTAACTAATATTATAAACTAATTATTATTATTACTATTAAATACTATATATAATTTTAATATTAAAATCGTCAATATTAATTATTTTTTATTTTATTTTAGGATGAACATCTAAAAGTTGATACTGAAATGAACTCTAAGTCATCAGAAGTATAAAATAATAATATCTGTGCACATTTCAGCCTTGATATGTCAATCCATACAGTATGTAACATAAATACCCATATGTACATAACTAATATTAGATGAAGAAGCTTCAATATTTAAATTAAAAAAAAAAATAGATTACACAGAGACTAAAAAAAAAAACAATTTTAAGACATTTTAAAATATTTTACTGCAAATGCATAATAGAAACAATTAAAATTGGGTCACATTTTATTTTCACATCCAATTCTCTCTATTAACTAACTATTAACTATGAATTTTCCCTCAATAAACTCCTAATTACTGCTTATTAATAGTAAGTTTCACTGTTTCTTACATTGAGAGTTACTGTATCTTTTCGCATTCTTTTTTCCATTTAAATCACAACAAAGTGTTTATATGACTATTTAGTGTGTATTTCACCTGCTCTTCTTCAGCTGATGGTGGTCTGGTTATTTTCTTCAGATGTCTTTAGACCTCATCCTGTCGGCAAACAGCTCAGTGTCTCTCCTCTCATGCAATATATGACTGCAATGTTACTGAGTTCAGTTGCTGTAACTCTCAGTCATGTTTCATACAGCATAAGCAGCACACATTCACACTGCACTGTAAGCAGATTTGATGCACCGTTTTCCTCCTCCTTTGGTATTTTCAGTTTACCTGGATTTACTCAGTTAAACATTTGCACAGCACTTTACACAGGATCACGCAATCATGTAAATAAGTCACATAAAAATCCCTTTATTAGTCTGTAAAAATACACATACACAATGTGCAAAAGCCAATATACTCAATCATATAAATATGCACACTGTAAAAAAAAATTCCATAAAATTTACGGTAAAAAACCGGCAGCTGTGGTTGCCGGAATTCTACCGTAAAATATACGGTAGCAACGTTTTAGGTTTTACGGTTTTAACTTAAATTTACAGTTAAATACCATAATTTCATTAACTGATATAATGTTAATATACCAACCTATTGAAGTACTGAAATCTGTTTTGTACCTTTGTATTACACTGATAACCACCAAATGCAGGTGGTGATGAGAAAGTCACATGATGAAACAAAGCCCATCACAATCAGATTTTAAATAATAACATATATAGAAAGTGCACAGTGTCATTCACACAAACACTAAACACCATCATGGTGAGACTCAAACTTAAATATGCAATAAACATTAATTTAACAACATTAGATGTAACATACAACCCTAATAAACATAACTGATAAGAAAAAACTAAGAAGAAACCTAGTTATTTCAAAGAAAAAACATCAAATTCAAACAAAATTTGAAATGCAATGCAGGGAATTCTGGGAACGTCAATTTACGGTTTTTCCCTGTAAATTTTACATTCTTTTTCACTTCCAAAAGCGGTATTTCACCGTAAAATAGTCTGAAATGTCTATTACATTTTTTCACCGTATATATTAGGGGAACTTACTGTTAACCATTTAACAAGTTTTTACCGTAGCTTTTTCACAGTTTTTTACCGTTAAAATCACGGTCATTTTTTACAGTGCACAATCTGAGTGTGTGTCTGTGTGTTTGACTCCCTATTAAGTGGGAGGTTTACTTTAGACTTGATGGTGTTCATCATCTTGTTTTCTCAGGACACTGGATCACTCTATATGCCTGCAGATACGCATGCGTCTGATTTATCCTGCAACCACAGAAAACACATAAAATTCATCAAAAGTGACAGCAAAGACATTTATAATGTTACTAAAGATTTCTATTTCAAATAAATGCTGTTCTTTCCAACTTTCTATTCATCTGTGAATCCTGAAAAATAAAATGTACCAGTTTCCATAAAAATATTGGGCAGCACAACTGTTTTCAACATTGATAATAATCAGAAATGTTTCTTAAGCAGCAAATCAGCATATTAGAATGATTTCTGAAGGATCATGTGACACTGAAGACTGGAGTAATGATGCTGAAAATTCAGCTTTGATCACAGAAATAAATTACAGTTTAACAGATATTCACATAGAAAACATTAAATTGTATTAATATTTCATAATTTTTACTGTATTTTTGATCAAATAAATGTAGCCTTGGTGTGCAGAAGAGCCTCAAAATTAATAGGGCTTGAAATTAAAATGGCACCAAAATGAACAAACATACCAAGAAATTCAAGATATGGGGCCAAAATGAATCTAAATTGAATTACAAATTAAAAATGGATGTTAATTTGAAGTGAAACGGTAAAGTGAACGAAAAGTGTCGATTATCGCATTACATTTAGATCTGCTCTCATTGCATCAAAGATGTATTTTTACATGTTTTGGCAGCATTAAAGGGATAGTTCACCCAAAAATGAAAATTTGATGTTTATCTGCTTACCCCCAGGGCATCCAAGATGTAGGTGACTTTGTTTCTTCAGTAGAACAAACGAAGATTTTTAACTCAAACCATTGCAGTCTGTCAGTCATATAATGGAAGTGAATGGGAATCACGGTTTGAGAGTAAAAAAAAAAAACATACACAGAAAAAAGCAAATTAAACCCTGCGGCTCGGTGAACTATCCCTTTAAGCATTATTACTGATCACAAGGTTTAAAAAATTATGAAAATATAATGTAAACCTTCATTTCTGGCACTGGCATGATTTAACATTACTCATACACTGTAACAGATTCTGTTGATCCGTGTGTGTGCGTTTGACCTGTATTTAGTACAGAGCTGGACTCCTAGCGGTCCGCAGTGGTCCACGTAACTCTCCCGAAATCCTTTCCGCACGGTGCGGGCCATACTAACCACTGTCGTCACGACGGGACACACGCTGAAAGAGAGGAGGATGAGACTGTGTCCTGTAATTCACTAACATGAGGAGTGTGTGTGTGTGTGTGCGCGTGCACTTGTACAGGTATCTTTGTGAGGGCCGTTTTGAGTTTTAGACCATCGGAGTGAGGACAAAATTGTAAAGTGAGGACGGTCCTCACTTTCTGAGAGCCCTTTAAAGGCCTGTTTGAGGTCAAGACTTGGTTTTAGGGGTCATGTTATAATTGGGTAAAGGGTAGGTTTAGGGTAAGGGTCTGGGTGAGGCACTTAGTTCTGATGGTTAGGGTAAGGAGCTAGAGATTGCATTGTGTCAATCAATGTCCTCACAAAGATAGCTCTACAGAGGCCCGCAGGTGCAGGAGGCTCGCACAGGACACTGGAAGGGGCAGCATCCATGGCACTTTGGTAGGGATCCCAAAGTCGGTCATTACCAACATGACGTCGAGAGTGACCGACTGAAAGGGAACGTCTCGGTTACGTATGTAACCCTCGTTCCCTGAAGGAGGGAATGGAGACGTCACGTCCTGTCGCCACAGCTGCTGTTCCAGGTGAAAGATCCTGGTGTGTTTGTACACACAGCTCCTTCCACTCGCCTGCAGACCCGTTACTGCAGCTAACACACACTCATCCACATCTACAACACACACACTTATCACAGCCACAGTGTTTACTCATAAACCCAGCTGAAAACCATAGATGAGTTTGCTGCTTCATCAGATTTGGAGAAATGTAGCATTGCATCACTGTCTCAGCAATGGATGCTCTGCAGTGAATGGGTGCCGTCAAAATGAGAATCCAAACAGCTGATAAAAACATCACAATAATCCACACCACTCCAGTCCATCAGTTAACATCTGGAGAAGACAAAAGCTGAAACAAATCCCCCATTAAGATGTTTTGAACTCAAATATGAGTCCATAATCCATAATAATGCTTCCTCCGGTGAAAAAGTCCATCTCCTGTTGTCTCTCACATATTTGTTTAGAGCTGTTTTGGCTTGTAAACGGTGCTTGATCTGTGCAGATTTCGCTCCTGATTCAGACCAGAACACTTTTTCACTGGAGGAAGCATTATTATGGATTATAATAATACAAAAAAAAAAAAAAAAAAAATCACCTGAAATAACGGAGATCTCACGCGGCTCAACAGCACAAAGATCGCAGCGAGCAGATCTGAACGACTCTTTGAGTGACTCGGGAATCACGACTCCCGAATGAATCTTGAAGGAGTTGTTCAGAAGTGACTCCCGTGCGCATTAATACGCCGTATTCCGTTTAAAAAAAACAATACTATAGTTTTAACGTCAACACTGGTAATCTTAAGGCACAAAAACACAACGCAAATTTCTTAATGACCGAGTTAAAAAGATTTGTTCTTTTTAAAGTTCATTTGAATCGAATAGAAGATTGACAGTGACTCCCGCTGAGTGAAACTGATTCCACATCCTGCAGTTTAACTCTTTATGGACAAAATCAATACAACAGACATTTATATTGTACAACAATAACAAAATATTATAATGTGTAGATGTAAAAGGAGATTACAAGAAAGAAAGAAAGAATGAAAGAAAGAGAATCCTAAATTCAATCTAAATACAGTTTTGTTTCATTCTACCACTTACATGTAAATACAATTAAATAAACATTATCTAAATTGCTGTCTATTTGAGTATATACTGTATCCATCTATCTGAATATCTACCCACCAAGTAGCTATCTGAATATCAATTGATGTATCTGAATATCTATCCATCATCTATCTATCCAATCAAATCTATATCTGAATATCTGTCCACCAAATATCTATCTGAATATCTATCCAGCTGAATTTCAGTCTGAATATCTATCTACCAAATATCTTACTATCTATCCATCAAATATATAGTTGATTATCTATCATCTATCTGAATATTTCTCCATCAAATATCTGAGTATCTAACCATCTATCTATATCTGAATATCCATCAAATATCTATCTGAATATCTATCCATCAAATATCTGAATATCTATCCATCAAATATCTGAATATCTATCCATCAAATATCTGAATATCTATCCATCAAATATCTGAATATCTATCCATCAAATATCTATCTGAATACCTAACATCTGTCTATCCATCAAATCTATATCTGAATATCTATCCAGCTGAATTTCAATCTGAATATCTATAAGCCAAATATCTGAATATCTATCCATCAAATATGTATTTGATTATCTATCCATCTACCTGAATATTTATCCATCAAATATCTATCTGAATACCTAACCACCTATTTGATTATGTCTATCAAATATATATCTGAATATCTATCCAGCTGAATTTCAATCTGAATATCTATGAATTATCCATCAAATATGTATTTGATTATCTATCCATCTACCTGAATATTTATCCATCAAATATCTAGCTGAATATCTATCTTAAAATCCATCTACCTGACAGATCTGAAGAACAAGTTTTTCTCAGAAGGAAACGGACTCATTTCCAAGCAGCTATAAGAAATGCTGTATTAAAATGTGACAAAGAGGACGCAAAGATATAAATTACACATCAGCAGTAGTTACATCTCTGGCAATGGATCCCAGGATCACAAACACTCAAAAGCGCTCTTAAACAGTGCCAGTGTTGACTGTAATTCTCCTCTGCATCATAAGCATATTTAATGAGCTGTGTTGACTATAAAAGACAGAGACCAAGACAAACAAATACATTTCAGCTCTTTATTAACTGATGTTCATCCAGCAGCAGTATCATGTGAGTGTTTACATGTGTGTGTGTGTGTTAGATCTTGTTGAACGCCGCAACATCCACACTCTGAACCTGCAACACAAAACAAACACATCAAGCTTTATGTGACACTTGAAGACTGAAGCGTACGGTTTATAGAGGTGGAAATCTTTTAGTACCTCAGGATTCAATTCGTATCGATTCTTGGGGTCACGATTCAATTAAAAATCGATTCACGATTTTTCGATTTTTAATCACGATTCATAATTTTTCATCAAATTTTTTGTGCACACTGGACGTCAAATGCACCAGTATTATTTACGAAAAATAACCATGGTTTTACTACAAATAAAACCAAAACATCATGGTTACTACAGTAAATGGTAACCACAAATTAACCATGATTTTGCTACACTAACCATAGTTTAACCATGGCATTTCTAGTAAAACTGTGGTTATATAAATGGTAATCAATACGCCAAAAAAAAAAAAAAAAAAATGGTTACTACACCTTTACTATAGTAAAACCATGGTTAATTTTCATAAGGGCGAATTCAAATAATTATTTAGATTCATTATAATTAATAATTACTCATTTGGAATCCAAATTATTTAAATACTGTATTCGGAAAGGAAATGACATGTAGGCTACTACCCCTAAAGTGAATAAATACAAGATGGGAGGAAAAATATATCTCAATGCTTTCTCTCGCAATTCTATCATTGGGTAATTAAACTGTATAGAAATTGAGGGCATCAGGGAGCCCTTTAATATGCGGGACATTGAAATAGCTTTTGAATGCATGCTCGCGTTTTACTTTCACTTTCGAGATTCGCGATCACATGTACTCTGTGTATAATTACGGAGCGGCAATACTAGTTAATTATATTAACTAGAAGACTGATTTTTGAAATTTGTGAGTCAATGCGAATCGCTAGAAGACTGAATCGTGATTCATATGTGAATCGATTTTTTCCACCACCCCTAACAGTTTATGGAGACGTTACTCACGTAGTCCTCAAACTTGGTGATCTCCTCCTCCAGGAAGTCTGTTCCCACCTTGTCGTCCTCCACCACGCAGTTGATCTGCAGTTTCTTGATGCCGTAACCCACAGGAACCAGTTTGGAGGCTCCCCACAGCAGCCCATCCACCTGCACCGACCGCACGCACTCCTCCAGCTTCGCCATGTCCGTCTCGTCATCCCACTGCGAACGCCAGGAAAAAACTGATTAAAAACCTTGAGAAGTAGGGCTGTCAAAATGGCACAAAAACTAAATTCGAAAATTTTGCATTTAAATATCATCAATATTCGAAGTACATTCCAATTTAAAAGGCATCATTTCAGTTAGGGGGAAAAAAGCTTTTGGCTTCTCTCATGAGTCCATGAGAAGGCACATCGAGCAAAATATTACTAATGCACATTTATTAAAGCAATAAAATAGCATAATTAAAAAACACATAAATATGCGTAACTAATGTAAATCAAGCAAGCTAGTATGCGTAGGCCACGAAGTGTTGGCGAAATAACATTAGCAGACCAATAATAATATTGAATAATATTGAATTCTTTCCAGAAAACTTCTCGCACAAAATAAATTAAAGTACTTTCAAGGACCTGTATCTACAGGTGCATCTCAATAAATTAGAATGTCATGGAAAAGTTCATTTATTTCAGTAATTCAACTCAAATTGTGAAACTCGTATTAAATAAATTCAATGCACACGGACTGAAGTAGTTTAAGTCTTTGGTTCTTTTAATTGTGATGATTTTGGCTCACATTTAACAAAAACCCACCAATTCACTATCTCAACAAATTAGAATATGGTGACATGCCAATCAGCTAATCAACTCAAAACACCTGCAAAGGTTTCCTGAGCCTTCAAAATGGTCTCTCAGTTTGATTCACTAGGCTACACAATCATGGGGAAGACTGCTGATCTGACAGTTGTCCAGAAGACAATCATTGACACCCTTCACAAGGAGGGTAAGCCACAAACATTCATTGCCAAAGAAGCTGGCTGTTCACAGAGTGAACACATTCACCCCCAGAGACGCTGAGCATCCATGGGCGGGACATAATCGCAGCATTTATCCAATGACCGTCTAGTTTTGAAGCACTGAAAAAAACTGTTCAAAGCAGCCCCATTGAAGGCAATGGACGCTAGGCTTCAACAGGGAAATAGACTGTGATGGTACGGGAATGTATAAGAAGGAAATCGAGTCAGCCGACCTGCTATATGTAGCTGATTCTGAACAAACTCGTCTTCGAGATGAACGTGTTCTAACGTATTTTTAGTCAATAAAATGTTAACACAATAGTACATATTTGACCATTAATTTTTTGACATTATTTTTTGCGTCTCGCAGCACAAAGCACTGTAAATGTCCTTGTACACTGAGTTCACAGAAATCGGTGGTCTTCTTTTTAATATGTGGCTCCAGTAACGCTAGCAAAGCATAAAAGTTTACTGAGATCCTGAAGTAAACTTTGAATCGCCCGGGATAATCCTGCAGCTCCTTAAAAAGTAGGTGGAACTCTCCTTCCACTCTATATCTCAGGATTGGATGGACCCAATATTTCCTCTTTCTTTTTCTCTTTTTAAGAAGAGAGGGGACAACAAAATCATCCTCACTACTTGAACTTTCCATTTTGTATTGTTTTGCAAATTTTTTCGCAACGGATGAATTAATAGGCATCGGACTCAGTATGCAAGGTTTCTGTGCGTGACAAATTTTTAGAATGACGAATGTGAAAAAACGCATATGAAAATTTCGGACTCAGTGTGCAATGACCTTTAGGCTACATCATCATTGCATTTCGTGCGCCACTGATAAGGCAGCCTGACGCACACCTAAAATTCAAATGCAACGTTTTTGTGGATTTTTATTTTGAATTCGAAGAATATTCAAAATTCGAATTTTTATTTGCCAGCCCTATTGAGAAGTGTGGCCAAAAAGATTGAAATCATTTAAGGTTGTTTTTGTGTTCTAGGTGGTGCATTGCCAAGGTGTTCCAGGTAGCTGTTAGGTTGTTTGTACGAAATGTGAAATCCCTGCTGCAGATACTTACCGGTTTGACGTCTAACAGGATGGATGATTTAGCGATGAGGGCCGGTTTTTTGGCCTTTTTGGCGGCGTATTCCTGCAGCCGCTGCTCTTTCAGTCTCTCTGCTTCCTCGTCTACCTCTTCATCGCTGCCAAACAGATCGATGTCATCCTCATCCTCGTCTTCCTCCTCTTGTTTCGCCGGAGCGGGCGGGGCTTTCAGAGGAGCGACGGGGCCGGTGCCGTTAACGGTAGGCGCTGATGATCGTTTCTCCAGCACTGATACGCGACTCTCCATCTTACTGAGAGCAGAACGCAGATCCTCCACCACTGAGAAACACAAGCAGAGCAATTAAAGAAGTGCTTGCAGAAGATTAGGCGAGATGTAAATAAATGACAGTTCATATGCAAATATTGTGACATCACAGTTGTTCAGTTTGAATGATGAAAATGCTGTTATTTGTCCACCTTCAGATGTTTAAGTAAATATTGTTTTATTTTATATGAGGTTTGCTACAACTAAATCCAATCCATGGGATTAGGAGAGATAAAGACAGAATGGATGCTTAATGCATACAAACAAGGTTATTATTGTTAATCAAAACTAAAATTAAACAAATAAAATTTTTTTTTTTTTTTAAATAAAAAATTAATATTTTTTGAATAAAAACAATAAATATACCAGATTTAACTAAATTATGTAAGGTAATTAAGTTGAAGAACTAAAATTAACTTTTCTAAAACTGAAAAAAAAAAAAAAACTTTTTTTCTTTACTAAAATTAAAATGAACTAAACTAAAACTGAAATAAAAGAATAAACCTAAACAGTAATATTCAAAAAGAACAAAAATTA
The DNA here is from genome assembly GCA_039654775.1 of Spinibarbus caldwelli. NCBI lineage: Eukaryota > Metazoa > Chordata > Actinopteri > Cypriniformes > Cyprinidae > Spinibarbus > Spinibarbus caldwelli. The sequence continues at coordinate 30,240,854 of CM077241.1, read as the reverse complement.
ACCAAAAATAAATAAATAAAATAAATAAAACAAAAAATTAGACTAAAATTAAAATGAAAACTGAAAATAAAACCTAACTTGAAACATTAATAATAATTATAATACATAAATTAAAAAAAACTACAGTAGTAATAAAAAACTATACTAGTACGTGAAAAATATAGAAAAATGACTAGAACTTATACTAAAAATAAACTAGAAACTGAAAATAAAATAATTAAAAACAATACAAACTATAATAGTATATAAATAAACAATAATAGCAATAAGAAAAAGCAATACTAAAAACCTTATAAAAGCACATAATAAAATTACTAAAAAATTTAAAATTACTTTGAAAAGTGAAAATAAAAGCTAATTCAAAACATTAATACAAACTACAACATATATAAACAAACAATAATAGTAATACTAAAAAACAATAAAAAAAAAACAAAATCACATAGTAAAATTACTAAAAATAATAAATTTAAATGAACTGAATAAAAACTAATTCAAAACATGAATAAAAAATTAAAAAAAAACCATGAATGAGAATCTCTTAAACACACCTTTGTGTAGAGTCTGGTTCTCCAGCTCCAGGTTCTTCATGCGTGCTGCGAGCTCCCCATAATCAGCAGCGCTGCCTCCGCCACTCTAAACACACACACACACACACACACACACACACATCAGAGGTCCCATCAGCCCCTGCTCTGATACACAACCACACTGTGAGAGAATCAGGTCTACTTACAACTACACACACTGCTAACCAAACACAAAACTACAGTCTGTTACTACACGACACTACACTATTTTAATATGCCACACGACACACAACATAGATTTTGCTATTTTGTCAGAACACACAAGGTTTAGACGTTTTGAATTTATAATTGGAGTTGGTAAGTTTAATTTGTTTCTGTGAATCACTTTACATGCCTCCATGATTCAAAACTGTCAAAAATTCAGTAATTCATTTGTGCCCTCAATCAAATGTTCACAGATGTTTCTGTAGGTTTGTAGGTAAATATTATTTATGACTATGTATTGCTATATTGATGCAGTGATTCCCAAACTTTTAAAACTTTTTTAAAATCCTTTTTTAAGATAATATCGTAATAATTTATCAACACATTTTCATGTTCACAGTTCTCTGATGTTGTTTATTTGTCACATGACATGCAGTTAAACTAGTTGAATATTTTATTGAATTTTTTTTTTTTTTTGGTGTTTTATTTTGATATTTGCATATATAAATGTATTTATTTTACTGTTTACTTTACTGTTATTTGACATTTTTACGATTTATTTAATTATTAGGTAAACAAAATTATTTTTGTTGTGTTTCTTAACATATATTTTGGTGTTTTATTTTGATTGTTTTTATTTTAAAAGCATTTATTTACTTTAATTTTAAATTTTTATGATTTAATTATTAGGTAAACAAAAAATCTTATATTTCTTAACATATTTTTGGTGTTTTACTTTAAATTGTTTTGATTTTAAAATTATTTAGATTTTCAATATTTAGGATTAAATTATTAATTATTAGTTTTACATTAAATCACAATCTTCAGTTTGGAACTCTGCATTGGTGTGTATACATTAAAAAGTAAAAAATAAAATAAAAAATAAATACAAAAAGAAATATTCTTTCTTGTTCTTATTTCTGATGATCATTTTAACTGGATTTTACATTTTTTAAATTTTGTTTGGTTAAAATGACTAAAATGACAAAAAAACAACAACAACAACAAAACAATAAAAACACTCAGACCAAATTCATAAAAATAGTACAGTACCCTAGTACTGAAATATATATAAAAAATAGTACCCTAACCCTAGTCTGTAATATCATACAAAGCAGTGTTATTACATTAAAACCTTAAAAAATTGTTGTGATGTACTGAAATAAAAATTTAAAAAATACTGAAATGAACTAAAATTCTAACAGAAAATATTTAAAAAAATCAAAATATTAATAAAAAAATATTATAGCATTGCAATGACACTAAAACAACACTGATACAAACCTCACAACAAAGATGCAAATGTACAATTGTTTGCTCTCGTTTATGTCTCATTTCACAGCAATATTAATATTAACAACAAATGCATGCATTACAGATTTCTTCTGAAACTTTCTACAACACACATGCAAGCATCCACACGCGTGACGCGCTGGCCGACTCAGGCGTGAGCTGCTTTGGTGTGTCACACACACACTTACAGGAGAAGAGCAGTGGGAGGGGTTTGATATTTTAGGGGCAGAGCCTCTACTTGGCTGCAAGGTTGTCTTCAGCTACAGGAGAGATCATTTATAAGGAAAGTGCAGATGAAGGAAGGAAGAGAACAGATGATTTAAGACAGAAGAGCTGGGGTCTGTTCTAAAACCTAGTGAGCTGCCTACATAGACAACATATCAGAGACACACTCATGATGCAAAGGTTGCTCCAAAAGGAAGGCAGTTGTTGCAGAAGGCTAGATAGCTGCCTATGTAGGTAGCAGACAGCAAGACGGCTCACTAGGGTTTAAGAACAGAGTAGAGCTGGACGATGAATCGAAATAAAACCACTTATAAACAATTAAGTTTTATTAACCTGGAGTTTTATTTTATTTATTTATTTTTAAATGCATTTTAAATCACAATTGTGATTTCAATATGAATTAATGCAAAAATAAAAGCTCACTGGTTTAATGTTTGAAAAATGAAAAAATAAATAAATAAATAAATAAAAAAAATTAAGACGGCCAAAATTGTTTAGCGTATTTTTACAGTTGTACTGAAAAATAAAATTATCATCATATTATTATTTTTTAAATAACATTTCTTATTTAATTGTTTTTTAAATTTTGTAATAACTTACATTTCTAATTAAGACAGCCATAATTTTTATTGTAATTTTACAGTTATACTGTAAAATAAAATCATCATCATATTATTATTATTATTTTTTACATACTTTTTATTTTACAGCGAAATAATATTTTTAATATTTATTATTTAGCAATGACAACATTTATTATTATTAATTATATTTCCAATTAAGAACATATTTTTAAAGTAATTTTACAGTTGTACTGGAAAATAAAATTATCATCACTTATTTTTCCACTTATAATGAAATATTTTTTTAGTTTAATATTTTTTAATTTAGCAACAATAACAACATTATTATATAATAATACTGATATATAATTTGGAATTGTACAAACCCTACAAACCTGTAGCTTTCAAATATATAAAAGTGCAATATGATTTTCCCCCGGAAATCGTGCAGCCCTAGAAGAGCGCTAGATTGCACAGTTCAAAGAGTAATAATACGTTTCTTTTTTTTTTTTTTGCTCAACTCACCCCAGCGAGAGATTTCTGGATGTTTTCTCGTGCTCTTGCAATGTCCTGAATTATGCTGTTAGCTCCAGTGTCCTGAGACAAGAGATAGAGACAAACCTCAGTGTGTGTGTACTGTTATAAACTGCATTTCTGCAGCTTTAAACAGGGAAATACGGTGCTATTAAGAGTAAGGTCATGGGTTCAGCTCCCTGGGAATGTATACACTGATTGCAAACATAAGCCTCTTTGGATAAAAGCATCTACCAAATGCATAAAATTAACTAAATGTACATTTAGAACGAACCTACTGATAGCCTACTGATTTTTTCAAAAATACCATGGAACAGTAGTATTAGCACACATGCTGTACATACTGATGCAACAGTTCAAGTAATATGTTTACTACTTGTTTGGGCTGCGTGGGTCCATTAATCCTCTCGTAAAACTGCCTTTCCGCTTCATCGTAACGCGGCTTATCGAACCAGATCCTCTCCTGCGCCAAACACTCCACTGCAGTCATCCTGCAAAACACACACGATAGCTGTAACAATCTCACTAAACAAACACCTTAAACATTCACATTTCTGAAATGTGCTGCTACAGACTTTCAGTGAACTGATAAAGGACTGTATGTGATTTGCTATCTGTTTGGCCTTGATGAAAATGAAGGATGTTTCAGACTAAACTACGGTGCACAGCAGTGTTGGGGAGTGAATTTACATGCTAATGGTTGTTATTATATTTAAATAAAGCTAAAACTGTAAAAAAAAAAAAAATAAAATAAAAAATAATTCGTTAGTCGAAATAAAATGTACTTATTTTATTTTAGCTACTTTCCGAGGCAACATTTCTCATTTTCATTAAGTTTAACTTGGTGTACTAAAATAACAAAACTAAATAAATAAAACTAAATAAATAAAAAATAAAAAACTATATGGACATATAAAAAATAAATAAATAAAAATAAATAAATAAATAAAAATTACAAAAAAAACCCTAACAAAATTACTAATAATTTTAAGTGAAAAATAAAAATAAATTTTTCTTCCAAAATAACAGCTCAATGGTTTATCATTTGAAAATGAACAAAAATAATAATAATTGTAATTAATTGTAATTTTTTATAGTGTAAAAATAACTACCATTATTTTCTTATTTTACAATTTTAGTGAAATAATTTCTTATTTCAATACTATTTACTAACAACATTTTAGTCATTAATTTTATTTCAGCTACTTGCTAAAACAACACTGCTCAAACTTGATAACTAAAACTAAACAATGAATAAAAAATAAATTGATAAAAAGTACATAGACATTAAAGAAAAATAAAACTAATTAAAAAGACAAAAAAACAACAACAACAAAATGAGTAAAATAAAATTTTTTTTTATAAATAAATAAAAGCTCAGCGGTTTAACATTTGAAAATGAAAATAAATTCAAAATTAATAAAAACTATAATAGTATCTCAATTATACTAAAATAACACTGCTAAGTTACTCCCCAAAACTGGTGCATGGACATAACACCTCAAATAATATACGTATGTTAATGCAACCATGCAAAAAATGACAAACATCAAAAATGACATCAACCATACAAATGAAAAAACCCAAATGATACAAAATTGAATTCAGACAAATGACTCTTCCAAGCCAACACAACAGACAAACATAGCAAGAATGAACATGTAAAAAGAGACCAAAGAAAAACTAAAGAGAACGGCATGAGAAAACTATGCGATGACATGAAGATGGTGCACGAAAAAAAGTAGAAAAGGTTGTTAACATTTTGTATGTAAATGCAATGGGTGAAACTGATGGTTACCTGAGAGTAAAATGCCATTTTAAAGTGACAGTTCACCAGTTCTGTCATTTACTGACCTTTATGTCGTTCCAAACCCATATGCCTCACTTTTCGCCATAAAACAGATGGCAATTCGTAGGAGGTTCAAGCAACAAAAGTAATGCAGGTTTGGAGCAACATGAGGGTTAAAATGACAAAACTTTAATTTGGTGGTGAACGAACTAACTAATTAACTACAGTGTGTGACGGAAGTGTATTTTCTCGAGTATTGAGTCATACTTCTGCTTCTGGCTAGAATGGTTTACAGATGTTTTGACGGATCTCGCAACAGCTCCTTCGTAGAAACAAGACTCCGCCTCCGCATAGCGACTGCGATCTAGCCACACCCTTTCGCTGTCGGCATGCAGGAAATAGCAGAGCGCCGCTCCCTGATTAGTGGTGATGTCATCGGAATCTCGCCGATCGCAAACCACAGGCTTTTTTTGCGCATTATTCCGCTGTTTGGAGTTGGAATCGTCGCCACTTGTTTCCGGGTTTCTCGGTGGCGAGTTCCGGCCGTAAAGCTTCTGATAGAAAGTCGCCTCGGCTTTATCAAAAAGAGGCTTCTGTAGCCACACCCCCATTGGAGGAGGCGGCGGCAAGCAAGGGAGGCCGTTGATTGGTCTGGAAGCCGGTGTGGGCGGAGTCGGGGTTTGCGATTGGTAGCCCTCGTCGCAGCTGGTGGGCTGCAGTTGGAGAGATCTCGGTTGGTTGGGAAAACGGCCTACGAACTTGCTCTCGGCTTGGTCAAAATTGGGTTTATTCACCCATACAGCTTGAACGACATGATGACAAGACTCTTGTTCTCCATGCTGGCAGATTTCTTGCTTGTTTCTCACGGAAGAACTCGCAGGAGCCGTCGTGCCGTTTTGCTGCTGCAGCAGTCGTACGTAGTAATGACTCTCCGCTCTTTCGTACGCAACGCGGTCGAACCACACCGTCGAACACTCCGATCGCAAACCCTCCAGCGCCGCGCCGGACAAACATCCCTCTGCGCCTGCGGTGGTTCGTTCTGTCTGGCGTTCGGAAGAACTGGACGGATTCGAAGAAGAATTCCTGTGGCTTCTGTTGCGCATTTTCTTGTGTCCAGAAATACAGAGGTAGAGGAGGATTGATAAATAAACAAAAAGGAGGAAAAGGAGAGTGACAAGGAACTGGAGAATTAGTCACACAGCAGTAGGTTAATGTTAAACATGAAGTGTGTAAACTGTTTGTTGCGATATACAAATCTAATTTTTGTTTAAGTGCAAATGAAACAATTTAACGTTTTAAATTGACACGGCAACTTAAAAGTGGTGCAACATGCTGAAAAAACAACAAAGTATGTTTTAAAATGTATAACTGAAGACGGATTTGTTACAAAAATTGCTGCCTTAATGGACATAGACGATGAATTTAGAGATTTCTCAAAGAGCTTTTTAGCATACTATACGCATAGTCCAATAAATAGCACCTAACAAAAATCGAAAAGGCTAAATAAAACGGGTATTTGTATGGAAGGTTATTTCCGTCACCTAATAAAAATAATACAAATGTAATTGCAACTTTTTCCTCACAATCCAGACTTTTTCCTCACAATTGCAAGTTTATATTTATAAACTCGCAATTACAAGTTTAGACTGTGCGGTTTTTATTTTTTCTTCAAAGTTATGAGATTACGCCTCGCAATTAACAAACTGCAATTGCAAAAGCAATTGCGATTCTAAGAAGTCTGAATTGTGAGACAAAAAGCTGCTATTACTTATTTATATTTTTATTCTGTGGTGAAAATAAGTTTCTATATTGGGAAACCTGTCCGGAAACAATCATTATTTTCATGATTTCATTCAGTTTCAGCCGTTCATTTACAAAGCAATGGCGTTTTGTGGGGCTGAAATCACATACCTTTGAAAATAAAGTGGAAGCTTTTGAAAACTACATCGTTTTTGTCTCAATGTAAATCTGTGAAAATGGCGATGTCATGCATTTCTTTACAAAATGACATCTCCAACTACTGGCCTGGCATGCGTAATGCAGCATTTTTAGTCGTTTACAAGGATTCATATGAACAGGGATCATTTTGACAATGTTGTCATCTGTATGCAAAACTTTTCAAAAATGCAAAGGAAAATCTTTCCTGTTTTTAGTACATTGTTGTCATGTAAACGTATCCAGTAAAAATCAGTAAAAATTACACACTTCAGCTTTAAAGACAGACACAATCACACATAAAACATTCTATGGTTGCATTAGATTTAAACATGAAATACATTCAACTTCACAATGACGTCGAGCAGAAAACGAATAAAAAAAAAAAATAAAAAAAATAAAAAATCACAAACTGACAGTGCGATGGAGAAAAGAAAGGACAATCAAATTCAGAATTGACAAAACACACAAATCCATCATGGGTCGAATAACCTAAACACGTTCAAACTTTGTCCAAACTCACCTTCAGCAATCAGGAAAAGCGATCAAACAAACAGTATGTAGCTGAACTTTCTTCTCATCCAAACGAAGGCAAGCAATAAACCATAAAGTGTAATTAAGAAAAGTATTTGTGTTTATATTGAATCTCACAGAATGAGAGGACTTCACACATACATGCCCCCACAAAGATGTACTGTGGTGAAAACATGGTACAGTGAAGGTATCAGCTAGTAATACCATGGTAGTGAATGATTACCATAGTATATGTCCAAAAAAAATGGTATTATCAAGGTTCCACGTGCACAATAACATTTTTCTGTTACTACTTTGTTAGTCTAGCTCTAGCATGATTACACATAATTTTATGATTAAGGTCACTTTTATTTAGTTTACTAATTAGGCTCATGTGACTAAAAATAGGCCAATAAAAGACTAAAAATAATCAGTATTATCATCACTTTTCCAATTAGATGATAGTTTCTAGTGACCATGATTGTCAAGATCAGATCTGAATGTGCTGTTATGAGACAAAGCTGGATTTTAAACCCTAACCACTCATTCTATTGATTCAGAAAAGAAACAGGCGTTATCTATGGCAAGCCGTTTTAGCTTAAAATATTCCCAGCGTTACTTGTCGTAATTACATTTTTACTAGTAACAAGTATGATTAGAGAGCTCTCCAATTCAATTCTTACTAGTAACAATTGAATTATAGAGCTCTACAATTCAATTCTTATTAATAAGAATTACAATTAGAGAGCTCTTTAATGCAAGTCTTACTAGTAAAAATTTAATTAAAGAGCTCTCTAATTGAATTAGAGAGCTCTGCAATTGCATTCTTACTAGAGAGAAATAAATTAGAGCTCTACCATTCAGTTCTTACTAGTAACAATGCCAATTAGAGAGCTCTCTAATTCAATTCTTACTAGTAAGAAATCCAGTTACAGAGCTCTACGATTGCATTCTTACTTCACTTCATCATGCAGTAAATGATTTTAGACCTCAAGACTCTGGTTTTGCCTTGTGCAAAGTGAGTGACATGCTCAGTGTCAACATTTACGATATTATCACACTGCTAGCCCAAAATCTTTTCTGTGCGTGAATTCGCCTTTTAAAATAACTTACAGTACATAGACTACCTATATTTCTACTCCGTAAAGCATAATCATTTTATAATGATTTTAATCAACACATAACTGGCTACTTAATAGATCACTGGAGCCAGTACTGCTATTCATCATTTAAAACTGCTTGACTGAACAACCAGGAGGTGTAGTCTCTCATTTTTTTAAGATTTATTTTTGGCGTTTTGCTTTTATTTCGATAGGACAGTATAAGTGAATTGGAGGGAGGGGTGCGGGATCCATGAGCCGGGACTCGAACTCAAGAAACCCCTCAACGAACTGCCCACGAGGCAGTCACCCATGTTATGAATATGCATGAGGCGCAATTATCATAATGAGGTCGCGTTGAATAGAGCTCTACAATTCAATTCTTACTAGTAAGAATTACAATTAGAGAGCTCTTTAATGCAATTCTTACTAGTAAAAACTGAATAAGACAGCTCTTTAATTCAATTAGAGAGCTCTATAATTCAGTTTTTACTAGTAAGAATTCCATTTAGAGAGCTCTCTAATTAAATTGTTACTAGTAAGAACTGAAATAGAGAGCTCTTTGATTCAATTACAGAGCTCTGCAATTGAACATATCTTTAATGTGTTCTTTTACTAGTAAAAATTGAATTATAGAGGTCTGTAATTGCATTTTTACTAGTAATAATTAGAGAGTTCTCTAACCAAAATTGTTACTAGTAAAAATTTAATTAGAGAGCTCTCTAATTAGAATTATTACTAGTAAAAATTGATTTATAGAGCTCTCTAATTGGAATTCTTACTAGCAAAAATTCTGCTGTAGAGCTCTGTAATTAAAAATGAATGTAAGTCAATGGAGACATTTTTGTAGAGCTCTTTAATTGAAATTGTTACTAGTAAGAATTGAATTAGAGAGCTCTGTAATTGGAATTCTTACTAGTAATAATTGTATTAGAGAGCTCTCTAATTATAATAGTTACTAGTAAGAATTTATTTGTAGAGCTCTCTTATTGAATTGTTACTAGTAAAAATGCAATTACGACAAGTAACGCTGGGAATATTTAAGCTAAAACGGCTTGCCATAGTTATCTACAGATCATAAAAATCAATAAACCTGTGTAAATCTCCGGTTTACCACAAGATCATCCGATTAAACATGAGAATGTGTCATTATTCATGATAATCTGGACTTCCTGCACATGGAGGTGTCAGGCCCATCAAACAACACACTGGATATTTATACAAATTAATGGTATTTTCATTATGACAGTGACTGTAACAAAAGCATGAGCTTTCTGTCATGTAACGATCAAGTTTTGATTATTCTTATATTAATAAATGAACATACGAAAGACGTCTAACCGGCTTGTGAGCACGATAAACACCCCGTACATTTACAGCACAATATTATTTATTCATTTAAACCAATAAAAAAACAATAAATGAGTATGAGCGACTGTAAACCACCTCATTTTTCCACACAAATACTCACTTTAAGCGCTTTAGTTGGTGTTGAATGAATCGCTGCTGATCGTCGCGCGTTCATGGAACAGAAGGAGCGAGCGAGAGCCGCGCGAACCATTCGCGCTCACGAGCGGGGGAGATCACTGCCTCAAAACCGCCACAAAACCCCCAAAACATTACATTGATGCGGCTTAAATGTATTTTAGTCGGTTTCGTTGTTGTACACATGTAGACATAACACGCAACTGTGCCACAGAAGAGTGCTTTAAGTGATATTTTGTCATCACATTTTTTCCCCACATGGTACATTCTGTCAGTTTCCCAGCGCGACTGCGTGCGTGACGTCATCAAATGATGGGAAAGGCCCGTTTCTATTCTTTTGAGGAAACGAGAGTGAAATTACTATAAATGTAATATAACATCTGTCTTCTGCTGTGAATTGAGACGTTGTTGTTTTAATTCAAATGTACACTGTAATTGTATTCTTAAAGACACATTTTATACTAACAAAAATACGTGTGGATTCATTTTGTGCATTTTAATATTAATTCTTATATCCATATTTTACATTCACAAACATTTCTTGAAAACATGCCTAGATCTGATGTTTTATATGCATACGCACATAATAAGAATAAACACAAGTTTTTTCTTTTAATTGTCCATTTTTGTAATTAATTAATTAATTCAAATTTTGAGAGATAAAAACATTTTATGAAAACTACTGGTGCTGAAAATACTTTGGAAGATAGAATTATCATTCTTTTATGATAAATTCTTCAAATGCAAACTTTATATCCTTCATATATCCTTTATTATTTTAGTACAGTTCAAATAGAATTGTATCATTGTACTGAAACATCTAAGGGTTTAAGAAACACCAATGCACTTACTGTATTGTTGTGAAACAATGAATTTTTGTTTCTAAAAAAAGTTTACTATTTGTGGTGTGCACAGTGCCATTAAATGAGGCTTTAAAAATTATAAGCAAAACCCAGAGCGCACAAAACAAAGTGAATTTCTTAGAGATTAATTTATTAAACATTTAATATGATTTTTACACATCTGTGTGGACAAAATAAACATTTCATGTGCAGAAAATAAACTGAACACTAGCACAATCATATTGTGTAAAAAGATGCCCATTTTGCTTTGGTTTCTGAATCCCAGTTGTTTGTGAAGTATCATAAAAATCATACAGACATGTAACAGACATGTAACTTACTAACAGCCAACAAGGGTTTCAGTGTCTGTATGCATATTGTTCCCTTAAGACTATTTCATTTTACACAAGTAATTCTCATCCTCAGATGAATCCATTCATTTGTACTTTAAGAAGCACCTACCAATCCGTTATCAAGGCCTCAGTAAACATTTAGAAACACTGACTACTGGATATGCTTGGAGAATAAAGTAAGACTTTAAGGTGTTAAGTTAATCAATCCCTCCTAAAACCCAATTTACGTTCAGGTATCATGATGTCTTCTAAATGCGATTCCCGCTCTACTTCTTCCCGAGTTCTCTGGCTCTTTCGGTCGCCGCCTCTACGGCTCCCATCGTAGCTGCTCTGAATCCTCCCTTCTCCAGCGCGTGGATCCCGTGAATCGTGGTCCCTCCGGGCGTGCAAACCTCTGCCTTCAGCTCCGCTGGAAGCTTCCCAGAATCACGCAGTAACACGCCAGCGCCCTGCAACACGGCAGATTTCAGCATATTCTGTCAATCTGCAGTTACAGTTTATTATGAAATATAATTGTAGGCAACCCAGCTACTGCAAAAGTATTGTAAAAAAAAAAAAAAATAAACATTATTTCTATATTTTCTCTTTAATTTATGGGAAATGTAAGTTTATTAGTAAATACAAACCAATATTTGGACTGAAACTAGCTAGTTCCTAATAGTGACAGCTTCATTTTATGGCAAAATGGCATATTGTTAAAATTCTATTTATCTTTATTGCAACAAAATAACAAAAACACAAAAAACTGTTTTAAACTGTAGAAATGGTAATAATCTGGTTGCAAAAAATTGCAAACTTCATTTAAAAAAAACAACAAAACAAAACTATTTTGTTTGACATGCCAAGCTTGACAATTAATATTTGACCAATTTGCAAAAAACAAATCTGTGGTTTAAACTAGACACGTAGCAAACTAAAATAAAAACTGTAGACAAGGTAACAAAATTTGCTTGCAAAAAATGGATATAAAAACTATATAAATTTCACATAAAATGAAATCTCATCATGATGTATTTTGTTTGATATGCTAAGGTTGACAATCAATATTTGATCAATTTGCAAAAAAACCCTGGTTTTAAACTGCAGACATGCATGGTAACAAACATTTCGATTGCAAAAAACAAAATCACAAATCTTGGCTGTAAACTGTAAACATGGCAGCAAAAATTTGCCTGGAAAAAATTGCAAACTTCTTATAAAATTAAAAAACTCATCAAGACATATTTTGTTTGAGCCTTCTGCTAATTCACGTCTGCACGTTCGGTGGCGCCGACCAACAATGTATTTTTCCTCAGATATGTATCTCGTATATGGATTTAACATCGTCCGCTGCTCAATATACAGCATTAAATTAAGATAAATAAAGTTTGGTTCTACACAAGAAACACAAATATCTTTAATGCTTACAAAAATATCCTATAATATAATTAGAGGTACAATTAGCATCAAGCTACACTTGAAAATTTATGTAATTATTAATGTATTTGTTTAAAAGTCACTTTAAACCATCTTCGAGTGCTTGTAATAACTTCCGATTGTGATCTATAGTTGATTTTGATTATAATAGGCAGACTTTGAATGTCATCAACATCCTTTATTGTTATAAAAATACCATGAGCTGCATACAAAACACATTCAGAAAATATATCGTTATAATCATATGACTATTTGCTTTCATATGTCATGTGCAGAAAAATCTCACTTGATTTTTTAAAATCCATTTAATGCCATTTAAAAAAATGTTTAATGCCATACACAACCCACACACACACACACACACACACACACACATACATAAAATATTACATTACTACACACACTGCCAGTCAAAAGTTTTTCTTCTGCTCACTACGGCTGCAGTAATAGTGATATTAGAAATATTATTTAAATTTAAAATGTTTTCTGTGTGAATATCTGTTAAAATGTAATTTATTTCTGTGACCAAAGCTGAATTTTCAGCATCATTACTCCAGTCTTCAGTGTCACATGATCCTTCAGAAATCATTCTAATATGCTGATTTGCTGCTCTGTTATGATTACTGGTGCTCAATCATTAATAATGGTTTTTATTATTATCATCAATACTGAACACATTTTAATAAGCACAACTGTTTTCTATACTGATAATCAGAAATGTTTCTTGAGCAGCAAATCAGCATATTAGAATGATTTCACTGAAGACTGGAGTAATGATGCTGAAAATTCAGCGTTGAATCACAGGAATAAATTATATTTTAAAATGTATTCACTTAAAAAAAACTGTTATTATAAATTGAAATAATATTTCACAATATTACTGTTTTTATTGTATTTTTGATCAAATAAATGTAGCCTTAGTAAGCATAAGAGACTTCTTTCACAAACATTAAAAAATCTTAATGATCCCAAACTTTGACCAGTTATAGGTCTATGTTTTAAATTAACCATTCAATTTGACAATAATGCAATGATGATAATCTTGGATATGTGAGAAAATCTACATAATTAAACTATCACTTCTATATCAGTTCTTACTTACTGAAATCAGCATATTTGTGATATTAAATTGATTACCAAGGTGTTTTTTTATCTAAAGAAAGGGCAATTTTTTCATTTCCCCCCCCTAATCTAATTAAAATGTTTGCATTATCTTTCATATCAAATTCTTACATTTCATTAATGAATTTACATTTAAATTGCAAAATTACAACTGCATGAATAATGTTATGAGCTTAGAGTTTAAAAAAAAAATTAATATACAAATATGAAAAGTTGGAAAAAATGCAATGATACTTTAAAATACGAGAGTAAAGTGCCAGTAAGTGGCGTCAAGTGACTGTGTTAATTAGTGAACATTTAAATCATTAGTACAAGCGATTCATTCAGACAACTGATTCATTCAAGAATCAAGCAAGTGCTGTCTTTACAAATGGATCACTGAATCATTGACTCAAATGATTAATTCAGTCATTCAGTAACGAAACACCGCTGTGTGCTGCTCGGAGATTAGTGAATGATTATCACTCGTTTATAGAGTGAATAAAATCAATGTCAAATCTGCAGTCGTGCTGATATTTGGGAATCAGCACTCTCTTGGTGGTCTCATGTTGCTTATCTAGGCTACATCATATGGTATAAATATAAAAACTCAATTTTTACCGCAGTATGTTTGTTCTATGAGTTGTCTGTGCTTTTGCGCTCATTTGTTTTGATTTCTGCACGAGATTCTCTCACACACACCGGCTGCGCGAGCTTCAACATGTGCGACCTTGTTACTGTCAATACATTATTCATTATCAGTCGTCATTTACACCGAATGTAATAAAACCAGAATCATTCTCGCCGAAATTGCTCAATTGCACTACACAATTTCTTTCTGACTTTACAAAATTAGCATTCTCTGCTCTTAGATTTACTCCAGTCCAAACATCCGGCATTAAACCGGAGGCAATTACAAACTGTTCCGATTGTGTATCACACTAATGTAGGCTACATATTTTGTGACAGCAAATTAAAAAGTTATTAATTATGAAAGCGCTATATTCAAAGTAAACTGGTAATATTTTTATTCAAAATAATCTAAAAAAATTTTAATGCCTGTAGAAATCAATTTAATGACTTTTAATGCTATTTAAGGCCTTAATTTTCGCAAAATCCATTTAATGACTTAAAGCTTTTTAATGCCCCGCGGAAACCCTGGCATCGTAACAAAAACTTTGGTTGTAGATAACTGTGAAAAATAAATAAATAATAAATAAAAAATAAAAATCTGAGTTTTAAACTGTAGACATGGTGACGAAAAATTGTTGCAAAAATCTCAAGTATTTCATTTGACATGCTAATGTGGACAATCAACATTTGCTGAACAGTAAATGCATAATGTCTTGTTGTTAAGTGTTTCATGAACAAACACTTACCAGTATTGTCTGTGCTGCGATACGTCGAGCCAGAGCACTGGGCATTCCCATTTTAACAGCACCTTCCGCCAGCGCCTCCGCAAACACATACACCTATATGAGATGAGACATCTTACCACTCCACAAACACTGGAACCTGTTCATGTACATTATGAGCTGTTCTCAGTCTCAGACTGTTTTATACACACACACACATATATATATATATATATATATATATATATATATATATATATATATATATATATATATATATATAAAAATTATGTTTTCTGTTTTTCAAAATATGTATTTTTTTGTAAAAAAAAAAACAACAAAAAAAACTGTGTAAAGTATTATTTGGAAAGTATTTAAATTTTTATTTGTATTATGTCACATCATTACTCAATAGTACTGTCCTATTAGATTTTATTTAAATGTGTTTATTTATTCGTTTATTTAGATTTATTTAGTTAAATCAATTCATTTATTTATTTATTTACAGTTTTCATCCATTTTTCCAGCCCTCAGTTTAAAAACACCTGCTCTAGGACAGTAATTTTGCATACTTCATTTCTGTAATTTGTGTGTAATTGAATGTAATTTATAGAAACTGTCACTCACAAACGCGACACCGCTGCCACTCAAACCCACGTGGGCGTCGATCCAGGGTTCAGGCCCCGCCTCCACCAACCCGCACGGGCCAAGGAGGGTCTTCAGGAGAGTCTCCTCCTCCTGTCCCGCACACGAGCCACAGGCGAGGAGCAGCGCCCCTTCCAGGAGCATGCAGGGAAGATTCGGCATTATACGAATCACACGCGTCCCAGCAGGCAACATCTATGAAAACAGACAGCAACGGAATCTCATGTTTGACATAAAAGAACCTAAAAACCGAGAAAAAAAAAAATCTGCCATAGTTTTGATCATTACAGGGGTCATGAACTGAGAAACCAAAATTCTTTTGACATATTCACTGTACTACAAAAATCCTGTAAGTTTCAGAACTCAAAATTTTCTCTTTAGTCTAAAAACAGCTTATATTGAAGCCAGTCTGCCAAAACCACAGCTTGTGGAATGTGACACTCTATGATGTAATAGTGTGGATAAGCACCGCCTCCGCAGAAGATGATCAACACCTGCTTCGGCATCACTGCCTGTTTAGCTCCGCCCACGATTCTACAGCACTGCCTGTTTAGCCACGCCCACTGATTCTACATCACTGCCTGTTTAGCCACGCCCACCGATTCTACATCATTGTATGTTTAACCCCGCCCACCGATTCGTGCATGTAGTGTAAATAACGAGAGAGGCGAACACGCAGATCTACGCAGAAACCAAACGATAACGATGGCTCTGAAGACAACAAGACGCTGTGCAGTGCCAAGTTGTGGAAAAACAGTGTTTGCGTTGCCTTCCTTCTGATCCAACGTTAGGAAAGAATGTATTAACTTTATTTATAATGAAGTTCCAGACCGCGTCAGTAAGAACTTGGTCCTTTGTTCACTTCATTTTACCGCGGATTCGATTACAAACAAGGCACAATTTGATGCGGGATTTTCAGAAAGATTGAAACTAAAAGACGATGCTGTGCCGACTATATTGGATCTGACAGTAATGTCGCAACACAAGTGTGAGCAACTGTTTTACTGTTTTTATTACGTGATCACTATTGCTTTGTCTCTTCTTATAGATCGTTTGACATAACTATTTATGTGTTTTTAACCTAAATCACTGCAGCATCCATCTTTGAAGGATGTTGGCTGTCAAGCATACACAACTATTAGCCAATCATAGCAGTGGATGTTTACTTCCGAGTCTACAATCCGACACGCCTATTGAAACAGAGCATACTGATGAGCGGGGTCAGAACAGAACAGAAAATAGCCTATTCCTTCTAAATTACTATGTTTTTTTTATGTAAAAAATCTTGATAACATTATAAGTGGAACTCAGAGAACAAATAAAAAAACAGGCAGTTCATGACCCCTTTAAGATATAGTTTCAGACTAAGAGTCATGTAATGATAAAGTGCATGTACCCAGCAAACACAGAACATTCCCCTAACATTAATATATGGTTCCCTTTTACGGGGGAATCAAATAATAACATTCCAGAAACGTTCTTTTAAGGTTTTATTTTGGCAACCATAAAATAATGTTTTCAGAACGCTGCATGGTGATTATTTTTTAAATAACCTAAAAATAACTTAGAACATATCCAAAAGGTTATATAACCAACCAACCTGCAGAAATAACAAAGTTGCAGATGTCTTTATGTAATGACCTATACACAGCTCTGAATGTAGTTTAATACAGTATTTAATAAAACCTAGAAATTAGATCAAAACGCGTTATAATGATCAGATAAATCAAACTTTATGGCTAAAATATTAAGCCTGGGTTAAGAGTAGCTTGAAATGCACAGAAATCATAACTGGAGGATTTGTTTTCATCTTCATTTACTGCGCGCCTCCGATCTGATCTGCACGAGCTCCTCCAGCACGCGCTTCCTCTCGTCTTCCACAGAAAGCCGCGCACTCGCGCAATTTAAAAATTAACGGTCATTTCGTTTTACTGACTGACTGACTAACATTCGTTTATCGATCTCTTTATTGAATAATAGCTTATAAATAATATAGATTTGGCAGCAAATATGATTTCGGAGACATCGTGCCCATGTTGAAGAGAACATAATGCTAATCTTTAAGTTTTTGTTTACCGACCGAAAGAAGCATGTCCCGCTAAACTCTACAATTCAGAGGTAAGAAATAAATGTACTTATAACCTACTCTAAGTCTAATAATTATTTATTATTATTATTATTATTTAATGTCTAGGAATAAATTTCATATTTTAAAAAACATTATTTTATGCTGAAGAAATGTAAACTCTGGGTACCCCGTAAATTAATGAACAAATTTAACGTTAATCTTATTTAATCTTCCATATGATGGTTGATGTGTTCATTATTATATAGGGTTGGGTATCATTTTAATTCTATCAATTTGAATTTGCGATTCCAATGTGGTTTTTAAAAAAAATAAGTCAAACATTTAGATATCAAACATATTTATTCTGTCTCTTTTTGCAAAACATTTAATTGCTGCTGAATACCACAAACAAAAATCAGCAGGCTATATAAAAACTGGACTTCGATTAAAAACGATTCTTGATAAATTGTTTAAATTTTTTTATTTATTTATTTTTTAAATGGAGGTTGTAGTTCTCTCAAAATTCTGAAGAAAAAATATTATACAACTAAAAATCTCATGGAATTTATGAATGGAATGATTCAATGACTCACTCAAGATTTACTTGTTTCATTACTGGATGAATCAGTGTTTTTGAATCAATCTCTTGAATGAATGATTCAAAGACAAATATATTTTTAACAACCCCTTTTTGCCACCTAAAAAAAAAAAAAAAAAAGAAAGAAAAAAAGATGCACACACAGGAATTGATAGGTGGAATTGAAATATTAATTTTACAAGTATCCAATTCCTGACCTTAAATATCCGATTCTGGAATTGGAATTGATTTTCAATTCGCAAACCTATTATTTTATATTAAACAATAAATAAAAGCAAAACAGGGTTGTTACAAGTCTATGTAATACAGTTTTATTTATGATTAAGGTACGAGTATCTGAGAAACGAGATGAACCAATGATAGAGGATAGGGGAACATTAGTGTAATGTTAGGTGAATGTTAGAATAACATTAGGGGAGCATTAGAATAAAATTCTACAAACCACAAAACAAAACAAAAAACTCTTCCCAGGCTAACAAAAACTAAACCTTTTGGGAATGTTTTGGGAAATCAGAAATTGTTAGCTGGGTAAATCCTCACCTCCTCAAGTGTTTCTAGAGTGATTCCGGCTGCCATGGAAACGATGACGTGTCCCTGAGTGACATTCCCGGAGATTCCATTCAGCACCTTTGAGACTTGGTGAGGTTTGACGGCCAGGAAGACCAACCGAGAGCGATCGACAACCTCACTATTCGAGTGAGTGACAGAAACTCCTCTTTCCTGTCAGAACATTCACACAAACCTGTCACTGAAATGATGAGTTAAGCCGTCATCTACTCCAGATCTCACGCTGGGAATAAAAGAGAAACTTTTACACTGTCACTACAAATGCATTACTGACTTCTTATAAGAATTCAGGTGTGTATATAACAGGTGAATTTCAAGAAACAGTACGGGCATATTTCGCCCCAAAATAAAGAGAAAGAAAAATACATTACTCAGTCGCTTTCTGTACTCCAGCAATGGAAATCAACCCATTAGGACACAATTAATTATTTTATTATCATAATTTTTGATTTAACGCAATTTTTGCATTATGTTATTTTATATATGTGACCCTGGAAAACAATTCTCAATATTTATAATTTTTTTGCACCCTCAGATTCCAGATTTTCAAATAGTTGTATCTCGGGCAAATATTGTCCTATCCAATCAAACATCAATGGAAAGCTTATTTATTCAGCTTCAGATGATGTATAAATCTCAATTTCAAGAAATCGACCCTTATGACTGGTTTTGTGGTCCCGCGTCACATATCTTAATATTATGTTAATTTATTGTAAAATAATGTGCATTTTTAAGTATCCTAAAAATTAAATGATAATAGGCACTATGCTAAATATTTTTATTTTATCTTATAATTTTATTTTAAATTATGATATTATAATAACATTTATATACATAATATACTACAACAACAAGAATAAATTAAAATGTTAATTTCTAAACATTTCTTGACTTTCTATGGAACTGCATAGTTAAATTGTTAATAAAGTCACATATCATACCTGAAAGCGAGGAAGGTTGTTCGTGGACGGAGCGCTAATAATTATATTACTGGGTGGAACCTTCCCTACAAAACAAAAACAGTACAACATGTCTGTAAAACCACAGAAACTATTATTATTATTACTGTAATTTTCATGTCTGTTTGTTTTAATAAAGTTAACTCTTAAAGATAAACTAACACTACTTAAAGGGATAGTTCACCCAAAAATGAAAATTCTGTTATTAATTACTCACCCTCATGTCGTTCCAAACCCGTAAGACCTTCGTTCATCTTCGGAACACAAATTAAGATATTTTTGATGGAATCTGAGAGCTCTCTGACCCTCCCATAGACAGCAAGGGTCCTTACACGATCAAGGTCCAGAAAAGTACCAAGATGATCGACTATCTATCTATCTATCTATCCGTTCATCTTATTCCGAAGATGAACAGAGGTCTTATGGGTTTGGAACGACATGAGGGTGAGTAATTAATGACAGAATTTTCATTTTTGGGTTAACTATCCCTTTAACACTGCTTTTAGTGCTTTGTTAATTTATTTTATGTATGTATGTATGTATATATATGTATGTATATATATATATATAAGTTAAACTACTTGATATTTATCTGTACAGTTGACAGCTGCCAGAATTCACACTGACGTCATGCACATTTAAAGTGACGTAATCGCAAACGCACCTGACGCGATGATGCCCTGCGCTATTCCAAACGCCATGTTTCCCGCTCCGATGAACCCGATCTTCAGCTGAGACACAGCCTGAACTCAAAGCAAACATTACTTCACATTAATAAAGATGTTATGTGATGTTGCTGACATCTGTTCACCAAACAGCATACAGTCACAGAGTTAACAGCAGCTACTCACAGGCTGAGCCGCTGGTGAAGCGCTGGTTTGGACTGAACTCTCTGATAGATTCATTGCTCATTAATGCAGCTTCAGCAGCTGCATGTGAATCAGATCAGCGTCGTGTCACATGGAGAAAAACTTCTTCTTTACTTACATATACGAAACTACAGCAGATACACTGACACCTGCTGGGCTGGATCCATGGCGTCATAAACATCATGCTTAAATCAGTAGCTACAGAAAACGTTTGGACACACTTGACTTAATTTATAGTTTAGTTTCTCATGGAATAAAACTTTTTGCTCTAAGGACTAAAAATAGTTTTCTAGAAACAACGTGTCAATATATGAATTTTATTACAGTGCTAACATTTTATTAATTTGTTTATTTTTTAGTGAAAAGCATCAAGATCAAACTGGGTTCTAGAAGAGGGTATAAATATGTTGTTCCAATATATTTGGCTCACTACATTCATTCAGACTTATATTTGTGTAATTGCAGACTTATAAAACTTTACCATTAATTCTAAAATGTAGAAAATATTCATGAAAAGAAAAAGTGTGACCAAACTTTTGACTGGTAAGGTACATTAAATAAATAAATAAATAAAATAACTCAACTATAATGAATAAAATTTATTCGGGCTTCAAATTCTGTCAATAAAGATACTGAAATAGCGCCACCTGCTGGACTGAACCAATGGATTTTACACAGTGCACACAGTGGCTAAAAATATGTCGAAATTAAATTCATTTCAAAATAAATACATTTAAACATTTTAATATTTTCATTTTTTAGTAGCCTAATGTCTAAAATGTATCCTGGAGCATCTGGATTAAAATTAAATTAAAGTTAAGCTTCTCACTCCAAAGCTGTGTAAAAAAATTACAATTATTTAAAAAATGTGTTATAGTGTGATGTGATATGATTTGGAAACCCCATGATATTCCCAAAGTTCTGCAAAAAGAAGGGGACATTAAACATAATTATTTCAAAAATAAGTTTATTTTTAGTATCATTAGGAAATAAACCCAGAAAATAACAGTGACAGACCTGTAAAACAGGAAAATGTACAGCACTGGTCATGGTATATATTAGAGGTCTACATTCCCGCGGGACCCGACCAGATTTCTTGCGACGCGGGATTAAATTCCCGAATAAAACGCGGTAGCGGTCGGTAACTCTGGTATAATTTGAACGGGAGCAGGCGGTCTAACAATATCCCGTTCCCGACATCCTTTCAGAACAGCATATCTGCGCTTTATTCTTATCGAGCACCGGTACAGCCTGCACTCAGGACTGTTATGCATGCATGAGCAGTGCTTCATTTTATTTGCGGGGTCTGTGCGCAGCACGTGCATAACGATGCTCAGAGCAGGCTAGCCGCTAGTCTAGCAGTGGTGCTGAATAGACGGCTTTCAGACAGAACAGGCAGGTTGTCCATGAGTGACAGCAGAATAAGGATGGAGCAAAGTGTGGATGCGCTGTGCTTGAAGGACGTTCAACTCGGGTTATTTATTTATTTATTTATTTATGTTTTTTTGTATTATGTTTAGCCTATCATTTTAAGTGACAGACTGTGTCGAATTTATTTATTTATTTTTCTCTGCGACACTTAGCCTACTGTGTTAACACAGGGGCGGCGTTTCCGTATGGCAGAGTATGGCAGAGTATAGCAGAGTATGGCAGAGTATAGCAGAGTATGGCAGTTGCCTTAAAAACAAATGGAGGTAAACGGGGGAGCTGCGTTTTTTTCTGGATAAAACCACGATAACGTTTACATTTATCAACCGATTTCAGTGGTTTGTGATCTACATGGAGTTAAAAATAACTGTCTCCAGTTATTTAGTTAGGCTTGGAAAATTGTTAATTTTCGTAAGAAATCGTGAAAGCTACCACTTGTTACTGTTGTTGAATTGATTTTTTTTCGGTTAACAATTGTAATATTAATGTAGTATAACTGTGATATATACATGTAATGTAATTTTAATGTACATTAAATGAAATTAAGTTTTTTACATTGGTTTCTCTGTTTTCAACCCCAACATTTTAGCTTTTCTTGTGCCTCAGGAAAGAACACTGCTCAATCCCTTTGAAAAAATTGAAATAATACATCTTTAAGTACTAATAATTTACCGTCGTTGAGAAAATGGAATAAAACCATACAAATCAATAAGTGACACACTGGTAGTCTGCTTTCTATTTTCACAGCACTCTATACAATATGAACTCCACAATAAAACAATAACAAATGTAACTGATAATTCTTTATGGATCCAGTAAAACTTACAGTTACAGTGGTAAAAAAAAATGCACTGATACAGGGCACAGTAAAAATATAGTAAAAGTAATATGTAGTGTTAAAAAGTATATGTAGTACAAGTTGTATTAAAGTGAATAATATAATAAAAATAATATAATAAAATAGGGAGTACAGCAGTTACAGTACAATAACATAAGTGATAAAATAGATTTATAATAGCAAAAATTATATGTATAATACCATAATAAATAAATGAATAACAATAGATAAATAATAGCAAGTAGAATATGTAATATCAAGGGTGGAATAATACAGAATAGACAATGAAGAATAAATTAATAGTAAATTATAAAGTAAATTAAATAATAGTGAAAAGTACAGTTTTATAAAAGTATTTGTGTAATAATTATTAAACAAAGTAAGACACAACTAAAGACAAGCAAAAAATTATGGTCGTCAATTCCAAATTGTGTTTAATCAATGTCTTCCTTGAGTAAAAAATAAAATATAAAATCCTCTGAATCAATCTTAGCTCAAGGTACACATTTTATTCCAGTTTTCAGTTCTAGCTTTCCCTGAGAATAGAGTGGTTTAGTTGTGACGTCAAAACCTGAATAATAAAGACTAATTCTCCACTGCTTCCCTCAAGATTTTCCTATATTTTATAATGGGGTTTTTCAATTAATGAGTAAAACAAGGTCTGTGGTAAACACCTTGACGATGCTTGACATTTTGCTCTACAATGCAAATTATACACACCCATGCAGAAAACACAAATTTTGAAACAGTTTTTTATTTTTCAATATGTTACTACGTAGGAATGTTTGGGTTGTGAGTGTGTGCAGTTTACATTGTACAAATGTCAAAGTATAGTTATGTTTAACACAAACCAGAATATGACATGCTCCCCCTCCAAAAAAAAAACTTTCTATTAATCAAAATTAATAATCATTATTACAACATCAAGAGCAATAATCAACAATGATTTTGTCATGATATTCCAGCTTCACTCACTAATAAGTTCCTGTGTTTTTCAATTCTAGGCTATTTACATTATATAGTTTTTGTGTAAATAACTAGTGCTGTCAAACGATTAATCACATCCCAAATAAAAGTTTTTGTTTACATAATATATGTATGTGTACTGTTTATTTATTATGTATATATTAAATACACACATACAGTATATATTGAAAATATTTACATGTACATACATTTATATATTTATATATATATTTATTTCTATAAACAACGTGTCAATATATGAATTTTATTACAGTGCTAACATTTTATTAATTTGTTTATTTTTTAGTGAAAAGCATCAAGATCAAACTGGGTTCTAGAAGAGGGTATAAATATGTTGTTCCCAGGCTATATCCCACCTGAACAACACATAACACACCATATTTACATCTGTAAATAACTCATCAAACCTTCATCTGTGGATAGGACACATGCACATTCACAGTTCTGTCTATGGACATTTTCCTTTTCTGTATATTTTTATTTTTTATTAAGTTGGCTTGAGAAAGCCAACTTACTGAAATGCTATTTAAACAACTTATTATTATTCTTCTGAGACTAAAATTTCTGACTGCTACTCCTCCTAGAGCTTTAACTCTACAAACTCCAAACTCAGCCCAGATCTTCAGACTAGTCTGACTCGAGTTGCTATATTTTTCTAACTGATCGGACTTACGGTTGCTAAGGTACCCAGGGTGGTTGCTAGGGTTTTGCTATGCAGTTGCTATGGTACCTGGGGTGGTTGCCAAGGTTTTGCTATGCGGTTGCTATGGTATCCAATGTGGTTGCTAGGGTGTTGCTATGCGGTTGCTAGGGTACCCAGGGTGGTCGCTAGGGTGTTGCTATGCGGTTGCTAGGGTACCCAAGCTGGTTGCTAAGGTGTTGCTATGCGGTTGCTATGGTACCCTGGGTGGTTGCTAAGGTGTTGCTATGCAGTTGCTAAGGTACCCTGGGCGGTTGCTAAGGTGTTTCTGTGAGTCAAAAATTCAAATCTAAACACTGAAGCCCATCAGACTCAATCAGGCTGCCCTTCTATGTACTATTTCTAACTAATTCAAACTCATCTATCTAATATTTCTAATCTATCTATCTATCTATCTATCTATCTATAATCTGACTATTTCTATCTATCTATCTATCTATCTATCTATCTATCTATCTATCTATAATCTGACTATCTATCTATCTATCTATCGCATAGCAACACCTTAGCAACCACCCTGGATTCCTTAGCAACTGCATAGCAACACCTTAGCAACCACCCCAGGTACCTTAGCAACTGCATAGCAACACCTTAGCAACCACCCAGGGTACCATAGCAACCGCATAGAAACACCTTAGCAACCACCTTGGGTACCCTAGCAACCGCATAGCAACACCCTAGCAGCCACCCTGGGTACCCTAGCAACCATATAGCAACACCCTAGCAACCACCCTGGGTACCCTAGCAACCGCATAGCAACACCTTAGCAACACCCTAGCAACCACACTGGATACCATAGCAACCGCATAGCAACACCTTGGCAACCACCCCAGGTACCATAGCAACCGCATAGCAAAACCCTAGCAACCACCCTGGGTACCTTAGCAACCACCTAGCAACACTTTAGCAACCACCCCGGTACCTTAGCAACCGCATAGCAACACCTTAGCAACCACCCCGGGTAACCTAGCAACCGCATAGCAACACCCTGGCAACCATCCCGGGTACCCTAGTAACCGCATAGCAACACCCTAGCAACAACCCAGGGTACCCTAACAACTGCATAGCAACACCTTAGCAACCACCCCAGGTACCTTAGAAACACTCTAGCAACCGACCCGTGTACCTTAGCAACGACCTAAAATACCCTAGCAACCACTCTGAGGTCATTAGCATGCATCTCTCTATCGATCTATCTATCTATCTATCATCTGACTCTTTCTATCTATCTATCTATCTATCTATCTATCTATCTATCTATCTATCTCTGACAGACTGTATTGCCTTCAAAACACTCAAACTTTAAGCTTTTAAAACTACTTTAAATTTTAAACTGTTTTAGACTGAAACTTAAAACTTTTTTAAATTTCTTAAATTTCTTAAACTTTTTAAATTTTTCAAACTTTTTCAAACTTTCTGGTCCGGCTTTCTCAAGCCAACTTAAAGTTTGTCTTGACGAACTTTTTTATCTAGTTTTTATTACTTTTGTTATTTATAATTATTGTCTATTCTCTTCATAATTAGTGTTTTTATTACCTTAATTATATGTTGTCTGGACTATGTTTGTACTTTCTGTACTGGAAGCTCCTAACACCAAGACAAATTCCTTGTGTTTTTAAAACACACTTGGCAATAAAGCTTTTTCTGATTCTGATTCTCTTATATTTTATATTATATATAAATATTTTAAATGTATAAACATAACATATTTTTCTTAAATTTATACATGCATGTGTTTGTATTTATATATACATAATAAATATACACAGTACACACTCATATATTATGTAAACAAAAACTTTGTTTTGGATGTGATTAATCGCTATTAATCGTTTGACAGCACTAGTAAATACACGTGCAGTACAGTATGTGATCAGCATTAAACAGCCTGTGTAAATAATTTTAAATGCAGTCTATAGTATTGTGTTTGACTGAAGAAACTGGTTAAATTTAAATATTTGACAAAAACGACAGAAACATTTAAAAAGGTAAGTATATTAAATAATATTGTTATAAAAATTGCCCTTACAAAGGTAAACAATGCTCTTGGAAGTCTATTCCGGGGGCAAATATTGCCCCACAATGGAAAAGTTAATATCTGACCCTGGCAGAGATTGAGAGACAGAGAGAGAGCGTGGTTTGAATATGATCAGGGTCATTCATTCAGGGAAGTTCTGGGCTTTAACTAGTACAAATACAAGGCTGTGGAGGTATAGTCTCTTGGAAATGCAGAGAACAGGCTTTCTTCAGCTTTCTTTGAGGCTTGTGTTGTCCTGTTTGCAATTGGCTAAAAAGGAAAAAAAAAAAAAAAAAAAATATATATATATATATATATATATAGACACACACACACACTGTGGGTACGGAAAGTATTCAGACCCCCTTTAATTTTTCACTCTTTGTTATATTGCAGCCATTTGCTAAAATCATTTAAGTTCATTTTTTTCCCTCATTAATGTACACACAGCACCCCATATTGACAGAAAAACACAGAATTGTTGACATTTTTGCAGATTTATTAAAAAAGAAAAACTGAAATATCACATGGTCCTAAGTATTCAGACCCTTTGCTCAGTATTTAGTAGAAGCACCCTTTTGATCTAATACAGCCATGAGTCTTTTTGGGAAAGACGCAACAAATTTTTCACACCTGGATTTGGGGATCCTCTGCCATTCCTCCTTGCAGATCCTCTCCAGTTCTGTCAGGTTGGATGGTAAACGTTGGTGGACAGTCTCTCCAGAGATGCTCAATTGGGTTTAAGTCAGGGCTCTGGCTGGGCCATTCAAGAACGGATTTGTTGTGAAGCCACTCCTTCGTTATTTTAGCTGTGTGCTTAGGGTTATTGTCTTGTTGGAAGGTAAACCTTCAGCCCAGTCTAAGGTCCTGAGCACTCTGGAGAAGGTTTTGGTCCAGGATATCCCTGTACTTGGCCGCATTCATCTTTTCTTCGATTGCAACCAGTCGTCCTGTCCCTGCAGCTGAAAAACACCCCCACAGCATGATGCTGCCACCACCACGCTTCACTGTTGGAACTGTATTGGACAGGTGATGAGCAGTGCCTGGTTTTCTCCACACATACCGCTTAGAATTAAGGCCAAAAAGTTCTATCTTGGTCTCATCAGACCAGAGAATCTTATTTCTCACCATCTTGGAGTCCTCAATGCGGGCTTTCATGTGTCTTGCACTGAGGAGAGGCTTCCGTCGGGCCACTCTGCCATAAAGCCCCGACTGGTGGAGGGCTGCAGTGATGGTTGACTTTCTACAACTTTCTCCCATCTCCCGACTGCATCTCTGGAGCTCAGCCACAGTGATCTTTGGGGTCTTCTTTACCTCTCTCACCAAGGCTCTTCTCCCCCGATAGCTCAGTTTGGCCGGACGGCCAGCTCTAGGAAGGGTTCTGGTCATCCCAAACGTCTTCCATTTAAGGATTATGGAGGCCACTGTGCTCTTAGGAACCTTAAGTGCAGCAGAATGTTTTTTGTAACCTTGGCCAGATCTGTGCCTTGCCACAATTCTGTCTCTGAGCTCTTCAGGCAGTTCCTTTGACCTCATGATTCTCATTTGCTCTGGCATGCACTGTGAGCTGTAAGGTCTTATATAGATAGGTGTGTGGCTTTCCTAATTAAGTCCAATCAGTATAATCAAACACAGTTGGACTCAAATGAAGGTGTAGAACCATCTCAAGGATGATCAGAAGAAATGGACAGCACCTGAGTTAAATATATGAGTGTCACAGCAAAGGGTCTGAATACTTAGGACCATGTGATATGTCAGTTCTTCTTTTTTAATAAATCTGCAAAAATGTCAACAATTCTGTGTTTTTCTGTCAGTATGGGGTGCTGTGTGTACATTAATGAGGAAAAAAATGAACTTAAATGATTTTAGCAAATGGCTGCAATATAACAAAGAGTGAAAAATTTAAGAGGGTCTGAATACTTTCCGTACCCACTGTGTGTATATATATATATATATATATATATATATATATATATATATATATATATATATATAGTTAGTCCACAGTTTGATGATAAGCTGTCAAATCCTTATAATCGAGTGATGATAAACTTACTCTTTGTAAATGAGTAGTGAAATTAAAGAGAGATGCTTTAGCTCCATCCCTAATCCTGACAGTCTTACACGGTCTTGTCAAAGTGCTCACTGCACATATTGTGCTCATAGCACAATTTACTTTACGATATAAACTACAATATAAGTTAAACTTAATAAGAATTCATTTAAACTTTCATTTCTTATAAAGTCTCTCCTAACTAGCGATATCGCTAACTATTAATAGTCTGACACTGGTGGCTAATTAAGCTGTCAACATAATGTTAAAAATGACCAAAAACAACTGTTCATTCTTACCTGTGAAAGATAATATCCTGAGATCAGTTTTTATTACTGTGGGACGGTCTGTAGATCCCCAAGCTGCTGACGAGTCCGGTATCTTTTCTCATGTCCCAATATGAGAGTTATGAAGAGTTGCCCGGACCAATATGGCGGCGACGTTGACGTGCGGTCGAGCGGCCAATGAGGCGTCTAGGTATTTATTATGTCTATGGTTGCCAAACCCTAGCCCAGTCAGGTGCTGTGAAAAATTATCCAAACTTCATATCTCTATTATAATTCGTTATTATTATTTTAAATCAGAAGGTTTTAAAAATATTTAACCAATGAAAAGCATTAAAAAGAGCTTGTCAGTAAAACTTCGTAACGCCATTGGATCATCAAGCTCTCAGCGAAACCTCGTAACTTCACCCCGCCTCCATTCAGATTGACGCGCCGCGCACAGCCTGGAGGAGACAGATCTCCGCTTTTTCGCAATGCAAGGGTAAATAAATAATTAATGTTTGAATAGTACAGCATTTTCTTTACTCAAACACTAGGTCTGTAAAGGCTAATATTTTTGTGTGTTTGAAGAGCGGAGAAGATGTAGGTTATTTGCCGTCTAGCCAATATACGTTTGAAATATCCTGTGCATAAGCGCTTCATTTGAGATTTTGGCAAAGTGTATTAAACAACAAAAAAAACTAAGCACCCGTATAGCTACAATCAACGTTATATAACCTGTAAAAATTGTTGAAAGCATACACTGTTAAATAAATTCTGTAAAATTTACGGTAAAAAACCGGCAGCTGTGGTTGCCGGAATTCTACCGTAAAAAAATACAGTAACAACATTTTAGGTTTTACAGTTTTAACTCAAATTTACAGTTAAATACCGTAATTTCATTAACTGATATACCAACCTATCAAAGTACTGAAATCTGTTGTGTACCTTTGAAATACACTGATAATCACCAAATGCAGGTGGTGATGAGAAAGTCACTTGATGAACCAAAGCCCATCACAAGCAGCTTTTAAATAATGACATCTATAGAAGGTGCACAGTGTCATTCACACAAACACTAAACACCATCATGGTGAGACTCATTAAACTGAAATATGCAATAAACATTAATTTAACAACATTAGATGTAACATACAACCCTAATAAGCATAATTGATAAGAAAAAAACTGAGAAGCAGCATAGTTATTTTAAAGAAAAAACATTAAATTCAAACAAAATTTTAAATGGAACGCAGAGAATTCTGGGAACGTCAATTTACGTTTTTTCCCTGTAAATTTTACAGGAACTTACCATTAACCATTTAACAGGTTTTTACTGTAGCATTTTCACAGTTTTTACAGTGTATAATGCAATGCACTTGCTGCCTCAGATAACAGTTACAGCCGTTCTAATGACAGACAAAACACTCCATCTCCATCATTCGCTGGTCAAAAACATTAACTCCATTTGAGCTTGATTTTCATTATAATGTTAAGAGCAAGTGTCTGATACAATACCAACGCTGACGACACAGTGTTGTTTAATTATTATTATTATTTTTTTTACTTTGTATCTTTTTCCCCTGTATTTCAGTGCTTCAGTGTGCCATGGGATTGTTTTATTTAACACCCCCCCTCCCCCTGCCATACTCTATGGTTTTGTGAAACGCCGCCACTGTGTTAACAGCAAAATGTTAAACGAATTTAGTATTTTGACAAGACGAATAAAATAGCTATTAGGCTATTTTGTACAACCTAAAAAATTTTTTCCTCTGCGACACTTTTTCCTATTGTGCTGTAGGCTAAATGTTAGCCTAAACAAATTTTACCCTGACAAGACGAATAAAAATAAGGAATACAATTTTTGTACAACATTTTTATTTTCTCTGTGACACTTTTTTTCCTACTGTGTTGGCAGCAAAATGTTAAACAAAATTTGTTTAACATTTTGCTGTCAATAAATTCAAGACTCTTGACAAGACGAATAAAATAACAAATACAATTTTGTGCAGACTAAACTTTTATTTGTTAGCTTATCTCTCTTTCTTTCAGTAGCAGAAATTTAAATGTGAGATTCTAAAAAAACAGTCCTGCGCAGACCTCTAGTATATATCCCACATTAAATGTATAGTTTATTAAAACTTGAAATTAATAATAAAAGAGAGCTACAGTGCACAGCATAAATGAGTACACCTCCTCTAAAACTTAACAAATTCAGCAATTACTCTTTACTTAGATGACATGTTAGGGTTCTTTGGAGATATAATGTTCCATCAAGCCTGCTTGATCAATTACCAAAGAAGAATGTCAAAATTATTCAGCGAAATAAGTTTTTCTCATCAAAGTGATAAAATGTTGTGTTGCAAAAATGAGTACACCCTCCTGAAAGTTACTAAATAAAACTTAAAAAAAAAAAAATAATAAAAAAAAAAATGTATAGGTTTAAGGTTATTTTTGATCAACAGGTAAGTATATTGAACCAAAACTTTTAAAGACAAGTAATTTCCTGACAATTAAAAGTGTTATATAGCCCACTGAATCATACTCAGACTTAATGCTGGCAGCAGTGGAACCACTTGGGAGAGAACTGCCAGGTGACTTATTTCTTAGCATAAAAGAGGACAATGTTACAAGAGGAATACCAAATTATTTTTTTAAGTGTGAAAATATAGCAGAAGTAGCACTGACATTCAAAAACAATGGACTTGTGACAAGGCTTCTGAAATAATCAGGTCTTCTCTTTAAGTTTTCATTTAGTGATGAGTGAATTTTTGCTAGAAAAAGAGCAGGAGAAATAACACGCAAGTGTCTCAGAGCCGGCGCAAGCTATGAAAAGAGTGACACTTTATCTCACAGAGTATGACGCAGCCTGCAGAAGTGACATGCATGGTTGTTGTCACCAGAATTACCCACTGTAGCCAAAGCAAAATAAACTCATTTAACCTCTTCCAAGGCCCATATTTACGAAACAGAGACTTCTGGGAAACCATACTCTGGTCTCAAGAGACTAAGTCAATCATTTCGGATCCAAAAGCATCCAAAATGTTCTGGTGTTGCTAGAGGAGGAGTACAGTGAGAAGTGCTCGGTACCCACAGTGACGTTCAGTGGTAGTAAAGCTCTTATATAGGGATGAATGAGTGCTGAAGGTGTGAGGGAGTTGTGCTTTATTAATGCTGTCATGAATTCTCACACACACACACACATTATTGGGCATTTTTTCAGCATGACAATGAAGATATTCATTCTCCCAAGGTGAAAATCCTTCAGTGGACATGTATTTCACTCAATCTTAACGCTCTTGAGCAGCTGTGGGGGATTCTGTAGAGACGAGCTGAGCAAAACTCCCCATTAAAGACCAGAGCATCTAAGGAGGTCATCCTCCAGGAGTTAAACAGGACAGATGTGAAAATTTGTCATGAACTTGTACACTCAGTGCCAAGAAGGGTCAGAGCAGTATACTTAAAGTTCTGGAGGGCATACTAAGTACTAGAATATTATACATTTGATGAATTAAATCTAGGGTGTACTCATTTCTGCAGTCCTTCATTTAAACAAAATTGGCTAACTTACTTATCTTACAGAAAATATTGGCATATATTTTGTTGTTTTTATTAAGTATATTTTTAATACATTTCAATTTTGCCATCTTTCCGTGAATTATATTAGTGATCATTAAGAAAATACATCTTTTATATTTATTCAGAGGGGGTGTACTCATTTATGCTGTGCACTGTAAAAGTTAACGAATTTAACCTTTAAAAAATCTTTAAACATTTTATAAAAAATGTACTAATGTATTAAAAATTGTTGTTGAAATTTCGATCAGTCAGGCTTCGGTTCAGATGTGAAGACCTTCATTTACGGGCGATGTCATAATTCGCTGTAAACCAATCACACGTCTCCTGGACGGCTGGAAAAAACAAAAACATCTGTAAATATTCTTATTTTTACTACTATTGTAAAAACATAAATGCTGAATCTGTTTTGCTGATCACCTTGTTTGAACGGCGTGAACTTGAAATCTGGCAGGTATTTGAGTAGTTTGGCAATACTGGCGGTTTTCTTGATCTGACCGTCTGATTTACTAGTGTCATACTGAGAGAGCTTAGTTAAGGCTCAGCTGTTAAGTGTGTGAACGAATGCTTTGAGGGTTTGTTCATTCTGTCATACATGGTCTACTTTTATGATACTTATGGTGCTTTTCATCGCTCAATAACTCAAGACTAATCTACAAGATATCTTAACTTGTGTTCCACTGAAGAAAGATTGCTGTTCTATCAGCTGTAAAAAAAATAAAATAAAAAAATTCTAGACAGTTTGTGTGAGAAAGGATACAATAACTTCCCCTTTGAACCCGAACGCTTCAACCACAATGTCCACAGCGTCCTTTACAGTTAACTCATCTTCCTCCCCGACTAGAGAGAAAGAAACGAAGAAAAAGAGAAACACGATCTTGATATTTGATCAACCAGTGAGCTCTGAGTCTCCACAAGCTCTGATGAAACAGACTCAACATGTGTGATGACAAAAACGGGTTGAGTACCTGACAGAATGATGGGCTCCACCTCGTCGTACTCCCTCAGAACCCACAGAAACAGACGAGCCAGATCCAGAGAATAGATGAACTGCCGCAGGGCGCAACCTGAACCCCAGACCTGCAGAGGTTTACCTTCCTCTACAACATACAAACACGCATTATTTACCATGTGAACATGTGGGCCGCTCTGAAAGTGATTGTGAGTTAAACGTGTCTCACTCTTTGCCAGGTACGTCTTGTGGATCAACCCTGGCATCACGTGACCATCCTCAATATTGTAGTAATCATGGGGTCCAAAAATGTTGGTGGGGATGACGGCTGTGTATTTCAAACCGTACTGCT
Organism: Spinibarbus caldwelli; assembly: GCA_039654775.1. Taxonomy (NCBI): domain Eukaryota; kingdom Metazoa; phylum Chordata; class Actinopteri; order Cypriniformes; family Cyprinidae; genus Spinibarbus; species Spinibarbus caldwelli. The sequence continues at coordinate 30,206,744 of CM077241.1, read as the reverse complement.
GAAATAACGCCCTAATGGACAAACACACACACTTCATGAACAAACCTCATGAAATAACGTGACATACTGAAACACTGTGACCCAAATAAATTGTATTCTGAGTCTCATAAAAGAACCATCAAGAATTAAGACCTAAGAATTATAGGCAACTCAAGCCTGTTTTTAGGACCATTAAGATTTCTACTCCAGTTTTTTGAAACATAATCATTTAAAGTGTCCCTATTATGGAGTTTTGAAAATTAGCTTTCATGCAGTGTGTAACACAGCTCTAAGTGAATGAAAACATCCTGCAAAGTTTTAAATCTGAAAGTGCACCGTGTATAAAGTTATTGTCTCTCAAAAGAAAGAGTCGACACTGAATCAAGACGTTTTTAAAACAAGTCCCAAGCCGTTTCATGTTGACATCAACATGAAACTTTAGCATATTGCGCGTCCACTTGTTGGTCTTTTCGCGTTGGTCTGAATGAAAATGCAAATTCATTCTTTGCCACTAGGTGGCACTTTTGGAGCAGTAAAAATAGCCGTTTCCCCAGTAATGGCTATAGACAAAGCAGCACTGCTCACAAACCCTGCTTTATCAGGCATTACAGGCATGATCCAATCGACCAATCACTGCAGATTAGCGTCACGCAAAGGAGGGGTTTGGAAAAATGAATCGTTGAGCGAATCGTTTGGGAGTCATTGAGGAAGTAAGGTAAAAATAAATGCATATTATAAGACAATAAGTGTGTTTTTTGACATTGCATGCATGTCGACTTCTTGTTGGGGACTCCCAAAACCAAAATATGAACCTTTCATAACCCATAATAGGGGCACTTTAAACCGTGGCTGTCATAAAACCTGGCTCATGACAGATTTATTCAAACAAAACTAACAAATTAAGTAAATATATAATGAATACATCATATAGAGCATTTAGCAATGTGTTCCTTTCTTCATTTCTCTAACGAACTATAGATCTACGGACACTGTATTTCCTGAGGTAAAAGTAGCATTACCTGACATCACAGCTAACACACGACTTACCAGTTGAATTGCGTACTATATTAAATCAAAGTAACTGCAACGGAATAGGTTTGTAGTTCCATTTTATTATCATCAAATTCACAACATTCTTTTAATTTGCTCTGATGACCAGAATTTGTTATTTAAAGGGGTCATGAACTGAGAGCCCGAAATTTCCTTGATCTTTTGACATATAAGAGGTCTAGTACAATGACCTCTTATATGTCAAAAGATCAAGGGAATTTTAAAAACATCCTGTAAGTTTCAGAATTCAAAACTTTGTCCTTAGTCTAAAAACAGCTTATACTGAAGGCAGTCTGCCAAAAGAAGATCAACGCCTGCTTCAACATCACTGCCTGTTTAGCCTCGCCCAACGATTCGCGCTTGTAGTGTTTACGAGAGAAGTTAACGCCCAGGTACACGCAGAAACCAAACGATAAAGATGGCTCTTAAGACAACAAGACGCTGTGCAGTGCCAAGTTGTGGAAAAACACAGTCTTTGCGTTGCCTTCCTTCTGATCCCAACGTTAGTAAAGAGTGAATGAACTTATTATTTATAATGAAGTTCCAGACCGTGTCAGTAAGAACTTGGTCGTTTGTTCACTTCATTTACCGTGGATTCGTTTACAAACAAGGCACAATTTGATGCCGGATTTTCAGAAAGATTGAAACTGAAAGACGATGCTATGTTGACTATATTGCATCTGACAGTAATGTTCCAACACAAGTGTGAGCAACTGTTTTTATTACGTGATCATTATTGCTTTGTCTCTTCTTACAGATGGTTTGATGTGTATTGAGTTATTTTTGCATTTTTGACCTAAATCACAGCAGGTTGTGGCTAGAAGGGATATGTATCCGACTGGAAGCTGACAATGAGTTTAACCTTCTACCTATTAGATTGTGTTTTATTAACATCTACACCTACCCCAACCCTAAACCTACCTCTTACAATAATGCAAAAATAGTAATTATTGTTGTACAGTGTGACAAAAATTACGCTGTACTGATGTGCGTATGCCCAGTAGCGCATTTCCGGTCAGATACGTATCCCTTCTAGCCTTTGCCATCACAGCAGCGTCCACCTATGATGAATGTACACTGTTAAACATACACAACTGTTAGCCAATCATAGCAGTGGGCGTTTACATCTGAGTCTACAATCCTCCACGCTTATTCAAACAGAGCGTTCTGATGAGGGGGGTCAAAAACAGGACAGAAAATAGCCTATAACTTCTAAATTATGATGTTTTTTGATGTAAAAATCTGATAACATTATAAGTGGAGCTCAGAGAACAGTACAAAATAAAAAACTAAGCCACTTCATGACCCCTTTGAAATGTGTAAATAAACGGTGATCACAGAACTTGCAAATTGAAAATCTGGTGTGATATAGGGCGCACCTTCACACTTGCATGCACAGTGCCACATCTGACAGGACGGTTTATTTTCTTGCATTCAGTGTGAGGCATAAGGCTCATGTGAGATGTGTCTAGCCTCGCCTGAAATTTAGGTAAGAGTAGATGGTTGCAGTGAGGGAATGAGTAAAATAAGCGCAGTCAAGACGGACAGCTCTGACATCTCAAAGTAGAACTAAATTTGCATTCACGCTATATCGCAGTTACCGTGATTACAAGATACCAACTTGTAAAAAGCGTTCAAGTGTACCAACTTATGAACTGGGAGTTTTCTGAGAGCTACAACTTGTACTACCTGACTACCTCAGATTCATTAGACGCTACATTTAGGCATTGGTAATGCGATAGTTCTGAGTCTGAGTCCAAGGTTGTGAACAGCTCCAAGCAGAACATCACATGTCGTTATCTCGAAATCACAGTGAATGCAGCATATCACATACAAGATCAGAGACGGATATTGCGTTGTTCATATTGTTTTGCTGATAAACATGATATAAATTCAGTTCTGCTGCTATTATATGAAAATTAATATGATGAACAAAACACTCAAAGTACTTGCTATTTAATTCCATTCGAAAGACATTTATCATCCATTTTTACTTTAATACAAAAAAGTATTTTAGTTTCTTTTTTTTTTATATAAAACAGCAGTTACATATCTCACATAGACATCACACTGTCATAGTTTTTGGGAATATTCATGCATAATTTAAACAATCACATGATATCAGATAAAAAAAATAAAACATTTAGAAGAGAAATTGATTGAGCAATTACATGAGACAGGACACAGTAAGCTGTACTCTATTTTTCAACATACCTTTTGGTGTTTATTCACGTTTATTTTGATCTATAACTAGTAAAGAGAAAGATGATCGGTTCACGTGCCGCTTGAACTGAGGCGCCTACAGCAATCCATCACGCTACACTAACAACCGCCAAAATCAATTTTGTCATAAGATTGACAGAATTTGAAAGTTGAGACTTTGTTTCTTCTCAAAAGTAACAAGGCACAAAACTTACTGTGAATGTTTAGAGAAATTTTATTCACTCATCGACTAAAAACTGCACAGATTAAAAGATCATTTTTGGAAAGAAAAAAACAAAATGGTGATTTTTTGCAGGTCGGAAGATATGGCTTATAACTAGGTAAGAGCAAAGTTGGCACTTTGATTGTAATATTTATAACTAGATAAGACAACATTTTCATTTCCAAAAACAAATTGTTATGGTATGATTCTTGGGATTTACATGCTTAATTAAAATAATAAGATAACATAGCAGTTTGCAATATCAAGCAGCATAACGTAACTTTTTTCAAACTGTGGCGAGAAACACATTCATTTTTGTAATGAATATATTGTTTTAACTATTTTAAACCACCGAGGACAAACTGGATGGCACATTCATACAAGCACAACAGATGTGCAAGAGTGAGACAAACCTGTTATTTAAACAGGTCGCGTGAATGTACAATGTGAAACCTGAAAACTAGAAACCCAAATTCGCAGTATCATGGTCTGGTGCCCAAGGCAAATGTCAAGCTACACCCATGCAGACAAAACCCAAGTGGTTCTAAAAGTAAGCATCTTTGTCCCTAAGCAAAATTTCATCACAGAAATGCTATCTGTACATGTTTTCATGAAATAGACCCAAGAACAGCTCATAACCAATGAACTTTGACACTAAATGAGCAGAACTAACCTGTTGTGGACGTCAATCATGCGTTTGGCATAGGCATAACCGTAATTAGACACATGGGGGGCACCGTTGTGCATCTGACACACAGAAAGAGAGAAACACAAGGGTATTTTACACAATTCATGCAAACAGGATCACGAAACCAATCAGACATCCACTATCTTCAATCTCTCATATCATGCATCTTTCTTTGAAGTGGAATTTTTGATGACCAGTTTCTCTGTTGTTTAGGAATGATTGTATCCAGGGCTTGACATTAACTTCTTTGCTCACCAGCTACTGTGGCTAGTTGTTTTCCCCTCAGCATTTTCACTGGCCACAATCTTGTTGTGGGGAAATTACGTTTTATATTACAGTTGACTATGGCGTGCTAAAATTAAAAATACCACCGTACGTCCTATAGTTGGCACAATACATGATTTTCTTTTGCTGATCATATACCAGCCATTCTCAACTGACTTCCAATTTTTTTAAGAGCTGCACAAATAAAATTAATACCACATGAGCGGGGTATGGCAACGTCTATGGCAGGAGTGTCCAAAACTGAGCCTAGAGGGCCACTGTCTTGCAGAGTTTAGGTCAAACACCAATTAAAAACAAGTTTTATAATATGATAATCTTCACATTTCAGCCTTTAAACCATTTTTTAAAGAAAAAAGTTCAGTTAAAAGTATAAATTATTATTACTTTAACATAAACATATATGTACATAGGGGTGGGCGATATGACCAAAATCTTACATCACAATATGAGTAATTTTATTTCACGGTAACGATATATATCACAATGTAGTTATTTTTGCTTATATAATATAATAAGGTCTTTATGATATTAAATTTTTTGATACGATAGAAATTTCATAATTCTTGTCACAAGTGTCAATATCTCAAAATACTACCCTAAATTTAAAAAAAAAAGACTCAAGTACAGTGAAGGCAAGTAAACAGTAAGCGGTTAAATAAGAATAAGAAACTAATTACAAGTAATAGGACAAAAAGACTATGGTAGAACAAATAAATAAGAAATGTTACATACATTGTATAAAGTAATCAAATGTATAAAAACACTGCATATTCTTCACTGTGTAAATGAAATATATATTTCTTTTTACTAAAGTTACAAAAGAGATTTAGTCAAAAGCAGTGAGAGATTTTCTCTCTTTTGTTGTTTGATTAATATGAATGACAGACAGCAGGAATATTAGACTGTGGTCACTTTAAGAGCTGCCCGGATGCAATATACTGTTACACGTGTTTTCTTTCTCAGCTGTTGCTTTCACTTTTGGACACTTTTTGGACATACGAGTGTGTGTATTCAAGGCCCATAAAATGGCAAAAATAACTCGGTTCAATACTTCCACGCTCTATGAGCACTGTCTTCATGTGCTCACGCCTCTCTGACAGCACTCAGAGACAGTCTCTCTGGCAGTGTGCGCATATAGTGAAATTAGTTCATTTTCACTGCTGATTGTGTTTCAATGTCTTAAAATCACGTTTTTAAAACTGCAATGCTTAAAAATGCATGCAAAAGATAACTTTTCGTGACCACATAACACATCACATGAGAGTGCAACTGCGATAGAGACGATAGTCCAAAATCTTTACCGGTTCATTTATTCATTCATTTACGCATTTAGCAGATGCTTTTATCCAAAGCGACTTACAATGCATTCAAGTTACAGTTTTTTTTTTTTACATTTTATCAGCTCTTGCTTTCCTTGGGAATCGAACCCATGATCTTGGCATTGTTAGCGCCATGCTCTACTTACGGTTCTACTTACGGTTCTACTTACGGCTCTACTTACTCTACGGTTAATTGTTTCTACCGGTATATCGCCCACCCCTACATATATCTACATATATATTATTCTTAATTATACATTATTCTTAATTATTTAGATATTGAGTAGGCATATTAGGGTATATTAAGGTACATTTACAACTGCATGTTTGCTGTATAAAAATATGAGTAGATTTTCGCAGTGGTCTGAACAAAAACAGCAGACGGGCTTGTTGAAATTGCACATTTATACTTTGCCAGTAGGTGGCGCTTTTGTAATGGCAGAAATAATGCAGTTTCAGAGGCAAGATAAAATGAAAATGCCATTGATACTTTTCTGAAGACGGTTCCTTTCAGAGGTATACTGATATAAAAACACCCATGTTGCGTTTTGACTTTGAAACATGCACCGCTCGTAATTATTCAGTGAAATCATAGCCTTTTGAAGTTTAATCCAGCCAGATTGTGATTCTTGTCTCAAGACCTTTTGAAATTATAATAAAGACTTTTCTTTTACCATTTAAGACATTTAAGAATTTTTATGGTCTTAAATTTGGTGCAACTAAATGTAAGTCTTTTTAAGGACCTGCGGAAACTAGTGGGAGTGACTATTACATGCCACTACTATTCACCCACATTTGGCGGGTGTTAATGTCAAGCCCTGATTGTGTCTATCCTACTGCCTCATAATCTCACCATGACTGGACAGGACAGAACAAGCTTGATATGAGCCTTTTAAAGGAACATTAAGCACATATACAAAACTTCCAATGAACTGTCAATGTGTGTGTGCTTTACCATAGTCTCATCTATAGGGTAGGTGGTTTTATCTGGAAAAACACATGTAGACAGACAGGAAACAACCTTCACCACACCGAACTCATGAGACATGTGCAGTACGTTGTCATTGATGTGAAGATTATTCCTCTGAAAACAACAAACAAATACAGCTAATGTAGAGTTTAATCATTCAACAGTGATATTTCCAACCCTATGATACTTATATTAATAATTACCCAGAAGTCCAAGTTCTGTCTCATGTTTCTATAGAGTCCACCCACCATTGCAGCTAAATGAATGACATGCGTTGGACGATGTTTCTGAAAGACTGCTCTCGTCTCTTCAGTGCTCCTAAAGCAGCATTTGTACATATATTTATTATGCATGTGACACAAATATATATAGATATGTATATATAAGTTCCATTTAACTGGAATGCTTTTAAACACTACTGAAGCAGTATAATAGAAGCGTGAAAATAAAAGCGTCTATAATCCTGAGAAACACAAATTCAGTCAAGTAAAAATTGTATGTCATATTGCATGAGGTTTCTATAACATACACTTATTGAATACAAAGTACATGTTATACACTACCAGTCAAAAGTTTTTGAAAAGAAAGATTTTTAATGCTTTTTAAATAAGTCTCTTCTGCTCACCAAGCCTGCATTTATTTGATCCAAAGTACGGCAAAAACAGTAAGATTTCAAAATATTTAAAATAATTGTTTTCTATTTGCATATATTTTAAATGCAGTTTATTCCTGTGATTTCAAAGCTGGATTTTTAGCATTATTACTCCAGTCACGTGATCCTTCAGAAATCATTCTAATATTCTGATTTGCTGCTCAAAAAACATTTATTATTATTACGTTGAAAACAGCTGAATAGAATTTTTTCAGGCTTCTTTGATGAATAGAAAGTTCAGAAGAACAGCATTCATCTGAAATAGAAATCTTTTGTAACATTATAAATGTCTTTATCATCACTTTTGATCAATTTAAAGCATCCTTGCTAAATAAAAGTTTTAATTTCTATAATTTCTTTCCGGGAAAAAAAAATAAATAAATTATACCCACTCCAAGCTTTTGAATGGTATAGTGTATAATGTTACAAAAGCTTTTTATTTCAGATAAATGCTGATCTTTGGATCTTTCTATTCATCAAAGAATCCTGAAAAAAATTTACTCAACTGTTTTAAATATTGCTAATAATAATAATAATAATAATAATAATAATAAATGTTTCTTGAACAGCAAATCAGCATATTAGAATGATTTCTGAAGAATCATGTGACACTGAAGAGTAATGATGCTAAAAATTCAGCTTTGATCACAGCAATAAATTACATTTTAAAATATACTCAAATAGAAAACAGTTACTTTAAATAGTAAAAATATTTCAAAATTTTACTGTTTTTGCTGTACTTTGGATCAAATAAATGCAGGCTTGGTGAGCAGACATCTTTAAAAAAAACATTAAAAATCTTACTGTTCAAAAACTTTTGACTGGTAGTGTATATGTGATGATGTGATTGTTTAATGAGTGTTTCTTACGCAAGATTGGCATCTTTGGATGACAGGAATATCCATTCTTCTCCTTCTCTCCCTTTGCTCTCCTCTTTCACCACCCGCTCTATCGCTTGCCCCACCAGCCCACTGCCGCCCGTCACCAACACACGCATCGGCCCGACTGACCCGTCCATCTGACAGAAAGAGAGAGAGAGAGAGAGAGAGAGAGAGAGAAATGAAGCTTAATGAAAACTTTAGGGGTCAGCATACATGTATGGTAAATAATCAAGTCTTCAAGTGTATTGATGCATCAGATTTCACTTAGTAGTAGCACAGCAGTATTTTTGAAAGGCTTTGTACATGTGATCTCAGTACCAGCTCTTCTTTCTCTTCCTCCCTACAGCTTACAATGAACTACATACAAGTGAAACTGGTAACAACCAGTTTAACCACGGACACGTCCTGTCAACATAGGAACAGTTTCACATCTGAGGTTCCAACTTTTGCATTACGACCAAAAATCACAAGAAATGCGCAGACAAACACATACTGGGTTCATACACTTTCATTTTCATCAATCAAAGGATGATAAAAGTCAGACAAGGCCATCATGCATGAACAAAATCACAGTGCAGACACTCAGTGAATGAACTTCTGAGCTCAAATTAAAAGACAATTTCCGTTGTTCTAAGCAGTTCCTAAATCGAGAAAACGGTCACATCAGATAGTGTATTAGTTCTGTTAAAATGTTTAAGAGACTGACAAAACCTTTACCTCCTCTCTGGTGTTTCTGTAGTGCAGTCAGGTGTTTCCTTGTTTTCGCTCTTGAGTTCTGTAAAAAAGGGAAAAACTTTTACACCAGCAGTACTAAATCGAGGCCCTTCGCTTACTGGCTTGTGAGAAAGACAGATGAGAAGTGCTGACGTCAAGACTATATTTGAATATACGGAACAACAACGCAAAACGTCTTCCAGAACATTTTATACGTTGTCATAAGAAGGGGTTGGAAAGCACTAGATGCAAAATGCTTAATTCGTATCTTGCAGGCACTCGAGAGAGAGAGATACATCCTCTGGTAACGTTTTTATCAGTTAACTGCGTTTACACAAGAATTTGTGGTTTCAGTTCAACTTAGCATAGATGGTTTTGCAATTTTAGGTCTTCTGTCTAAGCAGAAAAAATGAAAGTTCTTTACTGGCAAGTTTAGTTGATGATTACAGTTTATGATCCAGCCTCTTTTTCATATTTTATTTTAAGCTTTTATAACAACATACAGAACAAATTATATAAGCTATAAAATACAAAAAAATGGGATTATTGAAATACTGCAGAAAGAAGTAGATTACACAGGCTTGAGGAAATCAAGGAAGGGTTGCCATACAGCTTGGAATCGACAACTTAGTTTGGACTCAAATAAACAGTCATATAACATTGAACAGCTCAAACAACAAGGTTTTGAAGAAAGGGGCATCTGAAGATTTCCAGTTTAAGAGTATTGTCTTTTTTGCAAGAGCCATACCCAACAATGATTGCTGTTGAGAGCTTGAGAAAGTGTTCAGTACCTCAGAAGTCCCCAAAATTGCTAGAATGGTATCAGGCTTTGCAGCCTTTTGAAAAACAGTCAAAAATGCCACTCCAAAAATCAAACAGATTAGGACAAAACCAGAAGAGATGTCGCTCTGTCGCCTTACGTCTATCACATATTGGAGAAAATAGCGTCATATATTTTATTTAGTATAACTTTGGAATAATACAATTTATGCACTATACCTTAAACTGGATCAGCCTATGTCTGGCATTTATTGAACAATATTGGATCCTACTAAAACGTTTATTTCATGTTTCATCAGACGAGTCTACACCAAGATCCTTGGCCCAAGCTTCTTTTAAGTGGCAAATAGTAAAATCAAATGTCTAGAGGTTGGATTTGACATAATGCATGAATGAAATTCAGTTGAAACACATGCTTAGGATTCTTTGGAATCACTAGGCCAAGATAAATGAAGTGATCTTCAACTATTTTGAAAGGCAAAGAACTAAACTGATTGGGATTTATATGCTTAGGAGGAGACATAAATTCATTTTTGAACCAATTAATGGTATAAATCGATGTAGCTTGCCAAAGGCGTTAACATAGTTAAGCAAATGAGGGACTGATCTGAATGGATTAGAAAGATATATTAAGAGATCATCAGCATATACAGTAGTCTAACCAGTATTTCATTACCTCCAAACTTTATTCCATGAATATGGGGGTGACTTCTAATCCCTACAGCCAATGGTTCCAAGGCAATATGAAAAAGAAAGGGGGGAAAAGGATCTCCTTGTCTGACTGTAGGCTAAATGTTGATGTAAATCAAATGGTTTATATTTTATTAGCATTTGTTAAAGGGATAGTTCACCCAAAAATGAAAATTTACTCACCCTCAAGCCATCCCAGGTGTACTGTATATGACTTTCTTCTTTCAGATGAATATAATCAGAGTAATAATTAAAAATGTTGTGACTCTTTCAAGCTTTATAATGGCAGTGAATAGCAGTCAAGGTTTTGAAGCAAAATTAAGTGCATCCATCCATCATAAAAAGTGCTCCACACAGCTCCGGGGGGTTAATAAAGGCCTTATGAAGTGAAGCGACGTGTTTAAGAAAAATATCCATATTTCAAACTTTATAAACTGTAATCTCTAGCTTCCGCTAACTGTCGTACGCGCGTTCACGAGAGAGTGGCGTTCCAGCAGATGATGTAGGTGTAAGCTGTGGTTAGAATATTCTAGACTTGCAATAAACAAGTTTTGTTTACAGCAAAGGAAAACCAGATTCCTCTTGGCTTATATCAAAATCCTCCGACATTTTTTATGATGGATGGATGCACTTTTTTGGACTTCAAAATCTCAACCCCTATTCACTGCAATTATAAAGCTGGGAAGACCCAGGACATTTTTTTAATGTAACTCTGATTGTATTCGTCTGAAAGAAGAAAGTCATAAACATCCAAGATGGCTTGAAGGTGAGTAAATCATGTTGCAATTTTCATATTTGGGTGAATTATCCCTTTAAGATAGATGAAGGACAAAAATACAGAATCTTTACCCACTTGTTAGAACAGCTTCCAAAGCCAAATCGCTCAAGCACTTTTAACATAAATGCCAAAAACATATTTGGTCAAAATGATCCAGCCTCTTTACCAGATCTCATCCATCCAGTGTCCATGTGGCATCCAAAACCAGTTAACATTGCATTTTGTCATAATCTGGCATAGAAATTCAGGAAACGAAATGATGGTGAAAAAAAAAACCTGCAGGGTTTATTGAATAGCCTGTTTCAATACTTAGTCTTACTTTCAATAAATGTTCAGCACAAATTCAACAAATGTTATTATACCTAAACTGAAGCAATGGGAAATTACTACTTTACGGTAAATGAATATGTTGTAAGATTGATTCAATGATAAATTATTAAATGGCTATAAAGTAATTACAAAAACATAAAACAACATGTGGTCGTTCTCTTGAAGGTTCAATACACACATTAAAAATTCTTAGATTCTTTGCATTTAAAATTATTTTTAAAATTTATTTTAGAACTTCCTGCTTTTTCTTGATTTATTTTTGTAAATCTCACTTATCTTCATGACTTGGTTTTGAATAAACCACAATATAAACTTATAATGCTGGGAATGAAAAGCACATTAAACATCATTGTAGTGTATTGTTAAACAAACAGTACATGTCATTAGAAAATAAACCCAGAAAATTCCCTGATTGACACACCAGTAAAAACAGAAGAAAATGTACAGCACCAGTCACAGTACACAACACAAATAAAATGTTTAAAGAGCCCTTGTGGCGAAAATCAAGTTTTTAAGCCTGTTCACCTGTCTGTGTGGTGTTTTTATTATGCTTGACGACAAACCATGTGCAAATTCATCAGTCATCGCCACTGCTGAACATTTCCTCCTTAAAACTGAGTACCAAAGATAGTCTCAAAAATGTGATTTGAAAATGCTGTTTCCTACGCCACAAACATGTAAACAATCCCGTCAATGCTTTTGCAGTGTTGAGTAATCACAGACATATCTGCTGATTTCTTGAACGCAATGGACAATCAGAGGTGTTTAAGATGGTCAGAATGATGTAATTAGTGACTGCACATTAAGAAAAACATTTACAAGGAGATCTTCAATGGCAATGACCAATGATTGTGTCTTCGTAAAAATAATCAAGGGTTATTTAAAGTGTTCGATCAGTCATGGTTTGGTTTCCATCACTGAGCAGAGTTCAAACTCCCCACAGGCAATCAGATGTGAAGATCTTCATTTACGGGCGGTGTCATAATTGGCCGCAAACCAATCACATGTCTCCTTGACGGCTGGAAAAAAGAAAAGCTTCAATAAAAATTCTTGTTTTGGTTGCTACTTTTTACTATTTTTGAAAAACATTGAGTAAGTGCTGAATCACGTGTGCTGATCACCTTGTTTGAACGGCGTGAACTTGAAGTCTGGCAGGTATTTGCGTAGTTTGGCATTATTGGCGGTTTTCTTGATCTGACCGTCTGATTTACTAGTGTCATACTGAGAGAGCTTAGTTAAGGTTCATCTGTAAGTCTATGTGAACGAATGTTTTGAGGTTTAGTTCATTCGTGCACTTCTTTTATGGGGCTTTTTGAAGCTCAACAGCTTAAGAATATTTTGGAAATTCTGCAAAATATCTTATCTTGTGTTGCACAGAAGAAAGATTATTTTATCAGCTGTGAAAATAAATGCAGACATGGTTCGTGTGAGAAAGGATACAATCACTTCCCCTTCGAACCCGAACGCTTCAACCACAGCGTCTACAGCGTCCTTTACAGTCAACTCATCTTCCTCCCCAACTAGACAGAAAGAAACGAAGAAAAAGAGAAACATGATCTTGATATTTGATCAACCAGTGAGCTCTGAGTCTCCACAAGCTCTGATGAAACAGACTCAACATGTGTGATGACAAAAACGGGTTGAGTACCTGACAGAATGATGGGCTCCACCTCGTCGTACTCCCTCAGAACCCACAGAAACAGACGAGCCAGATCCAGAGAATAGATGAACTGCCGCAGGGCGCGACCTGAACCCCAGACCTGCAGAGGTTTACCTTCCTCTACAACATACAAACACACATTATTTACCATGTGAACATGTGGGCCGCTCTGAAAGTGATTGTGAGTTAAACGTGTCTCACTCTTTGCCAGGTATGCTTTGTGGATCAACCCTGGCATCACGTGACCATCCTCAATGTTGTAGTTGTCATGGGGTCCAAACATGTTGGTGGGGATGACGGCTGTGTATTTCAAACCATACTGCTGAAATAATGCCCTAAATGAACAAACACGCACAAGACAAGGTAAACAAATAAAATAGTTATATTTTTAGTGTTTAAATTATTTATATTGTACATTTTTATGATGTAATTAATTATTAGCTTTTTTCAACTCACAAACCCACTGCAGTTATTACATTAAGCCCAGGAAACCTCGGTGTAATAATGTTTAATGCATTTTATGATGTTGTTGATATCAAATAAATGCAATATATTTTTCTTTCTCTTTGCTTAAAGAGAAAGAAAAACATATTTGCTGTTTAACTGTAAATTGAAAAGAAGTTTAAATTTTAAAAAAGTAATCTAAAAGTAGTCCGATTACATTACCTAAAACAAGTAACTTGGATTATGTTACAGTTTTCATCGAGTAATCAGTAACAGACTGCAATTTGTAAGTAATCTACCCAGCTCTGCTAACAAAGCACAACGCTTATTGTGTTATACGCTTATTTTATTTACGCACCGACTAACTATTTAGGTGTAGCTTGCAAGTAAGTAATACACTTGAAACAGTTAATATGTAAAAATCAATAAACAATAGTAATTTTCCAAATCCCATTTGCGTATTGAATCTGTTCAGTCTGTTTTGGTGGCATTTAGTGATTTAAATAATGCGGCAGGTGTTATATACAATTCCAATATCCCAATCTGGGCCATTTGCATGTGCAGTACTCTCAAAATAGTAGAACTTTAATTTCGTAATTGCTACGACTTAATTCTTGTTATTTTGTCCTTATTCTCAAAATATTTCAACTTTATTCTCATATTGCTACAACTTTATTCTCGTAATTTTTTTCTCAAAATATTATCTTAGATTTTTTTTTTTTTTTTTTTTTGCGTAGCACTAAAATGCCGTCATACATAATGCTACGCCTTTATTCTCAAAATATTATGATTTTAATCTCATATTGCTACGACTTTATTCTTGTAATTTTGATTTTATTCTCAAAATATTATGACTTTAATATTGTAATCTTATTTCTTTATTTATCTGTTTATTAATTTTTTTACTTTATTTTTTATTTTACATGGTACTAAAATGGCATCGTAGATCTTGTCTGGGTGTTTAACTGCAGAATGTTGTTCCTTGAAACTGTATTTCAGGTATGATGTGTAGGGACGATGAGTAAAGACCAATCAGGGACTGTTTTACAGCGCGAGCGTGCTTGGATTGGATTGATCGTAGATTGACAGCTCTTGCCTTTACCATTCACCATAAAATAGAAGCACACAACTGGAAGATCAGCACTCATCCACCAGGAACTTATTACTTATTCTTTACAAAAATACATTGGGTGTTAAATACAACTTGTTAATATACAGCTACACCACCCAGAACAGTTCAAGATGCACGGATTCCAGATAAACACATTTAATGTTTGTATAGTCTAATAAAACTAAATAAACTCGCTACTTAAATCTGTAGTCCATAACTTTGTGTTCAAAATTTACAAAATTTATATAATAAGCAAGTACATCATGAATCCATTTTCCAAACCGTGTTTTTGGCTTAGACTGGTTCTGGTAGGAACTACTAGTAGTCCAGTACCTGTGTGATTTATCATAGACTTAAACAGAGAAAAGTAGCTCCAGCTACAATGTTCTTCCACAAGACGCATGCAGTTCTGTTTATTAACTGCTAGAGTGCCAAAAGTTATGGACTGAAGCTTTAAGGAAATTTATTTTAGTATAAAATCTTTAAGATTTTTACCTACTAGCAAGTTATTTGGTTCATTATATTTAGTAGACTGAATAGAGTAAATTACATTGTATCACTCAAACCTCTGCAAACTGAGTGCCAGCCAGCCACAGAGCAGGTAACCATTAACAAAGCTTATTGACCATTTAAAACATTATCATCCAACATAATGGCAGGTAGGCTTTCCAAGTAGTGTAAATCAATATTTACATATTATAATGATAGTAAATATCTCTCTCATACACTTGTCCCACACTGTTAGCAAATCGCACCTACTGACCTGAAAAAGAGCAATAACCAGATGGTCACCCTAGCAACTGATGTGCAAGATCAAGACAAGACTATTTAAACAGGACGTGTGAATGTATAATGTGAAACCTAGAAACCTGAATACCCAGTATCACAGTCTGGCACCAACAGCCCAGATGTCAAACTACACCCATGCAGACAAAAGCATGGTGACAGTATTTTCTTTTGAAATGTAATCCGGACATGTTTTCATGAGCAACAACCCAAGAACAGCTCATAACCAGTGAACTTTGACACTAAGAGAGCAGAACTGACCTGTTGTGGACGTCAATCATGCGTTTGGCGTAGGCATAACCGTAATTAGACTCATGGGGGGCACCGTTGTGCATCTGACACACAGAAAGAGAGAAACACAAGGCTATTTTACACATTTCATGCAAACAGGCTCACGAAACCAATCAGACAGATCTCTCGTATGCATTTTAAATCCCTATTAGATCCAATTTTAATGACAATTCTTAACTCTCTCTCTGCTGTTTAGGGATGATTTTATCTATCTGACTCCCTCATAACCTAACCTTGACAGGGCGGGACGGGACAAGTTTGTGAAGAGCAAACAAGCAATTTTGACAAGTTAATGTGGGCGATCATGTACCCTAATGTTCTTAAATGTAACTAAAGTTTCTGACATTTTTACAGTTTAGTTTCAATTAAATTAAGGAAATTTGAGATGAATGAATGAATTTCGAAATAACTCAAAAATGAAAATCATTTACTCACCCTAATGTCGTTCCAAACCTGTGTGAGTTTCTTTCTTATGTTGAACACAAAAGAAGATATTTTGAAGAACCAAACAGCTGTTGGTCCCCATTGACTTCCATAGGGAAAGAAATACTATGGAGGTCAATGGGGACAATCAACTGTTTGACAACGAGCATTCTTCAAAATATCTTCTTTTATGTTCAACATAAGAACTCATACAGGTTTGAAACAACATGAGGGTGAGTAAATGACAAAATTTTAATTTTTGATTGAACTATCCCTTTAAGGGAACAGTAAACACACACTGTATTGAACATCTGCCATTTAAAGTGAATGTGTGTGTGTGTTTTACCATGGTCTCATCTATAGGGTAGGCGGTTTTATCTGGAAAAACACACGTAGACAGACAGGAAACAACCTTCACCACACCGAACTCTTGAGACATGTTCAACACGTTGTCATTGATGTGCACATTATTCCTCTGAAAACAAGAAGCCCATACAATCAATATACAGTGCAATTATTCAACACTGATATTTCCAACCTTAAGTTACTTAATGTTAATAATTACCCAGAAGTCCAAGTTCTGTCTCATGTTTCTATAGAGTCCACCCACCATGGCGGCCAAATGAATGACGTGTGTCGGACGATGTTTCTCGAAGGCTGCTCTCGTCTGTTCAGCGCTCCTAAAGCAAGCATGTGTAAATATATTTATCATGTATGTGACACAAATGAAAACACTTAAGCTGGAGCTTCTTCTTTGTCTACATTCCAGCTCTGCCCCTTCTGGACATTCATTAACCAACTTCATGAGCTGAAGCGTTTAAATACTAGTCAAGAAGGAAGATTTTCGATGAGTCAAAGAACTACAATCTTGTGAAGCACTGCAAATAATCAAACTAAAATGATGGATGAATTGGCTGACTCTACGCCATTCTCAGTTCTTCATGGCAGTGGGCGGAGCTCTTTTGGCGTGATTTGCTTCTTGTGATTCTCTGATTGGTGGAAAGTTCTTATTGCATGCTTCAAATACTACTAGCCAAGTAAGAACCTTTACAATGACTCCAAGCACTACAATCTTGTGAAGCACTGCAAATAAACTAAAATAATGGATGAATATAAAACTATTGATATAAAGATGCTGGTTGTATATATAGAAACAACATATTTTACATTCATTACAAAATATTTATATTTAGACAGATATTTAAAATATGAGAGCATAGGGTGACTGACTCTACGCCATTCTCAGTGCTTCATGGCAGTGGGCGGAGCTCTTTTGGCGTGATTTGCTTCTTGCCATTCTCTGATTGGTGGAAAGTTTTTATAGCATGCTTACATTATATACAGTCAAACAAAAAATTATTCAGACACCTTCAACATTTCTCACATTATCAGTTTATTTGCTATAGTTTAGAAAATGGTAATAAAATATGACAAGAACTCAGAGTTAAACTGTGTCAGAATAATTCATCTTGATAATCTCAGATAACTTTGATAGAGAGGTGTGTAACAAATCATACTCAGGTCACAGTGTCAAATCAAATTTTTGGTCCCAAATTTTTATCAGTTTTACTGGTAGTCCACTGTATAAAGAATTTTTTGTGTATAATATGTCACAGTTTACTTTATTTTGCTATCCTCACTTACCTAAATGAACTATAGTGTCCTGCACCCACTATTAAAAAAAATAAATAAATACAAATAAAAAATAAAAACATATAAAAAATAAAAAATTATATCTGGTGTCTGAATATTTTTTGGATATATATTTATTTTCTGAATATTTATATATTTTTTAACAATTGTGTTATGTGTGTGATTTCTGATGAGTGTTTCTTACACGAGATTGGCCTCTTTGGATGACAGGAATATCCATTTTTCTCCTTCTCTCCCTCCGCCCTCTTTCACCACCCGCTCTATCGCTCGCCCCACCAGCCCACTGCCGCCCGTCACCAACACACGCATCGGCCCGACTGACCCGTCCATCTGACAGGTCTGACAGGTTTTCATCTGAGAAATGGGGAAATGGGGTTTAAAGAACACATCAGGGGTTAAAAAACATGTGAAAACAGGAACTACTGTGAGGGCTCTAGGGATCCTCAAATGCAAATGTGTGTTGCATCAAGAGAGCAATCATACATTTGTGTTGTGTTTTTATTTTTCTTGTTTTTTATTCATTTATAATCATTTATTCATATAATCATTTATAATCATTAGTCATTAGCCATTTATAATTTATCATTTGATTATTTTTATCATTTATATTTTATCATTTATTCAGTTATTATTTTATTATGCTTCTGAATTTTATATTATTATTTTTCTTGCTTATGCATTTCCATTATTGTTCATTCTCATGATTGGGGGGTTTCATGAACTGTTTTGTCTGTATGAATAAGAGATAAGACTTTTAGACACTCCTGTGTGTTTTTGTGTGCATGCTCCGGTTTCGAATTACAAAACCACACGTTTATTTACAATGTGCTTTTGCAGTGTTGAGTATTGTAGCCAATCACATGTGTCTCTGCTGAAAGCAATGGCCAGTCAGAGGTGTTTTCTGTAGATTAGTCAGAATCCGCTCTGAGCTCATTTTTGTTTTCGCAAGTAGAGTTCTACAAGCTCACAGATCTACCTATTAGAACTGGAGAGAGAGAAAAGCATAGGCATGGTGTAAATAAGAGATTGACTGTGTAGTTAGTCATTGATTATATCACTGAGTTTCCGTGTGATAAAGCTCAGTCAGTTGCGCTAAAAGATGAGCCCTTTGCTCGGTTTTTCTACATAATCCATTGACAATTTGAAGAAAAGTTTTGTTTGTTTAATAGGACCAAACATCCATGTATACTGTTAAATAAAGTATGCACATGAATCCACTAAATTGTTCCGCTAGTCATTGCTATGATTGACAGTGATAACTGTAGCAAGGGACAGAACGAACTATCTGACAAACCGATGTCAAAAATAGACCTGTGCATTAAGTGATGCAGAGTAACATAACTACAGCAGTAACAAGTCTGTGTTGGCTGAATATATTAAGGATAGTTAAAGATAACTTAAAACACTATTTTTGATGTGTCTTTTTAAGGCAATGTTTAAAAACTTAAGATTTTAAATTAAATCTAAAAATATTTCAAAATATCTAATGCCTTATTATTTAATTGTACTCGCTATACTACTTAAGTACAGTACTAAAATGTGTTATAATAGTCATTTTATAATAAATCTTGGTGTCTTTGTCACCTTTTTCACCCATGATGAGTTTGCATCCCTACAACTAGTAAGATCAATAACAGAGGTAAGAACAAATAAGCAAAATTACAAGAAACTGGGGCAAATAAATATAATAGAACAAATATACAAATGAAATAAACAGGGCATTACTTTTCAAATAGGTATATTAGTAAGTCAGTATTCATTATACATAAATTGATACAGACAGCAGCGGGTGTATTTTAGGCTGCTGTCACTTTAAGACCCAATCACCAATGCAGTACTCAGACACATACAATTAAGTCAGCAGCTTATTAAAGCTAGAGGCTGCTGTGTACAGTGATTTTACAACAGCTAATGGGTTGTTAAAGAAGAAAACGTAGCTGTTCTAAAAAACAAAACAAAACAAAACAAAACAAAAACTGTTAACCAACTGTTGACCATGGTTTCATGCGGCTTATTGCTTTTATAAAAGGGTTATACTACATGGACAGTTAAATAAACAGAGCAACAAAAATGCAAAATGTATTGATAACAAATAAATAATTATTTTGCCAAGCAATAAAGTTGTGCAATATTTTGGCGAAATTTTGCGAGGTCCATTATCGATAAAAAGGTACACCGTCATGATGAACATGAGTGAAAAATGCGCGGGAACCTTTTCGCGCTCTTGCGAAACTCATGAACGCGGGGACTCCTATTGAAAGTCCTGTTTTTCAAAAATAACGCTAAAAAGTTTGATTCAATATATGTTCATGTTAAAAAAAACAACAGCTCGGAGAGAGGTTTTCATTTTCTTTTGTCAAGTCTTAAAGAACAGCATTCCATAAGACTCGTCAGACCTGATGATCAGCAACGGTGCTCAGGTGTCTCTATACACGTCTTATACCTTTTAAAAACGGCACAAAAATGGCAAAATGCAACGAAATTGTACAAGACACCCATCTATGGCATGTTCACATACAGCAGGAAACAACTGAGAGCAGCGCAAGTAGACACAAAAACACTTTGAGTGTGAATGGACTCTTATTCAAATGACATCAGGTACCTCTCAAGAAGTAGTCTTTTGTTTTAGTTGTTTATAGGTGAAATATCCAGTTCGTCCAGCGCTATTTCTTCTCTGTGTTCTTGAGTATCTCGATACCTTCTGTTTTATTGACCTAGAAACCGCTTCAGGTGATTCAGTGAGAGCGGGCAAACGAATACGAATGGATTCAGACCGTTTTACAAACCCGTTTGACCAGTTCAGAGAAAAGGAAGGACCGACTCAAATGATTAATTCATTATTAATGGCATGGCTGCTTCATTGGACAGAAATACGGGAAACACATCATACTGATATCAGGGAAAATGTTCAAGGCCAGTCGGACCCTCTTGATTGAATTTATTGGATTTCATCCGCGTAGCGACTTCTGTCTTAATTCAGCAAGGTTTATCAGAATGACTGCTTAGCAACACAGAGACGCAGATGAAAGCATACTTGGTGAAGTAATACTAATTTAACGAGGTCACAGGTGTGCTTTCTCAAGGAACTGAACTCGGCTCAGCAACCGGAACTATGCGTTTTATACGCTTTTCATGACCATCATGCACGTTCATCCATGTTTCTTAATCGCTCTTACGTGTTAATAACATAATCATTAGCAGGATATAAGATGCTCCCTGACGCGCTCTAGCGCCCCCTGGGGACTCTGAAACCCCTCGGTGAATTTCCGTTCAAAACAAAACCATGGAAATGCAATATTTGTTTTGGAAACGTACCATGGTGATCGTGTAGTTCCACGATATTGACATCTACTAGATTATATTTTCATCATCGTACCACAACATATTTTTCCTAAAGGTTCATATGATCTCTGTAAAAGCGGCTCTTCTTTCTCTTCCTCTATACGGCACACAATGAAAACAGACAGCTGAACAGGTAAAGCAAGTTTTTTTAAACGCTGACACACCCTGTAAGACAACACGAGAACACATCACTGATGAGGTATCAACTTCTGCATTACGACCAAAAAACGCTAGAAATATACAAACCAAAAATATAATCATGCGCGGGATTTAAGTCGCACAGACTAAAGATAGTTCACCCAAAAATGAAAATTAAGAAATTCGCTCGCCCTGGTGTTGTTATATGGCTTATGCCTTTTTTTCTTTTTTTTTGCAACACAAAAGGAGATTTTTCTTTAAACATATGACAGAGGATAGCGATCAGCATCAAGCTTTTTTTATTTTTATTTTTTTTTTAAAAAGACGCAAAATTATCAGAATGCGACACGTGCCGTATATTACTGGGGTAAGTTGTCTGGGGCACACGATAGAGTTTGGTGAAAAAGAACCCGAAATTTAGTGTATAATCTAACGAAAATCCTGACCTTGAGTAAAGCAAGTTGTGGGGAATCAAGATTAATGAAAACACTACATGAGATACAACACCTACAAATCCAATGCAACGACTGAACTTGTTTATAAACTCTCTCAAAGCTCAAGTTAAAAGATTTTATGCGATCAGCGGAAAATGGTAGGGTCTAAACCGAACAAACTGTCACATTAGACGTGTTTTCGATGTTAATATTTAAAGAAAGCAGTAAGTTACCTTCTCTCCGGTGTGTGGTCTCTAGCACGCTGCCCTTGCTCTGCGAGATCTGTGGAAATAGGAAAAACTTTTCCTTCGGGATTACAAAGGCTCTCAGCTGACTGGTTTATGGATACACACACCTACATTTAAGGTATCCAGATTTGCATACATTTACCTGGAGGGCAAAGGAAGAAACATCCGGGTAATATTTCACCTCTTTCAAAGTAGAAAAAAGTAGGCCTACTACAGTAATTAAAATTATGGCGTTAGCACATTAAAATGGAATCTGCAAAAATTAAATTCAGTACAACAAATACCATTATGCACAGTTTATTTTTCGTTTATTCTTCATTTTTGCTCTCTAGAAAGAGAATAAACATTTTGCATTTTTTTTCTGCGTAAATTTTGTAAATCTGCCTTCCTGATGAAACTGAATAAAATGAGCGAACAGTCTTCACCATATGAACCTATAATACTGAGGGTTCAGGTTTCTATGTAGCCTGATTCTGGAAACCTTAAAATATTCCAAAACTCCTTCATATAGAAAAGCATCGTTTCGAATACAAGCGTATTGTTAAACTATACAGTACATATCGTTAAAAATAAACCCAGAACAAACCCTGATTGACAGATCAGTAAAACAGAAAAAATGCACAGCACCAACCACAGTAGAGTTCAAATAAAAAAATTAGGCATGTGATCATACATCTGTGTCATCCATAATATATTATGTGATATGATAAAATAGTGATTTTTTTTATCATAATGTTTTTAAACGCAACTCTTCTACTACTAGGCCTACTTCTGTTGTCATTTTCAAAGCGAGGCCAATCCTTTACCAGCATATGAAACGATTCCAGACTGATCTTAGTTTATTAAAACGTGCCTCTTTACTAAAATAAAAAAGCGGTACTTTGGGTCTTGTCAGATTTATTTTCATTTAAAAGCAACATAATTTAAATGACATCCAATGCATTACCAAAATAGCACATGAGCGTGAATCACTACGAAAAGTGAAAGCTTCGCTAATTTCACTTCTGCCCTGATTCTCAAGAATCAGAGGGACTCTTCAAATGAACCAATTGCTCCATAAAATGATTCACTGAGTCGAAGCGCTCGAAACGCCACTGGCTGCTGGCATCTGCTGGTCAAACGGTGTAAATGCAACGAAAACTCAGGCTAAACATGTATTTGACACGTTTACAAACGAACTGCAAATGTTTTCATGAAAGTGTGCGATCGGCAAATAATTAAATACCATTAAATGTAAAGGTTCTGTAAAATCTTTTTATTGATTTGTGTGTTATTAGGCAACGCTTGGTCAACTAGAAACAGTTAAAGGCAGGGTGGGCGATTTGGTTCAAAAACATTATGCTGGTAGAAAGTCTCTTCGCATCCCTATAGCAATCACTAAGATAAGTGGTCTAAATGTATTTATATATATATTTGTATTGTCTGTGGAAGGCGTAGGACTATAAACTGTTCGTCCAATCATATTCCTTGGTCTGCCTGTGTCTTGTAGGAGGCGTGGCTTTGGAGAGTGATTTGCAGGGAGGGTGGGATCTAATGCTTTCAAAGCTAGCTTTCTATTGCTAGCCTTTCTGAAATCACCTACCCTACCTTTCAGTATCATTCTCTTTTTTTGCATTATACACGCACAAGTATTACAATTGATTAAATTAATTAGAAATGAACCTACATGATAAAACTGACCCAAAGTCAACTATTAAAAAACTCCTTCATTGGTTCACGAGATCACCATCTAGCGGCGAATTTTGTAATGTTTCGAAAACATGGCTTGAAACAGTATGACGTAACGAGTATGCCTTGTTACTGAAACCATGTGACTTGGCGAGTTTGATACAAGCTTCACGAAGCAGAGTTTTGCTGTCGATAGATTTCTATACTTTCGCTACAAACGTATCGCGTTGAACTATATTATATTTATACATTTCAACCGCAGCTTTTGCGATTTGATAACTGCACTACTTACTACGTTCTAAAAACCATGCATTATTAAAATAAAAATTGTACACATTTTCAAATACTCACCCATGCGGGTTTTTACTTTCTTTGGGCCAGTGTTAATTTAAACCTTGGTTGAGATACTAAGGGTGTCCCGCACATAGCCGCTAGATGGCGCCGCTAGCTTGTGCAGTGCTGTCTGAAGCAGTTTCTGCATTAATAAATGCATTTGAAAATCCAGAATTGTGCAGTTTTAGTAACTGCATCCCTGTAAAATGAATACATTTTAAGAAAAACTTTAAATAAGCATGAAAAGAAGGGTTAGACGGCTGTGTTCCAAGAGTTTGTCTTTGTAAAAATGATTAAGTGTTGTTTGATCAGTCATTGTTCGGTTTCCATCATTGAACAGTGTTCAAACTCCCCACAGCCAATGAGATGTGAAGATCTTCATTTACGGGCGGTGTCATA
Organism: Spinibarbus caldwelli; assembly: GCA_039654775.1. Classification (NCBI taxonomy): domain Eukaryota; kingdom Metazoa; phylum Chordata; class Actinopteri; order Cypriniformes; family Cyprinidae; genus Spinibarbus; species Spinibarbus caldwelli. The sequence continues at coordinate 30,182,273 of CM077241.1, read as the reverse complement.
ATTGGCCACAAACCAATCGCATGTCTCCTTGATGGCTGGGGAAAAAGCAAAGCTTCTATAAAGATTCTTCTTTTTACTACTATTGGAAATCATTTAGTAATTGCATGTGTGTGAATGATCACCAGCTCTGAACGGCGTGAACTTGAAGTCTGGCAGGTATTTGCGTAGTTTAGCGTTATTGGCGGTTTTCTTGAACTGACCGTCTGCTTTACTAGTGTCATACTGAGAGAGCTTAGTTAAGGTTCATCTGTTTAGAGAGTTCGTTCACCCCAAAAGGAAAATTCTGTCATTCAAAGTCTACTGTTGTGATGCTTATGATGTTTTTTGTTTGTTTGTGTATGAAAGGATACGATCACTTCACCTTCGAAGCCCAACGCTTCAACCACAGCGTCCGCAGCAAACTTTATGGACAACTCATCCTCCTCTCCCACTAGAGAGAAACAAATAAAGACAAAGAGAAACAAACAAGGTATCTCAGATTCTCAGAAGCACACATTTAAGTAACTGCATGTTTAAATGCATGTTTTATTCAAAATACACATATGTATTAAAATGTATGTGCTAATATATCAATATATACAAAATAAATTCTGCTGATACAACAATAATGCATTTAAAGAAATTTAATAAACAGATTACTGTGCCAATACTAGTAAAATCTATATACTGATGTGTTAAATAATGTTCTTAGTCTTTGCTTACACAAGTTCAAATGCTAGATACAGTTTATTGTCTAACCTTAATACTAATAGTATCCAGAAAAAAAGATTTTATGCATAATGCAGGACTTTTAATTATTAAAAAAAAAAAACGGACTTTTATTTTGACATGTATATTGTATATGCTTACCAGTATGGGGAAGTTACTTTCAAAAAGTAATTAATTACTATTACTAATTACATCATCAATATTGTATTTAAATTACTTTACTAATTACTCTGTGTCATGATCCGGTTCAGGATAGTTCCCTCATCCACCACACGATGTCGCCCTCGCAATATATGGACTTTTTCATTACATTACACCCTGGACCACATTTCCCAGCAGTCATTGCAGTACACGATCACATGATCTCACACCTGTTTCACATCAGTGATCACACCTGCACCTCATTCATGGACTCTTATAAAAGTCACTCACACCTTCAGTTCAGGGCGAAGTCTTGTTTAGCACAGCCTGAGTGTTTTTCCTGTGTTTGATCCTGGACTGCTTTACCCTTGTGATTCTCTGCCACCTGCCTTGTGATTGTTAATTCTGATCCTAGCTTGCCGCCTGCCCTTACCCATGCCTGGTAAAACGTTGATGATTCTGGTTATCTATGATGTCCTTGATGCTGTTGTTCGACCCCTTCCTGTGTTACCTCTGATTTTTAATAAAACTAGCAAGTGGATCCGCACACCTCTGACTCTGGTTGTTACACTCTGTCTGAAAAGTAAATTAGTTACTCAATAAGTAACTTAATTATTCAAATATCTAATTACACTACATCTTAAAATCCCTATAAACTTTAATAGAAATTAAACTCTTTATTCTTTCAATTTGAATCAAACATAGAATAGTTTAACCTTTTAGCTTTAAAACAACTGTAATACTTAAAACATTTTTATAAAAAAATGTAACCTTCTTTGGTTAACAAATAGAAATACTCTGAATAACAAAATATCTGAATAACAAAAAAGCTTAAGAAAAGTAAAACAATACATTCCAGTTTGGTAAGATGTTCAGGAAAAGCCCAACTAGTAAAATCTGTACAGGTTTATGTAAAAATAACACGTTAACTAATGTAGGTAAGAATAAATTACATAAATGATCTTCTCTGCTGAATAAAGCCATGTCAGATGGCGCTGTTCTTCTTCTTTTATCTATTTTTTTGTATCTAGATGAGGGCGTTTGGGCGCAGGTGACTGCATATAATGAGCTCATATACGGGAAAGACTGTACCTCTCTTTAGTTTCATAAGGATTACATAATCAGAGAATATTCGTTTTCGATTTGAATTCCTTCATTTAAAAATAAACACTTCAAGCTTTCAGATACAGGAGAGACTGTACCTCACTTTAGTTTCATACGGATTACATAATCAGGGAATATTCCTTTTCGATTTGAATTCGTTCATTTAAAAGTAGACACTTCAAGCTTTCATATACGGGAAAGACTGTAACTCGCTTTACGTTCATACGGATTACATAATCAGAGAATATTCGTTTTCAATTTGAATTCGTTCATTTAAAAGTAGACACTTCAAGCTCAGATACGGGAAAGACTGTACCTTTCTTTAGTTTCATAAGGATTACATAATCAGAGAATATTCCTTTTCGATTTGAATTTGTTCATTTAAAAGCAGACACACAAGTTTTCTATTGACATATTTCTCATGTCTCTGTGTCAAATAGTCAAATAGAGTTTGTGATGCGTAGAAAGTTGCTCAAGGAGACCTAGACAGTAGAAAGTGCACCCTGTTTGTTTAGTTTATTTTGTAAAAGCACAATGTTTTGTTGTTATTGTCAGTGTACACAAATAAAAGTAGGCCCTTTTAAATTCGATTGATTTTAGTCTTATCTGTATCTGAGTATTTAAGGTTTCTCTGTGAATCAGGAAAATCTGAACGTGAACGCGCTGGGGCGTAGAGGGTTAAAGACGCGGTATTCAATTTTATCTTTAGACGGTAAATTTAGATTTAAAATTCAATACTGATTTTAGAACTGTTGAAATTATTTACTGTATGTAACGCAAGTACTTTATAAGTACTTAGTAATGCGTTACACCCAACACTGATCCTTACTACATCCAGTTGCTCATTTAAAAAGATGAGGGAGATAAAACAAGCACTTTTACAACCATCTACAACATATTACAATATAAACAGCATAAAGTAAACGTTGTCAATTATTCATTAACAGTAAATCATAAGTAATCGCTTGGCATAAATGTGCGACATTCAGACATTCACATTTATTCAATTAAATCATCGCCTTTTAAAATATAATAATCTACCACAGAATTTGTTACCACAACGAAATAAAGTAAATTAAAATAATTTGACTTTTTATCTCACAATTCAGACTTTTTCTCAGAATTCTAAGTTTACATCTTGCAACTTTTATTTTTATAAAAAAAGGTCTACAGTCATAACAGTCATTCAAGTTGGCTGCAGAGTAAGACAAAAGAAAGAACACTTTAACTCAGTATTTATACTCTAATAAAACCAGGATGCTTAGTCCTGTCTCAAATGTACATTTTAGTTATTATCATATGTAGTCAACCTTGTCCTGTTTTAGTCAACGAAATGTCTGAGCATTTTAGTCTCGTTTTAGTCAATTAAATCTTTTCGTCATGCGGTGTAATCTTAAACTGATACAAATTTTTTTTGCTCAAAATTATAATCGTAATGATTGTTGTCATTTGAAAAATTTACTTTTGCATTTCAGGTATTGCACTTTCACCAGTAAGCACAAATCAATAAAATGTTGATTTTACCTTACCTAGTGTACTGATTTATTATAGGCTATTTATTATATAATTAATATCAAAGACTTATGCAAACAAACAAAAAATATTATAACAGTGAAATTCCTAATAGTAATTTAAATAATTCCAATATTATTCCAATAATATTTTGTCTCCTTTTTTTGATGAAAATAAAAAGAGTTTTTGGTAAAGTTTTTATTTTTTTGAATACATTTTAGTCTCATCTTTTTTCGTAAACGAAGCCACCCCCTCCCCTCCCCTCCCCTCCATTTTATTATACAAATGTAATATTTGTTAAATAATTATTGTTTAATCTATTTTAACACAATTACAAAACTATTATAACATCTCAAATAATTAAAATAAATAAGTTTGATTGACAGCTGTGTTAGGCAATTAGGTGTTATCCAGGCTGTCTCAGGCATCTCGCGCCTGTGAATTCGTGGGTGTTCACCTATTCATTTGGCCTGTAATTTGCAGTTGTGTGTTAGAAGATGTTAGAAAAACAGCAGCAATGCATAATTCTGTAAAAAAAGACTTTTAAAAACTCGAAAGAACCCATTCATCAGCCTGCAAGTAACAGTAAGAGTTTTTCAGTTCCAAACGCAGGCTGATCCGGTTCATTCTGGCCGATTATGAATCTCATTTGAGCTCAGTCAGTGTTTTCAGTCGGTGTTTAAAGTCGTGTAGTTTGTGGTGTCTAAAGAATTTAAGACTAGCTGTTGCCAGTCGTCCTCACAAAGATTATTTTTATAAATTTTGTGACTGACGCCGGCGACTAACAGCCCCTTTTTTCTGAATATGTAGATCAATGAATTTAAATAACAAATTAACAAATAAAAATAAAAATCACAAACACAACATTTCTGAATAAAATTTTTTATACACTTTAATTATATATTTAAGGAAATATGATGAGGAAATAAAGTGCCTTGAATAGGCTACATTTACTGTAGAATGATGAAATGAAAATTAAAATATAGGCTACAAATAACATTTTAAATGACTTCTGTTTTGGAATAAATAAAGCAGTATTTAATTTTCGTTCTAACTACTACTCAGGTTTTGTATGTGGACAGGTTGTAGCTATGCAGTTCTCTTGTATGTTGTATGACTAAAGTGACCGATACAAGTTCACGTCTGTGTTTTGTATTCGTATAAGTCGAGCAGATGCGCATTAGTGACCTGGCATGAGAGAATCTTTCTACAATTTTTTTTTAACCTATACTGTAATCTGCAACAGTATTTAGGGATTGGGGCTATTGTGAATATTAGGTTATGTTGACAATGGGCATGTTGGTGACAGAGACATGGTAGTTTTACTATGCGTGTCTTCCACTGTGTTCTACGGTTTATTTTCAATAGGATCAAAGAAAAGAAGATAGAAATGACCTGCATATTGAGTCCGACTCTGTCGAATAGTTAGTTAACCTACTAGTGCCCGCTCACTTTTGCCCAGGCCCGTCTGCCTATGCCACTGACTACATCCAATCATAATGCATATTCAACATATGTGTCCATTTAAGGTATCTAACTATATATCTAACTATGTCTCCTGGATGCATTTCTAAATATTTGATGCAAGTCATTTTCTTAGAAGTAAGCATGTAGGAGCACTAAAACAACACCTTTTGTCTCACACTCAGCTACACACACACACACACACACACACACACACACACACACACACACACACACACATATCCTGTTCGTTTTTTAGCACATCAAAATAACTCAATCATGCTGATGAAGCATTCAGACAGTCCAAACAACACTCTTTTGTAAAGTAAATCAAATAATACCTATAATAATAAAATCTCACAATTTTGACTTTTTTCCCTCAAGAGTATACATCTTGCAACTGTTTTTTTTTCTCTTATGAAATAAAATAGAAATGTAATTGCAAGTTTTTATCTCACAATTCTTTTTCATTGCAATTGCGACTTTATATCTCAAATCTTTTCTTAAAGACTTTTGAGAAATTTATATCTAGCAATTCTGAGGGTAAAAAAAATAGAAAAATAGTGAAAATAATAATCACATTAGGCCCATTATCACATTATGATGATTCCTGTTTTCTGTTCCCAAATTTAAGATCTTTAAAAATGATATTTAAAAGTCAGCTATGTCATTTAAGATATTTAAGATTTTTATGACCATAAATCAAACAGAATATTTAAGGACCCGTGGGAACATGGTGTCAAAAACGGGTCGAGTACCTGACAGAATGATGGGCTCCACCTCGTCGTACTCCCTCAGAACCCACAGAAACAGACGAGCCAGATCCAGAGAATAGATGAACTGCCGCAGGGCGCGACCTGAACCCCAGACCTGCAGAGGTTTACCTTCCTCTACAACATACAAACACGCATTATTTACCATGTGAACAAAACTTAAATGAGGCTTAGAAAGTTAAGAAAATGTGTCTCACTCTTTGCCAGGTATGTTTTGTGGATCAATCCTGGCAGGACGTGACCGTCCTCAATGTTGAAGTTGTCATGGGGTCCAAACACATTTGTGGGGATGACGGCTGTGTATCGCTGACCGTACTGCTGAAAATACGCCCTAATGGACAAACACACAAACTGGCTAGTTTTTAGTCTTATGAAAGACACAAATAAACACTTCCCCCAAAACCGAATCATAAAACATATATTATTTTCATGACAATTACGCACAAATCATCAAAAATTCTCATTATGATAATAAAATAATAATTAATTACATACATTAAAAATGAAACATTATTAAAATTGCTAAATATTATTTATCATGGTGTTTGCTGTGCTGCATTTGGTTTGTGATGATTTAAATATAACAGTTATTTCAGTATTTTTTATGTATCACAGCCATGAGAATTTATAGGGGTCATCAAATTTAAAATCAAAATGTCCTTGATATTTACAGATACAGGAGGTTCCTCTGCAATAAAATCATACTGCAAGTTTTATAACTTACAACAACTAACTCCCAATTTTAAAATATGAATGACTGTTTTCTACCCTTCTGCAATGCCAGCATTTGAAACCAGGAGAATCGTAACATCTGTCCATCAATCACAAGAGCAATACTACTGTTAAGTGCAAAAGAACTTTGCAACCTTTATAAACTAACCTTGAGAAACATAAAAATATGAAACTGCATTTTATGAGCATCATTCCCTGTGATGGGTGTAATATGTAAGGGCTCATGTACAAATGTTCTTTGTAGTTTACTGCTTTTTATGAATTAGTGAATCAAGCCAGAGACTAGACGATCAACTTCACACAGTCCCTGTTAGTAGTGTAAAAATCTGTCATCTACATTATGATTATTTTATATACAGAAAGCGATCAAAGATTGTTCTATTTATATTCACTGGAGCAGCATGAGTCTATCAGTTATATGATTTCTGCATTTTGGCCAAAGCTTCTGTTATAATCAATGTCAAAGTTGACGTTCTCTTATTTACAGTTTTCTCTGTGTTAGTTGTGATGAAAGTATGAGACTGCAGAAATCATGTCGCAATAAAGAGATCATGCATTGTGTGCTTGGTAGACATGACTGTATTCAGCTCCTGCAATTCTGCAACCTTTGATGCAATGAGAGTAGTTTGAAATATAATTATATAATCAACACTTTTCACCATTAGTTCATCTTGGCAGCTGTTATATTAAAAATGCACTAAAAGTTTTGAAGAGAGTTCCACAAGTAATGTTTATTTCATATGCAAAGATGTTAGCCAATCACAGCAGTGGGCGTTACATTGAGTCTCACAGCAGACACGCCCCTTCCAATGGAACGTTCAAATCAGAGGCTAAATTCAGAGAAAATGAACATTTACATCTATACTATGATCGTTTTTGATGAAAAAAAAATATTAAGTGCAATTATAAGCGCACCTCAGGAAACATTATAAAATAATTTTAAAATGCATTTCATAACTCCTTTAATGTAATCCGCCACGGAGAATAATGAGAATCTCACAAATAAATAAATAGCCTGGATGCACTGCAATTATGAATTGAAAATTTGTTTAAATCCCCTAATCGGGTGATGATAAAATATAAAGTTATTTTGAAATGTGATCCAGACATGCTTTAATGGGATACACCCAAAAAAAAGCTCATGACCAATGAACTTTGACACAGACACTGACCTGTTCTGGACGTCAATCATGCGTTTGGCATAAGCATAACCGAAATTAGACTCATGAGGCGGACCGTTGTGGATCTAAAACAGAGTGAGAGAAAAACACGACTCATCTCTCTCAAATCATAAAACAATTGAAATTGATGATCTTGTTAAAATAAACTTGATCTACTGGTTTCTGCAGTTACTAATGTTTTTGAAAGTTACAGTATCTTTTCAGAAGAGAATGAATCGTAAATGATCAAGGAAAATTTGCCCTTTTAAAGAACGCTACACACAAACCATTCCAATATCTGCCTATTAAAGTGTGTGTGTGTGTGAATTTACCATGGTCTCATCAATAGGGTAGGTGGTTTTATCTGGAAAGATACATGTTGAAAGGCAAGAAACGACCTTCACCACACCGAACTCATGAGCTGCCTGCAGCACGTTGTCATTAATAAACACATTATTCCTCTGAAAACAACAAACAAATACGGTTAAAATACAGTTTAATTATTCAACACTAATCATTTTATATTTCCATTGTTTTTCAATGTTGATAATTACCCAGAAGTCCAGGTTCTGTCTCATGTTTCTGAAGAGTCCTCCCACCATGGCGGCCAAATGAATGACGTGTGTCGGACGATGTTTCTGGAAGACTGCTCTCGTCTCTTCAGCGCTCCTAAAGCAGCATATGTAAATATATTTACCATGCAAGTGACACATATAGACAATAAACAATAAAAAAAGATTTCTATGATCCTTAGAAGCAGAAATTCAGTCAAGTTTGTCCAAACACCACAAAACACTATTTTAATTCATAAGTTAACACTGCAAATTATTTATTTTTTTTGCAGTCGATGAAAGTAGCCTTAAATTATGTCAGTGATTTCTCTCATTTTAAAGATTATCAAGAATTCTTTTATTTCAATCTACAGTCCAATAAAAGTTTGAACTTCTTAAAATTTGTTATGAAGATTTTTAATCAACTTAATAACAAATCGGCCAGGCTAACAACTTTTCTTCAAAACAAATATACGAACATAATTTTAGCCTATTTCTATTCTTCAAAACGAAGTTTTCATTTAAAACAAATCATAATTCATAAATCACGAATATGACGAAACAAAATTATTATATATTAATTATATAGGCTGTAGCCTAATAGTTTTGTGTCAAATGGATGAGGAAATTAGGCTGCCTTGAATTTATTAAGTAATGTTTTATTTCGTTCTAACCTCGGGAAAAGTAACGAATACTGTTTTTACTTAGAACCAATTCATTTTAATCTCTGATTTTAGACATACATGAGATAATTAATATATTGTTGCTTGACTAAACATTGAAAAATAGCGCTAGAGGTGTTATAATTAAGGCAACTGAGAAGACAAACGTGTGTACTCAAGCAATAATTCCAAAAAGAAAGAGAAGCATCGGACTTATTATGCAAAACATATTCAAGACACATTGCTATGGCATTTATTAGGTACACCAACATAGAAGGAAAGCTAATGTTTACTGTTAAACACAAACTAAGAAAAGTAAAACAAACCTTAACATTTCAATTGGTAAAAGCACCTGTGTTTTCCGCGGTGTTGTCTTTGGTGGGAGTGCGGGTAGATGCTGCGGTTTTTGTCAGTGCTTTTTTTTTGTTTTGTTTTGGTTCGGCAAAATTTGTCCAGTCGTGACATGCAGTCGTTAAGTGTGTCGTGTAGTGGACTGACTCAGTCATTAGGTTTGTGCTCCTCTCTGACTGTCAAAGACTAGAATCTGCTCCAGTCGATGGTAACGGTCTTTAAGTGTGTTGAAGTCAGTCTTAGAATGTTTCCGCTAGTCGTGTAGTGTGTCCCCAGCTTAAGATATCTGCTACTGTTTGCATCGTTAATGTTAATCAAACAACCAAAGAAAAGGAGAAAATTACTGGCTGCTTTTGACTGAATAGCTTTAATAAGAATCAGCGTATATATATATATATATATATTTTTTTTTTTTTTAATACAGAAAAGACTATGCAATTGATTATTCCTGCTTGAACGCTACTATTACGGCCTATTCATACCAAGGAGGATAACTACATCTACAGTCAGGTCCATAAATATTGGGACATCGACACAATTCTAACATTTTTGGCTCTATACACCACCACAATGGATTTCAAATGAAACGAACAAGATGTGCTTTAACTGCAGACTGTCAGCTTTAATTTGAGGGTATTTACATCCAAATCAAGTGAACGGTGTAGGAATTACAACAGTTTGCATATGTGCCTCCCACTTGTTAAGGGACCAAAAGTAATGGGACAATTGGCTTCTCAGCTGTTCCATGGCCAGGTGTGTGTTATTCCCTCATTATCCCAATTACAATGAGCAGATAAAAGGTCCAGAGTTCATTTCAAGTGTGCTATTTGCATTTGGAATCTGTTGCTGTCAACTGTCAAGATGAGATCCAAAGAGCTGTCACTATCAGTGAAGCAAGCCATCATTAGGCTGAAAAAACAAAACAAACCCATCAGAGAGATAGCAAAAACATTAGGCGTGGCCAAAACAACTGTTTGGAACATTCTTAAAAAGAAGGAACGCACCGGTGAGCTCAGCAACACCAAAAGACCCGGAAGACCACGGAAAACAACTGTGGTGGATGACCGAAGAATTCTTTCCCTGGTGAAGAAAACACCCTTCACAACAGTTGGCCAGATCAAGAACACTCTCCAGGAGACAGGTGTATGTGTGTCAAAGTCAACAATCAAGAGAAGACTTCACCAGAGTGAATACAGAGGGTTCACCACAAGATGTAAACCATTGGTGAGCCTCAAAAACAGGAAGGCCAGATTAGAGTTTGCCAAACGACATCTAAAAAAGCCTTCACAGTTCTGGAACAACATCCTATGGACAGATGAGACCAAGATCAACTTGTACCAGAGTGATGGGAAGAGAAGAGTATGGAGAAGGAAAGGAACTGCTCATGATCCTAAGCATACCACCTCATCAGTGAAGTGTGGTGGTGGTGGGCATGTATGACTACCAGTGGAACTGGTTCTCTTGTATTTATTGATGATGTGACTGCTGACAAAAGCAGCAGGATGAATTCTGAAGTGTTTCGGGCAATATTATCTGCTCATATTCAGCCAAATGCTTCAGAACTCATTGGACGGCACTTCACAGTGCAGATGGACAATGACCCAAAGCATACTGCAAAAGCAACCAAAGAGTTTTTGAAGGGAAAGAAGTGGACTGTTATGCAATGGCCAAGTCAATCACCTGACCTGAATCCGATTGAGCATGCATTTCACTTGCTGAAGACAAAACTGAAGGGAAAATGCCCCAAGAACAAGCAGGAACTGAAGACGGTTGCAGTAGAGGCCTGGCAGAGCATCACCAGGGATGAAACCCAGCGTCTGGTGATGTCTATGCGTTCCAGACTTCAGGCTGTAATTGACTGCAAAGGATTTGCAACCAAGTATTAAAAAGTGAAAGTTTGATTTATGATTATTATTCTGTCCCATTACTTTTGGTCCCTTAACAAGTGGGAGGCACATATGCAAACTGTTGTAATTCCTACACCGTTCACCTGATTTGGATGTAAATACCCTCAAATTAAAGCTGACAGTCTGCAGTTAAAGCACATCTAGTTCGTTTCATTTGAAATCCATTGTGGTGGTGTATAGAGCCAAAAATGTTAGAATTGTGTCGATGTCCCAATATTTATGGACCTGACTGTATGAAGTTTATAGTTTTATGTGAATGACACATGGCAATGATATTGGTGGAATCACTTTGAGAACCAATATTTTTTTTGTTCCAGCTGATAAATGATAAAAACATTGTTAGCCGATCAGAATCTATCCTGCTTTAACCCTTTAATGCATACCTTTGGGTATTAAGTGAACCGGGACACCATCCCCTAGAGTAGACGTTCACCTTCTTAGTATTCCTTATTCATTATCAACAATATGTCAAGAAAAATTTTTTTTAAAAATTCTGCTGTTTTTCATTAACTTTTTGTAAAAAGTATATATGGTCACTAGCAACAAGTTCGTAATTAAATGTTAGTGTGGATCTAAAGCTGTTGGCAATCAAAATGTTGTGTTTGAAGACAATGAAAATGAGAGTAATGTATCAACAATATCAGATATGAGTAAAGATGATGGTGAAGCAGTTGATCAAAATGCACCTCCAACAGATAACGAAATATGCTTTATATTATTACTTTGTAATAATCAGGACAGTTTTATACTATTGGGGCAGTTTAGAGATATACAGAGATAAACAGAATGTTGCTGTGAAGTTACAATTATCATTCTTGGTGTCAACAGTTCATTATTGTTATTACTTACGTAACATGCACTTATAAAATGTAAACTACATGCTTTATAATATGTGATCACAGTTTAATGATTGTGTTGTATAACTGTGTGACGTACGATGAGTGTTTGATTAGGAACTCTTACATAAGATTTGCATCTTTGGATGACAGGAATATCCATTCTTCTCCTTCTCTCCCTTTGCTCTCCTCTTTCACCACCCGCTCTATCGCTCGCCCTACCAGCCCACTGCCGCCCGTCACCAACACACGCATCGGCCCGACCGACCCGTTCATCTGATAGAGAGAGAAAGAAAAGGTCTGATGAGCATTTCAGGGGTTAACACATGTGCATATGAAAATCTATCTGCAGTGGTGGCCAAAATTATTAGAAAGCTAGTATTTTCAGCAGCTAAAAATGGTTTTAAGTCAGTTAATTCTATCTTTTGCTGTAGTGTGTCAGTAGGAAATAACAGTTTACATTTCCAAACATTCATTTAGCCATTAATTGTAATAATGTCTCAGTTTGTTCTGTGTCTTCATGTCATTCCAGACAGACTGATGATGATGAGATCAGATCTCAAAAATCTCACTGGATTATTACAATTAATGGCTAAATGAATGTTTGGAAATGTAAACTGATATTTCCTACTGACACACTACAGCAAAAGATAGAAATAACTGACTTAAAACCATTTTTAGCTGCTGAAAATACTAGCGTTCTAATAATTTTACTGTATGCAACCACTCATCCATCTATACACTCTTACTGTATTCACACATGTAAAAAACATGTTATTACCACGGTTCTCCGTGTTTAATGGCACTAGAGAGGCTCTTCTTTGTTACTGTACTCCCTTTTAAAAACAGTGTCATTGTATTGTCATCTGATAAGTCAGATTTCCATTGATGTTCCATAGCAGCACAACAGTATTTTTCTAGGGCTATACATGATTTCTGTTCCTCCCTACAGCTCACAATACACCGCATACAGCTGCATCTGTCCAACACATATCAAGTTAAACACTGACACACCCTTTATTTCAATATGACAACACATCAGTTTGAGGTGTCAGCTTATGCAGTGGAGCATGACCACAAAATACACAAGAAATACACAAACACATGCTGGATTTACATTCATCGACATGCTTTAGATTCGAATCAGTTGTTATTTTCATCAATGACGCCATAAAGTATGAAACAAATCACAGCACAGACTTAATACTCAACTTTATAAACTCTTTTAGAGCTCAAATTGTGATCAACAGTCCTTGAAGTGTCTGAAACGAGCAGACGGTCAAATGCAGGATTAACTAGCGAGTATGAACTCAGAAATTCAGAGATTTACCTGCTCTCTGCTGTCACTGTAGTTAAAGTCCGTTTCTTGAAAACTCGGTTCAATCGGTGGCCATATTTTCATCGTTTTGCTCATGCAAAATTAACTCCTGTCTGCTTGAATGGGGAAATAGCTGAATGCCAAGAACTGTTTGCGAAGCTCATTTAAATGTCATATTTCTAAGCAGAAATACAATGTTGTCTCCTAAACTCAAATAGCGGTATAGGCGTAAGTTTCCGGTTGGTCCGGTCAGTGCGCATGCGCACCGCTTAGTGCCATTCTCAGGACACTGGCTGTTTCTATAGAAACCGGAGTTTATAAATGCAGCTGCGGAGACGCGATGAATTAAGCGGTACGTGATTGGCTCTTACATTAGTAAGGCGAGACGTATTCTGATTTATCACACGTTGCAGTTTATCCCATTCACAGTAACGCGTGAGAATCGTCTTTGTGAACAGACTGTGCAGCGATGTAAGGAGATCCCATCCTCCTCGGCTCCACCATTGGAGAAAGTGTAACGGTCAACGGCGATCACGTGTGCTTCATAAACCAATCAGATTACAGCTTTGGCGTCATTGAAACTGTTCTCAAGTTTTACGACAGTCAGTCATCATAAAACTCATGTAGCCCATAAAGTCTTTTTACCCTATTTTGTGTCTTTTTATTGTTCATTACTGTAACTGATCATGCTTTAGTTATTGTTGTGAACTGTTTGTATTTACACAAAGTATAGCAGAAATATTGTTAAACATGATTTTATTTCAATTATATACATACATATATATATATATATATATATATATATATATATATATATGAACGTATTACTTTCACTTTCATTTCATAATTTTAACTTTTATCTTAGTTTTATCTTAGTTTACCCTAATTTCTTTAATGCAAATTTGACGTAAATTTTAAAATCATTCATCGTTTTAATAATGAATAATAAATCTTATAAAAATGCTCAATTAAATTCCCCAGGAAACATTTTTTTTTTAATATTGTACAGATTTTGTTTTATGATACTGAACATTAATTTGCAATATAGTATTAATAATTATAAATGAATAAATATTAAAGCAAGCATAATCAAATTTTCCAAATTTATTAGTGCTGGGCAACGATTAATCGCATCTCTTAGCAGATTTGGATCGCTTTTTTTTTAGCAAATGATAAAAAAGGCGATCCAAATCTGCTAAGAGATGCGATTAATCGTTGCCCAGCACTAATAAATTTGGAAAATTTGATTATGCTTGCTTTAATATATATATATATATATATATATATATATATATATATATATATATATATATATAAATTTTAGTGCTGGGCAACGCATTCAAAATCACAGTTTTTGAGTACATAATATATGTGTGTGTACTGTGTATATTTATTATGTGTATATGTATAAACACACATGCATATATTTAAGAAATTTTTTTATGTTTATATATTAAATATATTTGTATATAATAAAAATTAAATGAATATAAATATATACATGTAAATATTTTCAAAATATATCCCGCATGTGTGTGTCTTTATATATACATAATAAATATATACAGTACACACATATATTATATAAACAAAAACTTTTATTTTGGTTACAATTAATTGTTACCCAACACTATATATATATATATATAGTGTTGGGTAACACAATGGCTATAATTACTTTTTTACTTTATTAGTTCATCTCTTAGCAAATGACTTTGCTAATAAATACAAAAAAAAAAAAAAATATATATATATATATATATATATATATATATATATTTTTTTTTTTTTTTTTTTTTTGTATTTATTAGCAAAGTCATTTGCTAAGAGATGAACTAATAAAGTAAAAAAGTAATTATAGCCATTGTGTTGGTTTGCACATGATTGTGTGTGTGAAAAGATCACAGTAGTCAATGACTCCTTTGAACTGTTTAATAAACAACGTTCAGCTCGACCGTAACTTCCAGAGTAACCTTTGACCTCAGAACAAAAGGAGGGAGAGGGGGTTTATTCACATGAAATACAGTAATAAGACCATGAGCATAAACCTGTGACGAGAAACATCTCTGAATACAGCACAATCTCCCATAATCCCGTCTGTCGCGTGTGTGCTGGATGCTCTTCTCATGGATTTTCTTCCCTTTTCATCAGACATAGAATCATATTTCATATCATATCTGCTGTTTTATTATTTTTTTAATCTAAGTTTTTGCTAATGGATGAGTTTTGAGATCCAAACCTAAACACTCCTGCTGTCAAATACTGTATTAACTATTTTGTTATCTTCTTTTCTTTCATTTTAGCTTTTTATTTGTATTTTTTACACATTGTTCTGTATAGATGAGGACGTGAACATGTGGCCATGACAGATCAGGTGTGCAGAGATGAGGAGAAGCCAAACATACAAACATCTTTGTCTGTCAAGAGCACGTCCAGCTCATATTTCACCTCAAAATCCAATTCTAAATATTTAAATAATAATAAAAAAAAAAAAAATTAACCATTTTATATCTATCTTAAAATGGTCATTTTAAGGGCCATTTTTACATTTTTTTTTACATATTTATTTTAATGAGACACACACACACACACACACACACACACACACATATATATATATATATATATATAGTGGCTTTTATATGTTAAAATTGTCATTTTAAGGATCTTTTTTTAATATCATGATAATATGTTCAACCCTCAAAATCCAATCAAAACTATTTAAAATAATATTTGGGCTATTATGTTCATTTTAGGACCATTTTTATATTGTATTTATTTATTTATTTATTTATTTTTTTAAATATCATGAGACTATGTTCAACTCTCAGAATCCAAATAAAAATATTTAAAATAATATTTGGGCCATTTATGGTCATTTTAGGGCCATTTTTATTTATTTATTTTTTATTAATATCATGACAATATGTTCAACTCTCAAAATCCATTTAAAAATATTTAAAATAATATTTGGGCCATTAGGGTCATTTTAATGCTTTTTTTTTATTTTTTATTTAATATCATAACATTATGTTCTACCCTCAAATTCCAATTAAAATATTCAAAATAATATCTGTGCCATGGTCATTTTATGGCCATTTTTTTATATATATTTTTTTTAAATCATGATATTATGTATTATATATATATATATATATATATATATATATATATATATATATATATAATATATATATATATATATGGCCCTTTATTTTCTTTAGGCAAAATATTTTTGGATCATTTTTTAAATTATTTTTATATACAGTATAATGACAGAATCTTCAACCCTCATTTTTTCACATTTAATTTCTCAAACTCTCAAATTCACATTTATTCTTTTTCTTTGATTTTGTGGTGAAATATGAGCCAGCCACTTCTTTGTGAGATT